>JARBWK010000008.1:17474240-17840571 GCA_030556195.1 Anolis apletophallus
ATCTGGTTATGGTGTGTGAGAAAGATGTGGAATTTGACCATGAACACATTGTTTGGGAGGCCCCTTCTACACTGCCATATAAAATCCAGATGATTTGCTTTGAACTAAATTATATGGCTGTGTAGACTCATATAATCCAGTGCTTTGCAGATAATGTGGATTATGTGATGTGTTATTAGGATTATATGGCAATGTAGAAGGGGCCTAAGAGTGTTTTGATCATTATGTTGAACGGTAGCAGATGCACTATTCTAGCAACCTCTGATTTCTTGAATGTGAGCCATTTTTAGGAACCGAAAGATGGATGAAAATGTGGCATAATGTCTTAGTAAAGACTCTACAAAGTGTTTCAGTTGTATCCCAGCACTCTCTTACCTGTCCAGTCCAACAACAAAAACCCCACCAGGAATCAATGTACTGTTTTAGGCAATGCTTTTTATTTGATTAAGTTGGCATCCACTGGTAGTCTGGTACATTGGGGGAATGATTTTGCAAAGTACATATGAGAGTGATGTTGCTAACTAGTCAGACACAGTGTACAATCGTCCGTATAGAGGACTGCCAGTTCCTTTCAATCCTGTCTAGAAAAGGCTGAATTCAGACTAGCCCTTGTGTTTCCTGGGCTTCCAAGTTCTCATTGTCTAAATTGCTGTGTCAATCAAGGATAAAACTGCATCATCACAGCTTAAAATAGGGGAGGTTCTCAAGCTGTGGCATTTAGAAACATACAAATCTGCAGTAGAACCATAAAATTGAAAAAGATTCATAAGGGCCACCTAGTCCAACCCCCTTCTGCCACATAGCAATAGACAATTCAATCACTTACAATGTCCAAAAAAAAAAGACTCCACCATACCAAAGCAGCACATTTCACTGTCAAACAGCTCTTACTATCAAAGATTTCTTCCTAATGTTTAGGCAGCATCTCCTTTCCTGCATTTGGATCCATTGCTCCATATCTTAGTCTCTGGAGCAGCAGGAAACAAGCTTGTTTCATCTTCAATATGACAACCTTTCAAACCTTTCAGATGTTGAAACTTGGCTATCATGTCACTTCTGAAGACTAAACTTTTGGAAAATGAAAATTCAGAACAATTAGGGAAAACTAGGAACCTTTTGGAAATGGATGACCTTGTTAGAAATCATAACCTTTTGTAAAATATGATCTTACTGAGAAAAGTTAAAAACTCACTTGATTCAACCTTCTCCTAAGGAAATATCCACTAGTATTCATGCAAGGTAATTAGGTTTCTCAGCTGTTAAACTAATATACCTAGATATCTCTTTGAACTGTTAGGAACAAAGATATGCCAATGCACAAAAAACATATATAGCAGAGTTTCCAAAACGTCATTTCAGTTTTGCAAAAAAACATCTACTTTCTCTCAAAACATCTTAGTTCGCAGTCTGGGTGTGATCTTGGACTCATCGCTGAGCCTGGAATCCCAGGTTTCGGCGGTGACCAGGGGAGCATTTGCACAGTTAAAACTTGTGCACCAGCTGCGCCCGTACCTTGGGAAGTCTAACTTGGCCACGGTGGTCCATGCTCTGGTTACATCCCGTATAGACTACTGCAACGCTCTCTACGTGGGGCTGCCTTTGAAGACTGTTCGGAAGCTGCAACTAGTCCAACGGACAGCAGCCAGGTTGATAACAGGAGCGGCATTCAGAGAGCATGCAACTCCCCTATTGTGCCAGCTCTACTGGCTGCCAGTTTGCTACCGGGCACAATTCAAAGTGCTGTCTTTAGTCTTTAAAGCCCTAAACGGTTCGGGTCCAACTTACCTATCCAAATGCATTTCTCTCTATGAACCATTGAAATGTTTAAGATCATCCAGAGAGGCCCTGCTCTCGGTCCTGCCTTATTCGCAGGCACGACTGGCGGGGACGAGAGGAAGGGCCTTTTCAGTGGTGGCTCCTCAGCTTTGGAACGCCCTCCCTAGGGACATCAGATCGGCCCCTTCCCTACTGACATTTTGCAAGAAGTCAAGACCTGAGCAGGCATTTGCTGATGAAACATAAAAGTTTAATTAGATATATGGAATAATGACGATGTGACGGAAACTGATTTCAACATGACGCTGAGACTGCAATTGTATGTTTTTAATTGTTAATTTGTTGTTATATGGTTATTTTTTGGTTTGTTTGCTTGTGTTGTATTGAGGGCAGAGACTGCCTTGTGTAAACTGTCCCGAGTCGCCTTCGGGCTGAGACGGGCAGTATAGAAATGTGACAAAATAAATAATAAATAAATCATGCTCTCAAGAGACCAAAATAAAGTAGTCTTCGTTAAAATAACATAGTTGGTTTACTCATAAACGTCATGTATTCAGCATAAGGCTACATTGCATGTCAATCCAGTTACAGATAGCATTTGAAGTATTTTATCTGTTCAGATAACACAGGGCATCTTTCTTACAACCAACAGTCCAAAGTCTAAAGCATCTCTCTGGTCTGAGAGTCTTATAGAGTCTCTAGTCTGAAAGTCCAATGACTTATCTCCACAGCATTCTGTTTCTACTGACTTCTAAAAGCACAGTTTCTAAAATGGAGTCTGAGATTTATAGTCCCAGATCTGATCACATGGTCTACGGCCCCTCCCACCACATAGAGTTAAGGAAAACTGCATACCAATAGTGTAGCAACTCAGCCCCCTTCTGACCCGTGGGGGCAGGAGGCCAATCTGCCCCCACCTCTGCCAGGAGGACAGGCTGCGGCCCCAGGGGTTCCGTTTGCTTTAGACCCCGATGAAGAGGATGGCGGGGATGAAGGGCCCTCTTCACCAACAGACAGCCTGCTATGGGATGACATCTGGCCGGAGGCCTATTCTGATGACAAGGAATATGATGACATATTCCGGATCAGATACGGAATATGAAAGACCGGGAGGTTTCGGTTCACAGGAAAGGGTGTTTACGCCAGATGTTGAGGAGGACATGGAAGCCGAGGTGGAATCAGTTTCCCAGGAAGATAACGGCGCAGATGGGGCCATTCCTGAGCGGAGATTCGACCGAAGGGGGAGTATCGAGGCTACACGGAGAGATTGGAAGCAAGGCCTGGAAAGGCGCTGGTCTCACAAAGGAGGGAATTAAGTATGCACTTCGTGGGAAAGTTCCTCAGATTGCCGGCCACGTCGGAGCTGGAGAGACGTAGCAGCTTGCTGTCCTCCTGGGAGCTAGAGACTGGCTTGCCTTGCCAAGTACTGCCTTGAAACCTTGTTGATTCCATGAACTTTGGATTTACCTTGCCTAACCACAGATTCTATTGCCTTGCTTGATTCGCTTTGTTTTTATGGACCTGACTTTTGATACTGCTTTTTGAATACCTTTGAACATTGATTGCTTTTTACCTTGGACTATTTTGATCTTTACCTTTTGGACATTTTACCTTTTTCACCTGCTCCTAATTTTGTGCTTAATAAATAGTTAATTCACATCGTCTGTGTGTGTGTGATTACGGGGTGGAGACAGGGCCTGCGTTGTGACAAATACAGTGTTCCCTCACTTATTGCGGGGGTTACGTTCCAGGACCTCCTGCAATAAGTGAAAAACCGCGATGTAGGGATGTTATATTTTAATATTTATACATTATTTTAATAGTTATACACTTAAGTCTTTATAAACTTAAAGTGAAGGAAAGGCCCTTCAAGGCTGGAGGGATGACTGAGGAGGGAAAGTGCTTTGGAGAGAGGCAGCAGCAAAAACCCGTGACACAGCGAAAATATTGCAAGATGTATTTTTGGATGCTGGTCATTGACCGTAATAAATCTTGTATTGTATTGCAATATATATTTTAAATTCATATTTTTTGAAAACCTTGAAACAGCAAGTTTGCTAAAAACGAACCATGAAGTAGAGAGGGAACACTATACACACATATACACTAAAGCAAGCAATCTGAATTATATGCATAAGAAATCACTAGTAGAGGCTTGAAGAAGGTTACTATTTCCAACATAAACATACCCAGCTGCCTAAGCCAATTCTCATAGGGATTCATGATTTCCAGATCTTTGACCATTTTGGTCACCCTCCTCTGGACACATAGCAGTTTGTGAATATTTTTCTTGAATTGTGTGACCCAAAAAAAGACACAAGATCCCATATCAGCCAGATTTAGATCAATCTCAGCATCTTCGAATCTTAGTACAATCTCACTTATCCAACCTATGCTCATCCAATATTCTATATTATTCAACGCAGTCCAGGGTGGGAGAAAGAAAGAACCTTTGTCTATTTTGGTGCAAAATTCGTAAATACAGTAATCACTACATAACATTACTGTGTATTGAACTGTTTTTTCTGTTGACTTATTGTAAAACATGTTTTAGTGCTTAATTTGTAAATTCATAGCATAATCATTATGTAATTTGACATTTAATAGATTTTTCCTTAACCCTTCCTTATTATCCAACATTTTTGCTTATCCAACGTTCTGCTGTCCTGTTTATGTTGGATAAGCGAAACTCTACTGTAGTTTGTCAAAATGATATAACTTGAGGACAAATCCTAGTGTCCCACACCCGCATAATACCAGGCTGTATTAGCTGGTGGATTTTGGAAGCTGGTCATCCAGTAAAGTAACTTGTCTGGGTTCTTCTTGAAGTGTCCCAAGATGTAACATAATTTAACATCTGGATAACAAACAGATAGCACGATAGTGAATATTTTCCAGTTCGGCTGAAATTTCTTTATTATTTATTATTTATTTATTTACTCTATTTCTATACCGCCCCTCTCAGCCCGAAGGCAACTCGAGGCGGTTTACATGGCAACCAGTGCCCACAATATAAAACACACTTAAAAACAGTTATATACTAACAGCTAAAAACAATAACAATTAGCAATTAAAATCAATATACAGTTCCCAGCCTCTCATCATTAAAATCATTTTCCATCGCATAGTCTTAACATTCCGTGATCACAATTAATAGTTATATTTTGTCTGCAAAAGCCTGCTTGAACAGCCAGGTCTTGACTTTCTTTCAAAATGTTAGGAGGGAAATTAACTATTTTAGTAAGCCAGATATTTCTACCTAGCTTTTAAATGATATGAACATTCAAGTTGGGTTTTTTTTTAATTAAATAAAAAACCTGTTTCAATCTACTGTTTCTCCTGTCAGCGGCTGTTTCTTCTTTCCTGAATTTCTCAAAATCTGGAATTGTGTCATAAATATTATGACATGACAGTACTATTTGCCAGACTTCATGGAAAGCAAATCAAGTTCATTTACATGAGCAAGTGAATGTTTTTGCAAGGAGTGCCAAACATCATGGGAATGCGAAAAGGCAACTAAAATGTTTTGCATAACAGTGTCCTGGCATTGTATCACACAGATAGATAGATGGATGGATAGGAGATGGATGGATGGGTGATAAATAGACAGATAGGGAGACAGATAGGAAGAGGATGATTGTTGTTACCTTCCTAGTTATCTCCACTGTCCAACCTCACCCATCATTATCTACAGTCTGAAGAGGAGGTTTAATCAAAGACCCAGAGGAATATAGAAGCTAATTTGCCATTTGCTACATCCCTCAGGAGAGTACAATGTATGACTTCACAGGTCTGGCAAGAGACACAAAATACGGTGCCAAGTTTCATCAGATTATTTCAGTGGTTCAGCAATCTAGAAAGCAAGCACTAAGGACTCAAAGTGATGTTGACTCAGCCATTTGTTGGCTGCCAGGGAAAGTTAGCAATTTCTAAACGCTTTTCGATTCTACTCTAATGAAAATCCATTTAGGCAAAGCCATTTCCACGGACTGCTCATTTTCATTTGGCTCCCGGAGCCCGGGCTGCATTGCTGAGAGAGGATGCCGTCATCTCCCTCTGACATCATAGGCACAAGGAATTACCTTATTTGTCTCTTTGGGCAAACTGCAGATGGGAAGGTTCACTTGTTTTGTTCTGGCACACCATTGGGAGGAAGAAGGTGGAGCGAGATGGTGGGGATTTTCCCAAGGGTGGAAGGAATCACAGCAGATGTTGTAAAGTGGAGATTTCTGCAGGAATAACCTCATATTTTGAATCTTACTGCATGAGGAACTAATTCATAATAGACATAACTGACTATATAAACAGGAATAGGAGCTCACAACTAAGCTGATAATTACTTAGCTCCCAGAATTTTGGCTTTTCAGGGATAGTCCAGATTTCTTTCTTTCTTTCTTTCTTTCTTTCTTTCTTTCTTTCTTTCTTTCTTTCTTTCTTTCTTTCTTTGTATTTGTCTGTCGCCCTTCCCAATGGCTCGGGGTGACTCACAACATGTTATAAAAACAGCCAATACAGTGAAAGTTAAAACCACAATAAAACCACAGATAAAAAGGCACACTAGGTCGCACATTAAACACTGCGACAACAGAAGGTAATACAAGATGGCGTTATGCAGAGGGAGACTGCATTTCATCCAACCCCAAAAGCCTGCTGAAACAACAGAGTCTTGCAGGCTTTCCTAAATGGGAGGATGTTCTGAATGGCACGAATGTCGATGGGCAATGAGTTCCAAAGTGTTGGAGCCACGATCGAATAAGCCCGGTGACGGGTCGCAGTCAGGCAAAATGTCTTTGGACTAGGAACAACCAGGAGGTTATGTTCTTCAGAACGCAGAGATCTGGTGGGATAATACGGGATGAGGTGCTCCCGCAGGTGCACTGGCCCCAGACCATGTAAGGCCTTAAAAGTCAAGACTAACACTTTGAAGGTGATCCGGCATTCTACGGGTAGCTAGTGCAGTTCGCGCAGGATTGGCGTGATCTGACAGCTTGCCAGGCCCCCGCAAGGAGTCGGGCTGCAGCGTTCTGCACCAGCTTGAGTTTCCAGATCACCGACAGAGGAAGATTAATTCTCTGTCATCCCAATTTCAGCTGTTTTGAAAATATCCCAGTTTTTCTCTCTTTCTCCTCCTCCCTTATCCTCCTTCCCTCCTTCCCCTTCCTCTGGGCATTTCCACACAGCCATATAACGCAGATTCAGGCAGATGGGTTCCCTGGTGACACAGCGGGTTAAACTGCTGAGCTGCTGAACTTGCTGACCAAAAGGTTGGTGGTTAGAATCTGGGGAGCAGGATGAGCTCCCACTGTTAGCCCCAGCTTCTGCCAACCTAGCAGTTCGAAAACATGGAAATGTGAGTAGATCAGTAAGTACTGCTTCTGCAGGAAGGTAACGACATTCCATGCAGTCATGCTGGCCACATGACCTTGGAGCTGTCTATGGACAATGCTCTTCAGCTTAGAAATGGAGATGAGCACCACCCCCCAGAGTCGGACACAACTAGACTTAATGTCAGAGGAAACTTTTACCTTGACTTTATCAAGGTAGATAATCTACAGTATCTGGGTTATCTGAGTCCACGCCGCCATATAATCCAGTTCAATGTGGATTTTATACAGTGGTGTTGAAGGGGCCTCCTTTGTTTTCAACTCGGCTGGGAAGGGGCAGATAGGAGGGGATAGGAAGGACGTTGTCCTGTCAAATAGGGTCAGCCAAAAGCAAACTGCGGCAGTCTCTCCTAGATTGTATGTTCTTCCATATGAATAATTTTTTGCATGCTTGACCACTGTGAAGACGCGCCTGGGGTCTTTGACTTAGAATAGGAACAAGGACGTGACATCTCTTCCCAGGGGACTTCTTCTTGCCTTCCCATAGAGAACTGGAACTCCCAAGGACCAAACCAGTCACTTTAGATAACTCAAACAGGCTTTATTGTTCACAAAAGGAGTTATCTTGTTGAGGTATTAAACTTGGTTCTCCAAACAGGGGTAAAATAAAATATACATTACAGTTCTTTAGTTGTTTGGGTCCAGGAAGCTTTCAGCCGGATGGCTTTCCAAATTCTCTTTCAATGGCTTTGAGGTGAGAACTCTCTTGGCCCCAGTCAAATGACCTATATTGAAGGCACAGAGCCTTCCTCTTGGTGTCAAATGACTAGTTGAAGGCGCTTGAGATTCCACAGTCCCATCCAGGTGTGCTGGATATGCAGATTGAATCCAAGATATGAAGAATTGGTGCTAGAGAATGCCTGACTGAGGCCTGGCTGGCAAACCCTCTAACACGTCCTCTTCTGTAGAGATGTAGGCAAAATCTAAAGAGAAAGCTAGATTTCCAAAGTCTCAAGGGGGAGGAAAAACAAACTTAACGATGATTGACAGCTCTAAAGAACCAATCAATGCAACCAATACTTAACAACACTAAACAGACTAGCTAAAACATAATCCAATAGTTTAAACCTTGCAACTTAAAGTTTTATACACAGGTGGCATCAGCCATGCCTTCACAACCACACTTTTATATTCCTTGTCCACATCCCAGTTTTCATCTGCAAACTGTTGGAGGGCATATAGTTAGATGCTAAGGCTGCCTGGTAAACAGTATGTTTAGCCTGAAAGGAGAAGGCTGAGAGGAGATGTGATAGCCATGTATAAATATGTGAGGGGAAGTCATAGGGAGGAGGGAACAATCTTGTTTTCTGCTGCCCTGGAGACTAGGACGTGGAACGATGGCTTCAAACGACAGGACAGGAGATTCCATCTGAACATGAGGAAGAACTTTCTAACTGTGAGAGCTGTTCAGCAGTGGAACTCTCTGCTCTGAAGTGTGGTGGAGGCTCCATCTTTGGAGGCTTTTAAACAAAGGCTGAATGGCTATTTGTTGAGGGTGCTTTGAATGCGATTTTCCTGCTTCTTGGCAGGGAGTTGGATTCAATGGTCCACGAGGTCTCTTCCAACTCTATGATTCTATCCCATTTCAGAGATTTCAGGGCCCAAACCTGAGGTTGAAGATGGGTCATAATGGCACAGAGGCTGAACAGGCAAGGGGGTTGGGAGGTGCCAGGACCTGCCTTAGGTTAGCTGATTATAGAAACAGGCATACAGGCATCCCAGTTATGTGGGCTCAGAATCTGGAAGACCAAGTAATATGCAGAAGAGAAGCAATCAATAGATCTCAAGATGCACAAAAGACTGGATTAGTTTAAAAGCTACATGCATCTGGGCTATGGCCATTTTGAAGACCACTCAGAAATATATCCAAGCCAGGAATTGCAATGTTGAACTCCTGGCTCCAATGTTTTTATTCTAAGTGGTCCTTTAAAGCAGGCCTTAACAGCACCTAGAGGTCAAAATGCCCCTGTCTTGCAAACTGAAAAAACACATATTGAGTCTCTTCTTTTTCTTAAGGATTGCATTGGATGCTCCCCAGTTTTTGCTTTTCTTCTTTAACCAAGTAATATAGTAACCTGAAGCTAGGTTTGGGGGAAGCATTTTTTTTCTTTTTGGCGAGTAGCAAAATACTTGGAGCAATTGCCACAATTTCCACCAGGGTTCACGTCTAGTGTGGACTTGCCTACAGAACACATAGCAGGTGGGGAGATTTTCAGGCCCTGCCCCGCTGCCTGGACTTGTGGAGGGCTCACTGCCAGCCCTTGGGGAGTTTTTTTACCCCAGGTCCTGAGTAGCTGCCGCTGCTGCCAGGGCATGTACAACCAAAAGGCTCATCAACTGTGATGCCGGTGCTCCAAAACAACACAAGGAGCCCAATTCCATTCTCACCCTCTATGCTTCGCTTTTTGGTGCACCAGGGCTGCAGAGACACCACCTCGGTTTTCAGGTTAAATACTATACTGGGCTTTTCTATCTTCAAATACATCACTGGAAGGCATAATATCAAGTTCTGTGGCATCCCGCCCAGGGCCTGAAAAAGAGCTTTGAGAAATGGAGAAGCTTCTATAAGCCCCTGGGGGTAGCGTTCTAGCTTTCCTATAAAAAGAAAACCTGGAGTCTTTAAGCAATGAGTTCAGGACCCAGAAAAGGTGAACTCAAAACAAGGTTTATTTGCTTACAATCAGTAAAAACTGATGGTCCAAAAAAGCTTGAGGTTGGTTACTAGAAAAGTCCTTTAAACAAAGAGAAAATGTCCACTTGCCTTATGCAGAGTGAAGGTTCCGTTCTTTTGATTCCAGGGTTCCTTTGTTGCTCCAAATTGTCCTCCGACACACGAAGTTCTGAGGTCCCCAGAGATTACAGTCTTTGGGTGAAGGGGTGGCCTTCCTTCCACTGAAATCCTGGCTTGAGAGCATTGGTTGAAAGCAGCTATACGTGGGCAAAGATGTGTTGTCTAAGCGAGCTTCAGATTTCCGCATGCTTCATCCATGTGCAATCCTTGGAATGGCCAAAGAGAGGAAGTCCTACCCCTCAGATGACTTCAGAAAGGGGAGGAGTTCAGGGTGGTGATGCCAGGTTGGCACCAAGCACAACTCCTCCCATCACAGTCTACATGGCCACAACAATAGAACAAAGGCCTTGCAGGTGAGGGCAACCAAATACAAAATACAGATATAATAAAAGCCCCGTGGGGGCGCCACAAGTTCTATAAATGGACTTGCACATTTCCTTCCTCACCCTGCAGCCTCTCACATAATAATAAACTTTATTTATACCCCGCCACCATCTCCCCAATGGGGACTCAGAGCGGGGACCAGTAGAGAGAGGAGGGGTGGCAAAGAAGCATCCAGCTATGTTCCTATAGCTATGGATGTGAAGTACTGAAGGATGAAATTTCATATGTTAGCTATGTGATATATACTTCAAGATTTCACTGAAGAAAACTGGACATGTGTGGCCAAGCAATAGTTTGGTCAAGATGGCAAAAATTATGAATAAAGATGTGCACGCAAGTGAGGAGAGACTGCAGCAGTTGACTTTTCCTTGACTCCACAGGGAAGAACAAAGTTCTGCTCCCTCCTACCTCTGTCCCTCCTTGGTTATTTTTGAACTCTGAAGTCAGTTTGTAAGAGTGGAAGTAAGTTGTGGATAAAGAAGGAAAGTTGGAAGAGGAGAGAGAAAATGAGAAATTTTAAAAGCAACCAAGAAGGTGAGACAACCGAAGATTAATCAGGACAGTCCTTGCTAAATCAGGACAGTTGGAGGATGCACCAATGTCAAATTATTTTAATGTAAATATCTTAAATATTAGTTTTTAAATCTAAGTTCTGAGACCCAATCTTCCTCTGTGGGAAAAGGGGTCTTTTACAATGTGTTTATTTGTTGTTTCTTTTCAATGGTCACACTTTTATCTGCTTTTAATTCTATGGTTATTGGTTAAGTAAAGGTTAAGTTTTCAACTCTAATACACAAAATATTTTGAATGGTGGAACTACTGTCTTGAAAAATGGGAATGGAAAGGATATTTATGACAAATGAGAGTAAAGAGATGTGATAACCAGTGTAGTGGTGCTTATAATAATAATAATAATAATAATAATAATAATTCTTTATTTGTATCCCGCTTTTCTCCCTGATTGGGATCCAAAGTGGCTCACAATATTATAAAAACAATACAAATCAACAGACATATGTAAAACTATATCATATAAAACCAAATTTACAATAGAGAATAAATAAACATATTTTAAAACATTTATCAAATACAATTATTGTGGGAAACTCAACAAGACAAATGGTAAACTTAGCACAACTCACTAAGAGTTAGCCTTATAACACTGTAAGGTTAGGTAAAGGTTTTACCCTGACATTAAATCCAGTCATGTCTGACTCTGGGGCTTCGTGCTCATCTCTATTTCTGAAGAGCTGGCGTTGTCCGTAGACACCTCCAAGATCATGTAGCTGGCATGACTGCATGGAGCACCGTTACCTTCCCACCAGAGTGGTACCTATTGATCTGCTCACATTTGCATGTTTTTGACCTGCTACATTGGCAGAAGCTTGGACTAATAGTGGGAGCTCATGCCGCTCCCCATACTCAAACTTGGGACCTTTCAATAAGCAAGTTCAGCAGCTCAGCTGTTTAACCCACTGTGCCATCCGAGGCTCCTGGTTATTGGTTAGTTTAATTCAATTTTCAACTTTTTGTATGATATGAATTTTAAAGCTGAATCTATTTTAATTTTCCTTGTGTATCATACTGAGGAAAAGTTAGGATACAAAACCAATGATATTATTTTAAAAACCTCATTTTTCCGCTGTGTTGCTCACATCCCACTTGCTCCTCTAATGAGCTAATTTGCTCCTCAACAGTTGCATCCAACTCTTCCTCTTTTTACAGACTCATCACTGCATCTGGAGGCAGTGGCATGCTATTTCTTTCTAAACCCCCTCCAAACCCCCTCTCCTGCAGCTACTCAACAACAGGAATGAAATGGCAGACCCAAATTTAGCAAAATCTTCAACTCAAGCTGGGTTCTGAAACTATGGTCTCCAGTAGGGAAATTGCTCCTTGTCATTATTCCACATCATAAACCTTCAAGAGAAATCAAAGATGTAAAAAAAGGAAAACATGAGTGGAAAGGGATGGGAGCGACAGGGGCAAACCATCAGGTGATGGAACGAGTATGAGAAGAAAATAGCAACGGATAAGAATTTCATTTGGTCTTTTAGTAAATCCGCCTCATTTTCAGTTCCTGGATTAATACCCCTCCTCAAGCCATCAGGAGAGACAGGTAATAAAATTATTATTATTATTGTTACAGCAGAATCTCACTTATCCAACCTTCCCTCATCCAACATTCTGTACTATTTATTTATTTACTTTATTTATGTATATTCCACTCTTCTCACCCCGAAGGGAACTCAGAGCCGATTACAGTACACATACTTGCAGACAATCCCTACAGTTCAACATATGACATAGGGCCTTCTCGGTGGTGGCTCCCCGCCTGTGGAATGCGCTTCCTATTGATGTACGATCCACTACATCCCTCCTGGCCTTCAGGAAAAAAGTAAAATCCTGGCTGTGGGACCAGGCATTTGTACACCAGCACAAGGCAGCATTTTAGATTGGTTTTTAATGAAAGTGGGTGATTATGGCCAATGTTTTTATGGACTTAACATTGTTTTAATCCAGAGTGAATGTGTATGGTGCTAATGTAGTTGTATTTTAATGTATTTTAATGTATTTTAATTGTTGAAGGGTTTGGGGGTTTTATATTGTTATTATGTGGGTATCGAATTGTGCCGTACTGTAAGCCGCTCTGAGTCCCCCCTTGGGGGTTGAGAAGAGCGGGGGGAAATCCCGAAATAAATAATAAATAAATAAATAAACAAACATGTGACATTTATCAAAATACAGTACAGTACATACATTTTGACAGGGGGCCATCCTCTCACCCTTATTATTCAACATTTACATGCGCCCCCTGGCCCAGCTGGCCCGCGACTTTGGTCTGGAGTGTTATCAGTACGCGGATGACACCCAGCTTTTGCTGAGAATGGACGGCAGGCCGGATACCGTACCCGATTGTTTCCATCGATGCCTAGAAGCCGTGACTGGTTGGCTGTGGGCCAGCCGGCTGAAGGTGAACCCATCGAAGACGGAGATCTTGTGGCCTGGTCGACCTGGGCTGGATGAGTGCCGGTTGCCTACTCTGGATGGCGAGCAACTTAGCCCGTCATCTTTGGTTAAGAGCTTGGGTGTTAGATTGGACCCCCTGCTGACCATGGAGGCCCAGGTCTCCATGGTCAGCAGGACGTCATTCTTTCACCTACGACAGGCTAGGCGACTGGCCCCCTACCTGTCCAGGGCTGACCTGGCCACGGTGATCCAAGCGACGGTCATCTCGAGGCTGGACTACTGTAACGCCCTCTATGTGGGCCTTCCTTTGTCGACAATCCAGAAACTCAAGCTGGTGCAGAATGCTGCAGCTCGCCTACTGGTGGGAGCACCAGTGGGGGAGCATATTACTCCCATCCTTCGGCAACTGCACTGGCTTCCTATTGAGTACCGGATTGCCTTCAAGGTGTTGGTTTTAACCTTTAAGGCCTTGCACGGTCTAGGGCCTGTGTACCTGAGGGACCGCCTTACCCGTCACGTTCCCCGAGATCACTGCGCTCGGAAGAGCAAAATTTGCTGGTTATACCATCGTCCCACTCCTGTCACTTGTCCAGTACAAGACAGAGAGCCTTCTCTGCGGCGGCTCCAGTACTCTGGAACTCGCTCCCTAACCACACTCGAATGGTCCCTGAACTTCTCCCTTTTCGAAGGGAATGCAAGACGGCCCTCTTCAGATTGGCGTTCGGGTAACCTCAAACCCTATCGGGTCTATTCCGTCTCAGTAAGGAACCGTAGACTATACCATCAGTGCTACGTACAATTGTTTTACTGTATGTTTTATGATATGTTTTATGTTTTATGATGTGTTTTACTGTTGTGCTATGTATTATTGTATGCTCGCTTTTTGTGATCCGCCCCGAGCCTGCTGGGAGGGGCGGAATATAAAATCGAATAAATAAATAAATAAAATAAATAAATATTACACACGTATATAGATGAACAGAGGCAAACTTTCTGGCCACCAGGGGAACTGATGCACTCCTCATCTCTCAGCGTTTTCCAGCATCCCTTTGTTGTTTCTTCCGCATTCCTCAGCGATTCCTTGGTTCTTTTTAATGGCCTCATAAATCAGTCAAAATTTGCCTCCCCACTTTAATGTGGTACCTTTATCTCCTACTTGACAAAGGTAACTGTCTTTCAGGCTGCAAAGGTCGGCAGAAGGCTACACTTAAGGTCGAGAACCCACTTTGACCCGGGCAGGCCTCGAACTCATGACCTACTGGTCAGAGAGATCTTATGCAGCTGGCATTTAGCCAGCTGCACCACATTCCCAGTATTATCCAAAGAAGTCCAGAGTAGGAAAAAGAAGGAACCCTTGTCTGTTTTGGTGCTAAATTCATCAATACAGTAATTACTACATAACGTTACCGGTATTGAACTGCTTTTTCTGTTGATTTGTTGTAAAACATGATTTTGGGGTGCTTAATTTGTAAAATCGTAACATAATCATAATGTAATTTGACATCTAATTGGCTTTTCCTTCATCCCTCCTTATTATCCAACATTTTCACTTATCCAAAGTTCTGCCAGCCCATTTATGTTGGATGAGCGAGACTCTACTGTAGTAGTAGTATTATTATTATTAGTAGTAGTAGTAGTAGTAGTAGTATTATACAGTGCCAGACCCTGGGAAATATGCTCATTAGCAAGCCTACTGTGCTAGTCACATATGACCTCAGGTAAGGATGCCCTAAGAGAAAGAGTTATAAAAGCTAATTTCCTGTTGTTTTGAAAAAGACATCTCCCTGGTCTCACACCAAACTCATCTGTCTGAACCCTGATGATGATATATACCTGTGTAAGTTTCTTCAAACATGCAGGTATGTATTTTATCCATTGTGCAGATATTGAAGGCATGACTGCATAAGAGAATTGTTACAAGTGTACTATACAGCTTAGACATAATTCGAGGAGCCATTGAATCAATGGGATATGTCTATATGTTGACTTACCATTCATGCTATATGATTCCAGTCATGCAGTTGCACATTGCAAATTCTTGGATGGTGCATAACTATTCACTAGTTCAGTCAGTGTACTTACTACATCCTCCATGAAGGTTGCAAAAGCAACTAATGTGCACACTGGAAGCATGAATAAGCACATTGATAGATGAAATATTAATTCCATAGTGTTAGTATACAACAAAAGAGTGATTTACTCCAACTGCCACATGAATGCAGATTTATACCACACTAGCCATCCCCTGCCACACGATGCTGTGGCCAGTCCTTGTATATGTGTTTCATGTGTGTATATATGTGTGTGTATATATTGGTGTATATGTGTATATATGCGTGTTTGCATATGTGTGTGTGCATGCGTGTGTGTGTTTTGCAGATGTGTTGTAATGTATTTTCAGTTTCTGGCTTTTAAAGTCTCTTCTGCTGTGTTTTCCAGTGTTTTTATGAGTGATGTTCACTCCTTGGCCTGATAGGTGTATTGTGTCCAAATTTGGTGTCAATTGGCCCGGTGGTTTTTGAGTTATGTTAATCCCACAAACAAATATTACATTTTTATTTATATAGATTGTAATAATAAACATACAAAATAATAATAAAAATATTATTAATAATTAGAATAACTTTAATTATCTTATTAATATAATAATGATATAATAAAATATTATTAACTAGCTTGGGGACCCGGCAGTGCCCGGGTTATTTGAGGAAGGCATTGTGTGCCATAGTTTGTCATTGGTGTGGGCCACAGTGCTCTAAGGAAGTGAATCAAAGTACTGCAAGTCCCATCATCCATGGTCCATCTTTCCTCAAACTGCACCAGGATGTAGGGTGCATCTTGGGGGGGGGGGGGTTGTGTGCCAAGTTTGGTGTTGTTCTGTCATTGTTGGGGGCCTAGTCAGGAAAATCAAGTTGAGGAAGCCTAACAATATCCCATGAGCTGAGGCCTAGTCAGGAAAATCAAGTTAAGGAAGCCTTGTTGTCAATTTTGGGCCTGGTCTGTGATTTATAGGGGCTGCAGTGTTGTTTGGGAAGTGAATGATGTAAAGGTACTGCAAATCCCATCATTCGTGGCCCATCCTGCCCTAAACCACACCAGGTTGTGAAGTGGGCCATTGGTCCCTTGTTTGCCATGTTTGGTCCTGATCCGTCATTGCTGTGGGCTGCAGTGGCTGACTGCCTGAGGCCTTTTGCTTTCCCTCTGAGTCACCTTAGAAGTGTATTGGGTGAAGGTACTGAACATTCCATTTCCAACAGAAAAAACTGTCAACTGGCTAACTTCAACTCCAGCCATTTATCCCTGCCTCAGGCCCTTCCCTTTCCTCTCTGTGCTGTGTTGGAATGTTGGGAGGCTGGCCAGTCACAGCCATTTATGCAAATAATCCAGCAGTTGCAGCCAATCGAAACGCTGACATATATTCGCTCGGTCACACCACCCACCGCCCGCAAACACTGATTTTTATTATATACATAGATAGATAGATAATAGAATATTATTGTGATACTCCACATACGCACCATGTACTTGCGCACTTGGCTGTGGAGGTTTATATAGATAACCATGCTGTAGGATTTGACTGCCAGTTTTTTTACTGACTCAAGGAACACACTTAGAATGTCAGTTGTTTTGCTTTGTCTTGTGAACCGCCCCAAGTCTTTGGGGAGTGGCGGTATATAAGTTTGAATAATTAATAAATAAATAGAATGGGACTGCTATCACAGATCAATCCTAGAATATATATCCTAACTGAAACTTAACTTCTTTGAAGCCATACTTGGGCATGTGATATAACAAATGTTTACAATTAAAGAAACATTTAATATCCAGCAACAAATCACATTCCTGTATATGTGCTCTGAATGTGGTTGCAATCAAGATTTGTATGTGTGGCACCTATGGCTCTGAAAGCATTAATTACAATCTCATGAGACAGGCAAGGCAATGTTTAATTCTTTTGATTTGTACGCAGAATGGGATGCAATGTGCAAAATTCTGTCAAAGAGAATTGCCAGTTATCTATTATTATTATTATTATTATTATTACTTCGATTTTATATACCGCTCCATCCCAACAGGTTTGGGGCGGTTTACATAAGGCAACATTAACAATAAAATACACTTTAAAAACTATAAAAACAATTCTAAAACCAACAATCAAACAGTCACTCTAGTACACCTAGTTGTATTGGGTCAGTTTAGATTGAAAGCCTGCCGAAATAAAGTTGTTTTGCAACTACATCTAGGGCAGCCTAGTTACTTAGACAACCTTAGTCTAATTCTTTCTTTACTGCTGGTCCTGTTCTCTTACTTAATTTAAGTTTTAATTACTATTAAATCCTGACAGCTAGCATATATAAATATGAAAACATGCCAGACACAGTTAATGATGGACAGAAGATAGACAATGGCTGGGTAGATAGATAGATAGATAGATAGATAGATAGATAGATAGGTAGACAGACAGACAGACAGACAGATAACATTAGTATGAACACTTTCACATTTTTCTCATCAATTGCTTTGGATAGTCCTCTGTCAATCAACAGTTCTACTTTCTCTGAATCCCAATCTCTCTTAAAAGTGAGCATATTTTTGGTTCCTTTGTGGGGCGCTCAGGACAGTCTGAGTTACTCCAAGAAGATTAAATTCCTTAATTTTACATTATTTCCAGCTGCCTCAATAGAACAAAGTAGGCTTTACCTGTTGAATATGAGGCTTATGGAGAGTGAAGTGCTCTTGAGACATTAAGCAGCAGCCTTGCGCAGCCTCTGAGATTTAAGCCGAGGAGAATTCTAAAGGGATTACCGCCGCATTTTACATAAAATGGGAAATAAAAACAAGACCTGAGCAATGCATGATCATAAACACATTCCTGCTGCGATCAAGAGCTCCCGTTCCCATTGCTTTTTCTAAGGCTGGAGCAGGAAGGGCTGTCAAAGGGCAACCGTACTTGTAAGGATTTAGTCTTGTCTAATTTGGAATGAAATGGGGGGCCGAGTACTTTGTATCTCTTCTATTATAACCCATTGCTCCAATCCCTAGTCTCGCCAGTTCATAGGTGAGAAACTCGCATAATTACTTTCATGCCATTGCGAAGATCACACAGCTTCTGTAGCCTGTGGTGTAAAGACAGCCATGTATTGAAAAAGAGGGCATAAAGAGGGTTTTTTTTCTATTTAAAAAATCCCGCAACCTTCTTGGGTTAGTATTTAGAGAAGCCTGCACATATATTAATTATCAGTTATTATGTGTACCTGTTTTAATCTTCTTGCAAGCCACTTGGAGTCCCAGCCCTGTGAGGAAGGTGGGATACAAGTCACATCAATGCACGATTGGTTCATTGCTTGGGTTTTGTGTTTGTAGCCAGTCTTGTTCCTATCAAACTAGAGACAGGCAGAGAAATGCTTAGATGTTGTGGACAGGGAGATTTGAATATGGATGAGCGAGACACAGGCTCAAAATATATTAATTGACAATTTCTAACATTAGTTTTTTTAAAAAAACCACAATTCTTCAGTCTATGTCACGATCACGGACTTAGCGGGCCCCTTAATCACACACACAGAGATGTACTGAAGGCTAACTACTTTATTGAGTATAAAAACAGTTCCAAAGAATATATAGTCCAATAATAAGCAATTGTTCAAAAGGTAGGAAGCAAGATTGTCCAAAGTAACGTAGCAAGTAGACTAGAAGCTTGGCAAGGCTCCGCAAACCAATGCGGTTCAAGAAACAAGGCAAGGCTCCGCAATCCAATGCGGATCAAGAAACAAGGCAAGGCAAATGCAAGGCAAGGCTTGATGACCACGGCTTGGCTTGTGGTCCCACTCCGCTTCACGCCTATTCAGGAAAGACGTGGCTGGAGAACTGAGGATGCGTTCCCACGGATCCTATACTTAATCCTTCGGCCGAGGCCCCCGACGCTCTAGGCTTCTTCGTCTCCAATCTCCGCTCACGGACCTCGGTCAGTCTAGGACCCTAGACCAAGCCCTCCTAGTAGACTCAATGTCCCGTCTCCTATCGAAGGATCGACCTTGCCTCTCAGCAGCTGTGTCGCTATCTTCCTGAGAACTTTCCTCCCTAGCACTTTCCCACTCGGCTTCGTCCATGTTTTCACTTTCAAGCTCTTGGGAATTCCTCCCCGGGTGTTCATAACTCCCTTCGCTGCTTCCCATCTCCACCTGGTGATCGGAATCTATGCTAGGCCCAAACATCATCTCATCCCATGCCAAGCTCTCTGTGGGCGAACGAGGCCCATCCGAAGGGCCCTGTGCTTCACCCCAGTCATCTAGCTCATCCTCTGAATCCACCTCTGCTGCTGCAGGCCCTAATGCTAATGGAACCCCAGGACCTATTCCCTGCCCTCCAGGCACGAACGAGAACTGCTGTGCTACAGTCTAAGAATGAATCGATCTGTCAGTATCATATTCTCAGGCCTTCAGATTTTTCTATTTCCTAGTCTTCCCCATTGAACGTATGAGTAAAGTTGACAATTTCAAAATTTTCTTATAATTAAAAAATCAGACTGGACAAAATTCATTTTGATAGTGGCTAGATCCTGGTGATGCAGCTTCTCCCATCATAGAAAGGATGATGCTAAATCTGCCTGCATTTAGCCCTTAAAGACGAATGGAGAAAAAAAGTAGTAACCCTGCCTTAGCATTATTGAAGGAGCTCCCGGTAGTGCAATGCAGGAATGTGCCAGCAGGACTGAAGACTGATAGGTTGGATGTTCAAATTCGGGGAGAGAGTGGATGAGCTCCCTCTGTCAGCTCCAGCTCCCCATACAGGAACATGAGAGAATTGTTTATTTAAATTATTTATTTAAAATATTTATATTCCATCCTTCTCACCCCAAAGGAGACTCAGGGCAGAGACAGCATATATATGGCAAACATTCAATGCTTGGACATGATATCATTAGATGCATACATAAACGTTAAAAACATTTGTCTCAATATATTAAAAACACTGTTTAAAACCCATCTTGATCGTCTGCATCTAATCTAATTGGCCTGGTAAGGTACAGTGCTGCTTTATTGCACTGTCCCGAAAGCTTGTCCCACAGCCAAGTTTTTATCATCCTTCTTAATGACACAAGGAAGGGGGCCGATCTGATCTCACCAGGAAGGGAGCTCCATAGCGCGGGGGGGGGGGAGGAATCACCAAGAGGGCCCTGTCTCTCGTCCCCATCAATTGCGCTTGTGACAATGGCAGGACGGAGAGCAGATCCTCCTTGGAGGATCTTAATCTCTGTGATGGTTCATAGGGGGAGATGCCTTCAGACAGGTAAATTGGGCCGGGGCCAATTAGGGCTTTATAGGCCAAAGCCAGAACTTTGAATTGTGCCCGGTAGCAAACCGTAATTGGTCTTTTTAGTCATCAACGCGCTTGTAGAAAGCGTGGGATGAGCCCTTCCTGAACCTTCATTCGCGAAGAAAAGCCAAGAAGGAGCTGGCGTAACATGGGAGATGTATGCTTCCTGTATACCACCCCAGTTATTAACCTGGACTATTTGAGGCTTCCGAGCAGTCTTCAAAGGCAACCCCACACAGAGTGTGTTGCAGTAGTCTATCCTGGATGTAACAAGAACATGGACCATTGTGGCCAAGTCTGGCTTCCCAAGGTATGGGCACAGCTGGTGCACAAGTTTAATTGTGCAAAAGCTTCCCTGGCCACTGCCTTAGCAATGAGTCCAGGAAGACTCCCAAGCTGCAAAGAGTTCCACAAGGATGGTAAAACATTAAACAAAATATCCAGGTGTCCCCTGGGAAACATCCTGGCAGTTGGCCAATTCTCTCACAGCAGAAGCAACTTGCAGTTTATCAAGTCACTCCTGACATGGAAAAAAAAGCATTATTGAGAATGCACAAGGATCAACATTCAGGATTTCAAGAGCTGAGATAAAAAAAAAACAACTTTGGGTCCAAATGAGCATATTTATTCTTCTCTCACACCAAAAGCGACTTGCAATTTCTCAAGTAGTTCCTGACATGGAAAAAAAAGCATATTTATTGGGATCTTTTTTCTTTCACATTCATATTTTCTACATATTATATTCTTTCCACTGAATTTAGGCAAGAAATTGTGATTTCTGCCAAGTTCATTTAAATAAGAAACCCAACCAAAGGGATTTTCAGCAGGTGCAGGTATAAATTTGATGCAAAATGATGGAATGGGAAGAGTTTGCAGTTCTGAATACTCTTTTGTCTTCATATAGTTTTACAATTTCTTATTCTTCTGACTAATGTGGATTATGCAATATAATATAGATCAGGCACAGGCAAATTTTGGCCCTCCAGGTATTTTGGACTTCAACTCCCACAATTCCTAACAGCTGGTAAACTGTTAGGAATGGTGGGAGTTGAAGTCCAAAACACCTGGAGGGCCAAAGTTTGCATATGACTGATATAGATAGATATAGTCAGACAGAGAGATAGGCAGATAGACACTGAATCCCGTTTACAAGAAAAGGCATCATCCAATTAAAGGTGCTAGCTAGACAATAATTAAAATTAAAATATATCTACAGCCAAACAGTAATTAAGACTAAAATATAAGCTAACTCAAACGAGGTGCCCATAAAGCCTAGGGAAAAAATAACATCTCAGCATCAAAACAGTCCCTAGGCTAAGGGCCAGGTCTGCCCCATAGGTGCCGGCTGTGATGGGAACGTCTCAGCCTTTTCCCTATAATTTTGAATACTTTGACTTGGGTGGGATTTCCACAAACTACCCAGAATTCTGGCACCAGGACTAAGAAGGACCACGCTCTCCTTTGTAGACTGCGCATCACAATTAGGTGGGACCTGGAACAGAGCCTCACCTAAAGATCTTAATTAGCTAGGACATTCATCCAGAGGAGGTTTTCCCTTACTCATCCTCAGCTGAACCTGTGCTTTGGGTAGGTTGAAAATCAGGGTAATTGATAGAACATTGGGCACTGCCCCTCCTTCTAAATCAAGGTGCCATTTCCCGTACCAACTTCAGGTTTAGAGGCATCCTCAAAATTTTGCAATGTAAACATCATTGCCCGAAAAGCCTTATCAGTCACCAGAGTGATGCACTAGATTATGAGTAGCAAGCGTTTAGTTATTTACTTTGTTGTTATATTTTTATTGCTACTGATAAAAACAAGTGCTTGCCTAAGTCAGGTGCCAAACTGCTGAAAAATGTGAAGATAATATTGAATATCACAAGGAGAATAATGAATTTACCGAGGCAGAAGCTGAACGACAACCAACCCTATAGCCTCCTAACAGGGTATAGCAAAAAAATAACCTAACAACTTCTGAGGATGCTTGCCATAGGTGCAGGCAAAACGTCAGGAGAGAATGCTCCGGGAATGTGGCACAACTGGCTGGGAGTCAGCTGCATAAGATCTCTACTGACCAGGTCAGGTCATGAGGTCAGCCCGGTCAGGGTGAGCCTGCCTGTCTATATATGTTGTATGTCTATGGCATGTATTTGCCTGTATAAGGCCCCCTGCAGGGTGAGAAGGGCGGAATATAAATGATGTAAATAAATAAAATAAATGCTTCTGGAACAGGGTCATACAGCCTGAAAAACATACAACAACCCTGTGATTCTGGCCATGAATGCCTTCGACAACACAAAAAATAAGCTTAGTCTTCCTTACAACACATATGAAGTAGCTTCGTTTACTAATTTTTAATGCACAATATAGGACAGAGGAGAGAAAGAAATAATGAATGCAGGTTAGAGTATTTATCGTGTCAGAGGTGGTACAGTCTTTAATGTATTTAAAGAGACACGTTAAATACTTGGCATTATGCTAGATTTCCTTTGATCAGAAGCTGGCCACTGGTGTTGCTGTAAGGAGGTCCTCCATTGTGCATGTGGCAGGGCTCAGGCCGCATTGTAGTAGGTAGGCTGTGGTTTGCTCTTCTCCACACTCGCATGTCATGGACTCCACTTTGTGGCCCCATTTCTTAAGGTTGGCTCTGCAGGTTAGAGTGATGCAGAAAGAGTGTAGGTGTGAAAAAGTGAACAAAGAGGAAGCCACCGCAAAGTAGCATTAAACGGTTGCTCACTTCATCTCAAATATTTACCTTGTCACAAGGAAGGTAACAACTATTTGCCTGCCTTAGTCTTGAATTGGCCCTACTCATTGCAACAGTCATGTCAACCAAATACAGAAATGGAAATGGATCAAAATTGCTAGGATTCCAAGAGAAAAGACCATTACTAAGTCAATGCATCTCTTACAGGTAAGACATTTCTACCCACAACTAAGCTCAGGAATAAAGCCATATCCAGTTGCCTTTCAGGGCTATCTCACCCCGCAGGGGACTCAGGGTAGATTACAATGTACACATTACATTTAGACACACAAACACACAAGACAGGCAGAGGCAATTTAACATCTGGCCACCAGGGGGATCTCAGCGTGTTTCCTGGAGATCTTTTTATGGCCTCGTAAATCAGTTAAATTTAGCCTTCCCACTAAGTGGTACCTTTAATTTCCTACTTGACAGATGCAACTGTCTTTCGGGTTGCAAAGGTCGACAACAGGATACACAATAGGCCTCAAACCCACCTCGACCCGGGCAGACCTCGAACTCATGACCTTCTGGTCAGTAGAGATCTTATGCAGCTGACACCCAGACAGCTGCGCCACATTCTCACAAAGTAAATACATAATTAAATAAATAAATCTGAATGTTGCTCTGGAGATTGCTCATAGAAGCAATCTGATAGAAGGACAGACTGCTGTTGCTTACAGTGGCTGCTGCAACGTAAGTGAGGATTGGTGATAGTAGTGATGCTGATGGTGGCAATAATGACAACAGCAACAACACCCAATGAGGAGAGTTTCACTTCAGTTTGGTTTTGACTAAAGTTTGCAAATGTCTTCAACAGAAAGAACAGCAGGAATGGAAACAGAGGGCTTTGTCCATCCAACTCTTGTGATGTACATGTACTTCTTGTTTCTGCCGGCCAAATTACTCAGTGGCTAAAGGAGGGGCAGGGTGTGGGAATTGTTTACAGAAGAAAGGTTAATAAGGCTGAGAAAAGGAACACAGCCAAGGAAACAGAAAGGCCTAGAAATGAACGTCTGGAACAGGAGTGGCCCAGAAGAATGAAGACAACAGAAGAAGGCCAGGGAAAAGGCTAGAGGTGAATGACATTCTGGGAGAGAGAAGAAGAATGGGGCATAGAGCTGTAGAGATATGGAAACCATCCAAAAATCTAAATTATGATTTACTGTAACAATCAGCTTCAGTTCTGTTTTGGGTGAAGGACAGAGCTTGGAAAACCTGTCTTTTTGAGGCTTGATTTCCCTGAATCCGTGACTAATCATGCAGGCTGGGGAATTTCAGCAGTTATAGCTCCCTAAATTAGACTTTTTCCAAGTTCTAAAAGGGAAGCAAAGGGCAAAGCTCTGAAAAGGGGCAAAATATGAAAGGTAAATATCCTTTCTCCATTTGTCCATTAGAATAATCTTTTTGCATTTTTTAAAAACCAGGAATGGTGGAAAGGTCTCCTTGAAGAGGAATGTTCTTGAAAGATTCAGTCTCATATCGAGCCTGAGAGAATATGTTTCCCATCGCTAAGCAGCACGGCTATTAAAACTCGACAAATATTGACATGGAGAAGTATCACAGGGAGATTTTCCATTACACGGCCCGGGAATAGGAATCTGTGTTCCAGTCTCTTCTGTTCTATTGTAAATGGCCTGAATGGGAGAGATCACAAAGCAAGAAGAATTTGGTCATTCCTTTCAAATATAAAATATGGCAATTGAATTCTGATCAATCTATTGGCATTGTAAATCACAGAAAACTATTGTTTTTCCTTCCCTCTGTTTACTTTGCCCTCTCGCTATTGACGACAACACAGATCAGCTTGTATTATAATGGCTCAGCAAGACTTCTTTTCACACAATTTTCTTTTTCACCAGCTTGCATTGTCTGACAATGGAGAAAACTCTACCATTATACTGGAAACCCTGAGACTGTGCTAATACTCATTAGGCTGTCTTTAGTAACATAGTTGGTGAATTGGGGGGGATAAAAATGTTATTCACTATCTGACTGTTCCTATGACTAGAACAGAAAATTTGCATCTCTTCCAAATCCTATTGCAACAGGTCTATACCAGAGGTGCTGTCTCTAGTTCCACGCCAGGAAGAAGCATATTGAGATAATGTGCCAAGTAAAATAGTTATCACTTTGTGTTATGTAATAAACATGCAATCAAGATTGTATTATTTTATAAAGAGCTTTTGCTCTGTTCTCTTTCCTGGTGAAAACAATAGGGCGTATTTTGTACTGATTTCTCATATATCTTGGCGACATTTCACCAAATTGATCACAGAAGCCTTGAAATTGACGTTACATCAATGCCAAAGAGGAATGAGGAAATTTCTGTATACTTTCTCTTCACTACATGAATTTCTTATAATGCTTTGGGAGGAATTCACAATGCTGCGGCCTCTTTCGAGAAGACATGCCGAACGGGTCTCGAAGAGAAACGACAACGCAGAAAGAACCGCAACTTGGAAACAACATCACCCAAGGAGACTTCCTGCTGTGCTTTCTGCAACTGAACTTGCCTATCTTAGATTGGTCTTTTTAGTCATCAACGCACTTGTAAAAAGTGTGGGATGAGTCCTTCCTGAATCTTCGTTCATGAAGTAATGCCGAGAGAGAGAGAGAGATGTGGAAGCAGACCCATGCCACTGTTGTTAGTGATGGTGGGGGTCAGTGGAGTTTGAAAAACTAAGGCGAAAGCACAGACCTGGATCAGTTAAAGTAGCTGGTAGATACATTTCTTCTTTGCCCATTTGCTGTGCAAAGCTCACTCAGAAAAGAAAATTTAAAATCCGCTCTTCTTGAGATCCTTTAAAGACGCCATGGATATCTACATACAAAACCTCTATAATAGGAGCAACCTATAAATAATTAAGCCAACTTCTTGATAGAGGAGTTTTGAAACCTTCACATGCCTGGGGAATTAGGGGCGTTCGAGCCCCCAAAGTAACCTTCCCAAACTGATTTCCTCATAAGCTATTTCTAGTGGGACTTCATGGTATGACTCTAAAAAGCCATCCCAACATGGCATGATCTGAAGATTAGATAAGCTGGTTGAGGGCAGTGTTTGTTTTGTTGTAGAGAGATATAGCTGCAGACTATAATATTTTAAAGAAAGATGAAAGGCATTTTTGCCATTTTTAATGATTGACTGACTATTGTTGCTTTATGGAAAGTATTTGAGAATTGACACAAGCTTTAAACACAAAAAACAAAAGTAAATGTTTAATAGCTAACTCATTACAAAGCAAGAATTCTCTAAAGTTTATTTCCCATCACTCTGCAGGAGGAGTCCCTTTTTCCAATGAAAAAGGAACATATTACAGATACAAAGACATGCTGGAGAACAAAACAGAGCTTTTCAAAGTTGAAGACGGCTCCACTGAGGCTGCTGAGCATTCAGGAAGGAACTCAAAAGAGTGTGAAATTGAGGAACGCCAAAGATTTCCAGAGATAAAGATGGCTGAAATTGGTGGTTGCTGAGAAATTGCTCAATGAAAGGGAATTCATGTATTTTCTTGTCTTATTTAATCCAAAAAAAGCAAAAGTGCATTTGGTTCAAGTAGTAGGGGATTGAGAACCACGGTGGTGTAGGTGTTTAGAGTTTCACTATAACTTTGGGAAACCTGGGGTTCAAAGCTCCACTCAAGCATGGAAAGCCATGGGGTGACCTTGGGCAAGTCAGGCTCTCTTAGCCTAAAAGGAAGGCCACGGCAAACCTTCTCTGGACAATCTTGCTAAGAAACCCCCATGATAAGTTTGTCTCTATACACTGGGAATTATTTGAAGCCAGGCACACATCAACCACAACAAGAGCAACAACAACTATTACTACTACAATGATAGGGGGTTCCAGAACATACAAAGATAGGAGATATTTATCACAGCTGATAAACCTGGAAAATCTTTGGCACAGCTCTACTCTTCACAGTTTGCACTGAGGTTTGATCTTTTCCTATCTGTTCAGTGATTTCAGCTACCTAAAGAACCATGGGTTCGGTGCCCAGAGTGTCAAGTTCCCAAAGGATCAAATGAGACACAGAAAGGTTGAAAGCAAAATCTGAGGCCTTTTCTTCACCTTGGCCAAGGGGATGTCAGCAGAGCCTGTGCTCCAAAGACTGATATAAACACAATTATGAACATACCACTTTGTATATAGTGCTCTGACAGCTATTCAACACAAAGGCACTCTGTCACAATGGCTTCAAGTCCCATATTAGCTGCCCTGAGTCCCTTCGGGGAAATAGGGTGGGTTATAAATAACGCATTATTAATTAGTATTATTATTCTGATTGGTCCAAAATGGTGCTGGCTAGGCTCTGCTTCCAGGTAGATCAATGCTCTCTCCATCATCATAAATGATAGGCTGCAGTCATAGCAGGACATTTAATAAACTGTCACTGGCACATTTGAAGGCTTGTTTCTGTTTATTGATCTACCCAGGAGATGGGTACATGCAGAAAGGAATACTGTGGGGCAAGAGATAGTGGGTCGAAATGGGTTTTGATATTTCCACTCCAGTCAATACAATGGGTGCCAGTCAGGTAAACAAAAGGTTGGTCGGGGTGTTGGTGAATTCAATAGAGACCCCAAGGAGGGGGTCCAATTTAGCAAAAGAGGTGAAGAAATGCTTCTAGTAATAAAATCAGTTCCTATCAGGAAAACCCCTGTGATTCTTCCTAAAGCCCATTGGGTGTTTTGTGTGTCTTCTCAGGGATATTGTGAAGGGATTATGTTAAGTACTATGTGGCTATCCCCTGGGGCCTGAGGTGTGTATAGGGCTTGTGCAATATTCTAGGGGAGTTCAATGAATGGTGAATTGGAACTAGAGCAAAGTTCAAAAAGGGTTCCCTATTAGTCCCCATGGAGGTGTGGACTCTGGAATTCATCTTTTTGGGCTCCGATTTTCCAATATATCTATCACATGGCCACAAATTGTTGAAGACCCACTTTAGTCCTTTAGGACAAAGGATTTTAAAGCTCTGAATATGATTATATGGTTAGTAACCAATGTGCAAGATCTTGAAATTACACTTCTTTAACTCCTTCTTTGAAGGCCATGCCTTGACAAAGCAATATACAGACATGGGGGGAGTTTGAAAGATATATGTCTTATATCATATAATAACCACATTCAGAAGCATATGAACTATTTTGAGAAGTTACAGCTCAACTGCAGCTCAAACATTACAATCTCAAATCAAGGGAAGTCTTGAAAGATCATTTAACTACAAAAAGAGCATGAATCAGTAGAAGGGAATTCTATAGTTTTGAACCAACCACCAAGAATGGCTCCTCTCTTCTATGTGCAAAATTGGCTGGTGAGCGCTCAAGATGCAGATCTAATACATCCTCGGCTTTGGTTTCCGGGTAAAGACTAGCTATTTAATTGTACCCAAAAGATTATTAGCTAGCATTGTAAAGTTATGTTTTCAGACATCCATCAGTATCCAGAGCCTGCACATGTACCTGCTTTAGCTTCAGAGGCAGCCTCATGTGCAGTGCATTGCAGTAGTCCTGTTGGGAAGTGACCACTGTAAGGCTAACTAAGGCCTGGTCTGACTGCTCCAGTGAGGATTGCAGTTGGTGTATATGCCAGAGTATGACCAAAGCAATCCCAATCACAGCAACTGTTGACAATTCAAAAGGCAATAAAAAAAATCTAGAAAGACTTTTAGCCTGTTTGCATAGCCCTCGAGGAAAACTTCAATGTAAACCAGCATTAGTTTTCCACCATTGTCCAGACCTGTCAGTTTCCCAATCCACATTAACACCATCTATCTTAGATCCTATTTAACTTTCCATTGCTGAAGCCATGAGAATATAGATTACTGTTGAAATTGGAAGCCATTCTGCATCTTATGAAAAATGATCTGAGATTTATTGAGGGTGGAAGCTTTAATGAACCAACAACATAGCTAAAAGGCCAAGCCTTGATTTTGAATGATTTTGCATCCAACGCTTCTACAAACAATTAAGGCATTCCAGTGGCATAATTAGTTTTCTTGCGAGGAATAAAGTACCAAATCATAAAACATCTAGGTGAAAACTCTTTATTTAGAAATGCACATGTTGGGAATTGAAGATTGCAAAGCAAGCAGATATAAGAGCCAGGTTGACTTGCTCAGACCATCAGGACCCCTTCGTTGCTTTCAAAGTCCTTTCTCAAAAGATGAAGAAATGATTTACTAACATTTCCCTAAATGGAAATTGCATAGATAATGCTACAAATCTTGAATGGCAGGGAGTGTTTTTGCTGGACCTTAAAGCCAGGCGCCATCCATCTGAATCATTTTATTGCCCACCAAAACAAAAGCTTTTGGCGAGACCTTCCCAGCAATAATTAGTTAATGGCTGCACAACAGAAGCCGTCATTGGAAAGCCTTGCAGAACTTAAGTCATCCTCTTCCCTTTCCACACTACTGATGCAGAAGGCTGCTTATGGCATAAAAAGTGCCCTAAATGTCCCTTGCTACAACAAGTTCAGGATGGAGACATCTTCTGAGTCACTAATGACAGCCACCTCCACCAGACATGATTCAGCATTACAGAAAAGAACAGTGCATTCTTAGCTTTAAGACAAGGCGAACAAGTTCAAAGCAAAATCAAATTGCAAAAGTGAAAACCAGGAGAAGTTGAAGGAATGGAGGCCTCATTGCAATGGAAGACACCGATGAGCCCACTATCCTTCAGAAAGTTGCAATAAGCACATTCAATTCTTTGCACTTTCCTTTAATCTTCACCCAAATGTACTTGGGGAAAGTAGAATGCTGTAAGCTTTCTGGGATTGTGACTTCCATTAAAGTGTGGGTGAATTCTATTTTTCCAGTCTTGAAGTTGTCTGACTGGTTAATAATCTGTTATAACATTAGTTTTTGACACTTCATTTCCATCTACGCCAGGCAAGGCAGCTGGCGCCCTACCTTTCTGGTGGCAACCTAGCCACAGTAATCCAGACCACAGTCATCTTGAGACTGGACTACTGTAATGCCCTTTACATTGGCCTTTCTCTGTCGGTAATCCGGAAACTTAAGCTGGTGCAAAACACTGCGGCTCGACTCCTGGTTGGTGTGGCACTATCATGCCACATCACTCCAGTCCTACAGTGATTGCACTGGCTCCCCATCGAGTACTAGATTGTCTTCAATGTGCTGGTGTTAACCTTTAAGGCCTTGCATGGCCTGAGGCCAGTGTACCTGAAGGACCGCCTATCCCTGCACATTCCCCAGAGACCACTACGGTCCATGGATCAAAACCTATTGGAGGTTCCATCACTTAAGATCTGCTGCCTGTCCTCAACGCAGCAGCGTACTTTCTCTGTAGTAGCGCCTACCCTTTGGAACACCCTCCCAGAGGAGGCTCGAGCAATAACTGGTCTACAGGCCTTCTGGAGGGCCTGCAAGACCAATCTCTTCAGACCGGCGTTTAACCTTTAAGGCTGTTAAATTCCACCCTTGCCTCAATCTGTTTTATTGTGTTTTAACTATGTTGTGATTATGTTGTTCACTGGTGTGAACCACCCTGAGCCTCTTTGGGAAGGGTGGTATATAAATCAAAATGATAATAATAATAATAATGTTTATGACTCACATTTTCCACCAAGACATGCTCAAAACAATCAACAAAGTACAAGAACCAAGAATGTTCCCACAGCCCTCAAGACATCACACTGCATTCCTGGAAAGAATGTGGAGTAGGGCATCTCCATAATATTTTAGTACTACCTGAGATATTCTGCCAATCCTTCATGGACTCCTTACATAAGAAGCTTGCATTCTACAGCATAGGTCAAGAGCATCTTCAATCCATGTGCATATACAACATTTTTGGAATGCTCTGTTTGATTTCTGTGCCTTTTCTCCTTCTATAATGACAACGGATGGATGTCCAATTATGCATAAGCAGTTGACAACATGTTGTGGTAACTGAAAGCTTGAAAAGGAGATTTGGAGACATTGCAGTTTATTTGGATGATAATATAAACTTTCTCCTTGAAACACACTCACAGATACAGCTTTCCAAGCTGTATCTATTGAACTCCAAGACAGATTGAACCATAAAGTTGCATATGTCCCATGCTCCATCCATACTGTTGGTATAAAATGTGACCAGATAAGAGGTTTTTGCTTCTTCATGACTAATAACATTAGGGCAGATAGGTCTACAAGCCGCACAATCTACTTAAGAGTCTGTTATTATAGTCAGTCATTCTGAGATAAAGACCTCAAAACGTCCAGCATTTTATGGTGGATTCATCTGAAATAAACTGAAAGAAAACCATCAAAACATGAAGAAATCAAGGGCTTTTGACTCATCTTTTTTCGTCTTTAGATACATGTTTATTATATGGCAAATCACAAGATGGTTATTTCTGATTAGTGAGATTTGCACGATAAAGCATAGTGACTAATATGAATGCGCAAAAATAACAATAAAAATATGTGGCTAAAACATCCTAGAATTTCTTTTTAATGTAAATGGGTGGCATCTATTGTCCAATTTACACGGGTATTTTCATAGTTGTTATGAAAAGAGGTATTCACTACCTCCCTTGTGCAATGGCCTCCTAACCACTCAACCCAGCTTCTCTTCCAACAAGTCTGAGTGAAGATGGGGGAGAGCCACGCAACATCCAGTGATGTTCCTGTAGCCAGATATACATTTGCTGAAGCCATGAGAATATAGATTACTGTTGCTAGACAAAGTAACAAGGTTTGAACATATAAAATAATAATTGAACTTCTACCTGTAACACAGGGATCAAATCCCCACTGATTTGTGAAGTGGGGGAGGATTACTTATAAATTTTAAACATGCATGTGCCAGCTTGTTTGCTGAGATTAGGCACATGGGCCTGCAGATCCAGAATTCAAGTGTGAGCTTGGGGCTACAGCATGCTTTCATTTGCTTCACACACAAAGACTGATGACAAGGTCAGCAGCTGAACTTACACAAAAGAGCTCCTATTAAACAAACAGTACATTTTACCTTTCCCTGTTTTTCCTCAGTGGAAACATGATAAGAACAAGTAAAATTAGCTCTCAGGGTTTTGATTCAACCTGCACTTCTTCAGAGCGTGTTCTTTGCCTGGGGTGCTGATGCAAATTTGCATCATTTCAGCATTGCCCAAGGAAAAGTGGGATCCTTTGGAAGTATGATCCACCAGTAAGAGCTGACAAGTTTTAGGAAAAGACAATGTGCTTGGGGTGGGACTTTCCTTTCCAATGTGGAGAGTATTGGGTTCATTCTAGGGTGTGTTCTCAATGCAAAGCCTAATACATGCTCAGAAACCCAAATATGCTGAGAGTAAAGCAACCGTCTGAAGAACCAAGACTATGATCCATCAAGTTGGCCACCCTTGTCATCATACAGTCTCCTAGAGGAGTTGCCTGCCCAAATCCAATTAATATTTGGCTGTATCTTATAGCTAGAAAGACAATGCATGATCCAGATTTCATAAATTGAGATATGTTCTGTGTATGTAGTACTTGTATGCAAAATACAAAACTGCTTCCAAATACAAAATATATATTTTCTCTATGTTGCTCAGACATGAGGCAACTGTCCCCCTCAAAAACTTTGTCAAGTACATTGACACCATTTCTTCCCATGTTCAAAAGGTAGCATATATTTCATGGCATAGCAGGGACTAGATTCCAGATTAGGCCTGAACAGCCAGTGGCCCTTCAGGTGTTTGGGCCTTCAACTTCCAGAAGCCCTGGCCAACTTTTTTAATGATCAGAGATTCTGTTAGCTGGAGTCCAAAACACCTGGAGGGACACAAGTTGTGTCGGATAGATCTTGAAATCCCCTGTCCAGTACCATAATTAATACACTCCTTAAACAGTGTTATAGGAGCCCCCAGTGATGAAGTGGGTTAAACCATTGAACTGCTGAACTTGCTTATCAAAAGGTCACAGGTTCGAATTCGGGGAGCAGCATGAGCTCCCGCCGTTAGCCCCAGCTTCTGCCAACCTAGCAGCTCAAAAACATGCAAATGTGAGTAGATCAATAGGTATCGCTCTGGCAGGAAGGTAACAGCACTCCATGCAGTCATGCCAAAAGACAGAAGTATCCAGAGACTTGTGTTGGGATTGTGGTCACTGAAAGAGTAGCAGGCCACTGAGGAACTCCAGCTTACAATGAGATCCACCAGTCAGAACAAGCCAAGGAGAGGCTCCAGTTCCACCCTTTTGCTCTCCAACCGGCGAAATCACCAGATGACACCATGTTGAGGGTTAACTATGGGCAACTTTTATTATATGTTACCAATAAATCTCTGTGTGATCATCCAATCTGATTTATAAATCAACATAAACTTGAACATGAATTTGAACTTGAATTTGTTATTAATCAGATGAGACAGTGGCCCCGCATGACCACGTCATCCTCCAACAAGGGTGAGACACCATGATTTCTGGATACAACCCACTTGTGGCTCCCGTGGGAACTCTCCAGGTAACGGGTAGAGACTGTAGCATACTCCCCCTTCCTGTAGTGCACACCAGTAGCTATGTGTGCCTGCTGTACGTTTGATGCCTATTTAAGACCCACTCAACCCAATTTGCCCAAATTGCACAGTGTAGAGTAGGTGAAACTCCCTAAAAATTCCTACCCGGCCCCTAACGGCAGCAGTGGTGGGTGGGTCAACTTCTTAAGGCCAAGTGAGTTGGGCTAGGCTCAACTCACCAAGGCTCCGCCCACAACAGGTCCTTGCTGGGACTTTTTAACTCTTTGTCTTCCCTTCACCGGAAGGGAGCAAAGTAGGACAATCCCAGTAAGGGGTCAATCGGTATGGACCCTGGTTCTATCCAATCCCTATCCCCATTCCATTGCTGAATGTATGTGATCCTTATGTTTCCTCCTTTATTTATGTTCCACCCCTGTTTTGCTTCTATTGTAATGTCTGTTCTGTATTATTATTGTGTTATGAATCAAACTGTAAACCGTTCCAAGCCTCCGGGGAGTGGCGGTATAGAAGTTTGAAACATAAATAAATAAAGTGCTTCCTTGCCCTCATGCTGAGGGTGGGAGAGGTGTTTCCTAGAGTAGGAATGGCAAACTTCAGCCCTCCAGGTGTTCTGGACTTCAACTCCCACAATTCCTAATAGTCGAAAACACCTGGAGGGCCGAAGTTTGCCCATGCCTGTTCTAAAAGTTCATTGGATGTCCTGAGATGTCTTCATCTTCCCTCTGACATAACTCTTTTGGTATGATGTTACTTGTTTGTGCACGTATTCACAATACTTAGAGAGGGTATTGCCACAAGTACCATTGCATTTTCACACCTTACATAAGATTTTTAAAAAGTGAGGGAAGGGTAAAGTTTAAGGTCATCTAACGCACTGGGCTCCTTTTCAACAATTCCCTCAGCCATCTGGAGAAGAAAAATAATTGAATCTGAAAGGAATATTACATGTGTGGAAAAGCTAGGAATGCCCCTTCAACTGTATCTTTGAACTATAGCTTCTGCGCCCTTGGGCAACTCACTCACACAACAAGATGTTGTACCTCCCTTGGCTATAACAGTAACTTTGGCTGTAGCAATAACATGTACAGCCTTTGGCAATTCACTTACACAGGGAATGGGAGGAAAAAATACTTGGTATAAAATAGAACTCTCTTCAATCCATTCACCATGGAAGACTTCTCTTGTTTCATTGCTTCTGTTGTCATTTCTAGAAAGCAAGTTCAGCATGCCCAGGGCTAAAAAGGTACACTATTGGGGCCTAGGTGTTGTGTGTGACAGCCCTGTGTCTATGGAAATATACAGGATAACTACTGAATTGGGCAAATAACTAGATGTGCAACATACAGCACAGATTTCTTCTTTTGGAGAGAGGGGTAAAGGGGGAAGAAATTTCAAGATGGAAATATTCTTATATAGTTAAAAGGCCTGAGATTGTGGTGTAGCGGCTTGAGAGCTGGACTAAGAAAGGGGATCATCTCCCCATTCAGGCAGGAAAACTCACTGAATGATCTTGAGCAAGTCATATTCTTTTAGCCTTAGAAAAAGGCAAATGCAACCTTCTCTGAACAAATCTTGCCAAAAAAAAACCCTATGATAAGTTCACCTTATGTCTTTTTGTCTTTTTAAAAAAGAATCTGCTAAACTCTTTGCTGATATCAACATTTATTTCATTTCATATTAAAAGCATTACCTACATAAGCATAAAAATGATAAAAATAGAAGGAGCACAAGCGGATAAATAATTTTTGACCAAAACCAGGCAACAGCAACCGCACTGTATGTAGCTTTAAACCATTCTTCCTCTGAACTTGAGGCAGGGCATTGTGGCCAAGCATACAGGTGCAGAGTTGTTTGTTCTGCTCCACAGTCACACGAGGTGGAGGATCCTTTTAGGTAGTGCCATTTTGCCAGATTGCCTGTTGATCTGCCCACTCCACTTCTGAGTCTGTTCAGGGACTTCCAAGTTGCCCATTCTTGGTTTGCCCCCGGAGGAAGACTCTCGTGGGGGGCCATCCAATTGGGATTTCCTGGTTTAGCTGCCCAGAGGAATGCTCTTGCTCTTTCTGGGAGTGTAGCAACCCAGTTCTCTTTTGTGCCTGGGGGGCAGGGGGCAGCACCGGGGGTACCACTTGCATTGGAGCCAGCCGCAGCTGATGAGGAAATGGAGGAAGGGGTTAATGAGTTAGCTGGGCCTTCCTCTCCCACCGAGAGTTTGGCTTGGGATGATGGATGGCCGGACGGCTACAATAACTGGGAAGGTCAAACTGATTCAGAAAGTGTTGATAGTGACGATTGTTATGAGAGACCAGGTGGTTTCGGGTCGCAGGAGAGAATCAGGGAAACAGTGGAGGATGAACCCATGGAAGCTGAAAGGGAGTTTGGCTCTCATGAAGATAGCGAACCAGGTGCTGGGAGGCAAGGACGGGGCTTCGATAGGAGAGAGAGCATCGAGTCCAGCAGGAGGGGTTGGCACCACAGCCTAGAGCGCCAGAGAAGTGCGAGATCCCGTAGCACAGATTGGCGCCGAAGCCTAGAGCGTCGGGGACCTCGCCAAGGGGATTAAGTATAGGATCCGTGGGAACGGATCCTCAGTAGCTCGGCCACTTCTATTCTAAGAGGAGTGAAGCGAGCGTGGGACCATGGAGCCAAGTTGCCGGCTCGTGTCTTGCCAAGAAGTTTCTTGGGTCCTGTTTGAACTTTGCCTTGTTCCTTGATCCGCATTGCTTGCTGAGCCTTTGCCAAGCCTTTGCCAAGCCTTTGCCAAGTCTTTTACCAAGCTTTGCCAAGCCTTTGGATTGGATTACTACGGACTCTTTCTTTGGATTGAACTTTTCAATATTTTTATGGACAATTACCTTTTTACCTGTTCTTTCTTATTCAATAAATAGTTAGCTGATTACCGTCTCTGTGTGTGTGATTAAGGGGCCGGCCGAGTCCTTGCATCGTGACAGGGAGACCATTAAGAGAAGTGGTAGTTCTCATGAAGCTTTTCCTTGACTTGAGTCTACTGGGAGAAGGCTGATAGCCATGCAGTGGATGGCTTTCACCGTGTTCAATCTTATTTCTCTCAGTTAGCCGCAACTTCCCCTCACACATCAGGGGAGCAATGCCAGCTAGCTAGTAGAGTCTATCAACAGGAGTAGGTTTGAGACATCCTGTGATTATTCTACATGTTTCATTCATTGCTGATATCAAAATGAAAAAAATATCATCCATCACATTTTCCAAAAGTAATAGTTAAGATACTCTCAGGACAGAGAGTAATTGTTCAAGAAGAGGAGGTTCTCAGGAAATCATTTGCAGAAGGAACGGGATGGTGTTTTTTGTTTGTTTGTTTGTTTGTTGACATTCTGTTCCTTTTTCACCAAGCATAAAGACAGCCAGCTTCAAACATTTATATTACTAAAAAAAATCAATGAGAGACCTTCGAGTCATCTTATCTTCATCAAATCTGCTCATGTTTTTCAGACTCAAGGCTATAGCTTCTGTGATTGAGTCAATTCATTTGTATTGTCTTCTACCTTACCAACCAATATTGTATTTTCTAGTGAGCCATATCTTCTCATTACAACCTCAGTTTAGTCATCCTGGCCTCTAGGCAGAGTTCCGGCTTGGTTTGCTGTATAAACCATTGATTTGAATATTTTACCAGTCCTTGGCATCTGTAGAACTCTTAGAATCATAGAATCATAGAGTTGGAAGAGACCTCATGGGCTATCCAGTCCAACCCCCTGCCAAGAAGCAGGAAAATTGCAGTCCAAGCACCCTCGACAGATGGCCATCCATGCTCCGTTTAAAAGTCTCCAAATAATAATAATAATAATAATAATAATAATAATAATTTCGATTTGGTAGACCGCTGTCTCTGGAGCCCAGAGCGGTTTACAACATAAAATCAATAAAAACATCAAAACAGATAAAAGACGTATACCCAAAGGCCCCACTCCCCACAATAACCCCGGCAAGCAACAATGTGCAGAAGCAATGCATGGCAGGACGGGATGTTGGCAGCTGGCAGATAGGAGGCATCAGCTGGAACCAAATGCCTGCCTATATAGCCAAGTCTTCACAGACTTGCGAAAAGCCAACAAGCCCCGTAGAGCTCGTATCTCCTCTGGCAGAGAGTTCCAGAGGGTCGGAGCGGCCACTGTAAATGCTCTCTGCAAAGAAGGCGCTTCCACTGCTGCCCAGCTCTCACAGTCAGGAAGTTCTTCCTAATGTTCTTCTCCAGCATCACATTTCAAATGAAGTGGATCTTTGTTTATTGTCCCGTTTTCACAATCATACATAGAAATTGGAAATATGATGGCATAGAAAACTTGGTTTAAATATGCTGTTTTATATGCTGTTTTTATTGGACAATCTTAACTTAGTGATGTATCTTGAAATTTCAACATGTTGCTTCATTCCTTCATAGCTGCCCTTCCAAGTCCTGTGACCTTTTCACACAGGCCCAAATTTGGCGGTGGCGATGGGTTCTTTGCACTTTCATCACTGAGTCCGAAGGCTCCCATCACATCCCAGAGAAGTACTTCCAGGGCGACTCCATAGTGAAATTGGCACACACACAAAAACTCCAGCCACTGCCGAAAAATAGCCAGTGGTGAAAGACGGGAGACATTTTGCCTTTCCATTGGAATCAACATCTCAAGCTGGCTTACAGAGGCATCTCCAAATGTGATGAGGTAGGGGGAAGTCGGGACAGCATGGGGTTATTCCGGTGGTGCATGTGAAGAGGTCCCAAGTCTCCCTCTGCTGTCTTGACTGCAGTCTCCATTCTGATTACAGTAATAACTAAGCCGGGGTATGGAAAAAATTGAACCATTTTAATGTTTCCATCATCTGCTTTAAAGTTAGGTAAAGAGGAAGTTTTCATGTTTTGTCAAAGAGAAAGGTATGAGCAAGGTAACAAGTAATTAACCTCTTTAATTTTTTTAATCATTACAATGGAACAAATTACTTTTGAAAAGTAGATTTTCATTAACTGGATTGCAATGGGAGAGGTTGTTTTCAACTTATGGCAATCTTGTGGCAAAATTGGAGTTTTCATAGTAAGATGTATTTGGAGGGGGTCTCCTCTGACCTTTCCTCTGAGGCTGAGAGTGTGACTTGCTGCTTTAAGTCTCCTTGTAGAGAGAAAAAGTGGGGTATAAATAAACATAAATAATAATAATCCCAGGTGATCTCCACAGAGGCCTTCTTTTCAGCTCCACTGCATATTCAAATCATGTGTTCTGGCACTGAAGTATTCCCCATGTTCCAATACTGCATCTGGTGAAGCTGTGAAATCTTCCCTCCTATCAATCTGACTGGAAGCAGATCTTGGAAACATTACTTTTGTAAGCTACAACTTCCAGAATCCTCCAGTAAACATGGACAATGGACCAAGAGATCATGTGAAGAAACAATAAAAACATCATGAAAACAAGATACTCTGCACTAGTCCCGTGCTTTCCGATGATTCAGCACTGAAGGGTTCAGTCTGTTTCACATTGGAGTTTCACATTTGCTATGTGTCAATCATCTCAAAATAATAACGATCACAAGCAATACTTCTGACAGGACTCTATATGATGCATATCTACAGTATGTGCAGTGAAAGAGTTGAGGGAAAATACCAAATTATGTGATTTAAATTATTTCATTTTCACAAAACCTATGAAATACATCAGGATCCTTAAATGTTCCAATTGCCATCAATAAAGTTGGATTCTTGCTGTCCCCTCTATTTACTTTTGAAAACCATAGGTTATGATTTTCCCATGATCCAATATCAATCTCCATAACATTCGTGCTTCTTGATCAGTGGTTCTTAGCCTGTGGGCCGTGGACCACTGGTGGGCCGCTAGGACAAAAAACTTGTCCGTGAGCATCTTTCCTCTTTATTTATTTATTTATTTAATTTTTATTTCCACTCCCTTTTGCGCCACCTGCCACTCCTTCCTTGTGGCTGACCATGGCGTATGTTCTATATCAAAAACTAGAGCTGATGTGGCCTATCCAATGCAATTTTCTGAATCAGCACCACAAATAACCAAATCGAATCTAAAGTTGACGAAAAACTGATTCATAGTCCTTTTGGTACTAATTTTGGAGAGTGGTCACTGGTCAAAGTGGTCCCTGTTCAAGTAGTCCCTGGTGGAAAAAAAAGGTTGAGAACCACTGGCTTACACAGATAGCCTGAGGGTATTTTTATACACAATATAAATAAATGGCTAATAGAAGAAAATGTGGAGGCCTTTCTGTCATTCCATTTCCACTTGATGTGGTTTTCTCTTGCTTCTGCTGGCTACAGAAGAAAATATCTCCCTGCCCTCTCCAAAGGCCATCTCTACCAGTCCCTTCAGTAGAGGACAACTTTTAATTGAACGGCTAAGCAATTGGAAAACTGAACTTGCCATTTTGCCAATCAACAATATCATGCAAGAAAGGTCCTTCCTGTCCATTGCAGCATTGTGCTTTTCGCAGGGAATTAAGAAAGGGAAAAATGCAGGAGAGCAAAATTGCAGATTTCTTGGACTTACTTACAAGACTGGGCTAACAAATATTAGTGTCAAAAAGTGTTTAGTATGGAAAGAGTGCATAAAAATTGGAAGCATAATCTGATTAATAGTCATTAAGAGTAACCATCGTAATGTATTAATTGATTAAAATTTGGAAACATTTTCACTGAGTAGTCTTGACCTGGTTTGCAGCAATTTTAATGAGTTGTTGACAAAGGGGTGGTGGAAGAAAAAGACTTGGGCATCTATAAAGCTGCTGAACAGATAGGATGACAGATAATTGATGAGGACTGCCCCTGCCAAATCTGGACAGTGAGGGTTGGAAGTAAGATGTCATAGAAGGCCAGGACAAATTGCTCTCTTGTTGTCTCATCTGGATATTATTCATTCTCCTCCAGATGTTGAAAGGCTGGCTTCATTCCCGAATTTATCAGCATTCTAAAGATGTCACTCCACTTTGCAGGTCATAAAAATGACAGCTTCTTCCTTTTACCCAGCTCTGTACACAGGGAATGCAATGCTGCTCCCAGTGCTGTTGCTGCTGCTGCTGCAACCATAAATCTTCCTTAATCACCAGATCAAGGGTCCATTTGCATACGAGAGAGATCTTGAAAACTACCTGAAAAGCTGCCAAGAACGTATCTAGCATGCATAACCTTCAGAGAGGTTATTAGAAGGCAGAGGTGTATTTCTGACTTGGGGGGAGAAAAATATCAAACTTTTTTTTAAAAAAACCCCAATAAAAATGAAAGAATAAGCATCAGGAGCAGGAATGCATCCAAGAAAAATACACAATGAAGAATCTCGAACCAGAAAGACAAACTGAAAAATTCTTCTCAAGCAACAGGTATGTGTTAGCATTCCCCATTCACTTATTCTGTCATATTCAGGATATGTATACTCTCTTGAGAAGATTCTCCATAACCTAGGAAAGTGGATTATATAAACATCTCCATATACTATAAGGGTTATCCAGAAAGTAAGTTTAGAAGATTTTTTTAAAATACAAAGAATGAACGTATTTTTTTAATTAAAAAACTTGCATGGATAGTAGCATAGGCATTACATTATTTTTCCATATCACCATTCAGTTCAATATATTTTGCTATCTGTGGGATGAGTTTTTGCTGCCTGTGTCATAGAAGTTTCCCTCCATCTTTTTCAGCCAGTTTGTCACTTTGATTTTCACCTCGTCATTGTCCGAAAAGTGTTTTCAACCAAGGTGTTCCTTCAATTTAGTGAACAGATGATAGTATAGACCAGGGCTGTCCAACTTCTACCGGCCCAGGGGCCTGAATTCCGGTCACTGATGACTTGGGGGGCCGTAGGGTCTGCCCCCGGCCCCGCCCCCTCCCTGCCCCCAGCTCCGCCCTCTCCCCCAGCGCCCTCTCCCCTCTCCCCTTATTTTAATTTAATGTTAAATATATTTAATTCCATCCTCCCCTCTCCCCTTATTTTAATTTAATATTAAATATATTTAATTCCATCCTCCCTCTCCCCCTTATTTTAATTTAATATTAAATATATTTAATTCCATCCTCCCTCTCCCCTTATTTTAATTTAATATTAAATATATTTAATTCCATCCTCCCCTCTCCCCTTATTTTTATTTAATATTAAATATATTTAATTCCATCCTCCCCTCCCCCCTTATTTTAATGTATCCCATCTCCCCTTATTTCATCTTTAAATATATTTAATTTCATATTTAATACATGAGGGGAGATGGGGGGAGGGAATGAGGAGCCCCCTGAGGAGCCCCCTGCTTCGGCCTACCTTTTCCAAATGCACAGGATCCAGGAGTACCCAGATGACGAGAGAGACGATGACCGGCTGAGTCGAAGAAGGTCCTAATCGTGTCTGTGGGCCTCAGTGATCCAGTAGTAGAGTAGCCGAAGAGTATCGCGAGAATATGCAATCCACACGGGATTTCACTGTCAACGCCGGCGTGATCTCGCGTTGACAGCGAAATCCCGTGTGGATTGCGTATTCTCGCGATATTTGCTCCGAACCCGGAAGTAGGTTTCTAAAAATATTATTATTAATTTTATTTTTCAATTTTTATTTTTTATTAAAAAGCTTAGGGGGGCATAGGGAAGGGGCTGGGGGCCGGATACGGCCCCCGGACTGCCAGTTGGACAGCCCTGGTATAGACTACTGCAATGCTCTCTACATGGAGACCCTATGAAAACTGCCTGGAAGCTGCAATTAGTCCAACACTTGGCAGCCAGGCTACTAACGGGAGCGGGGTACAGGGAGCATACAACCCCCTTGTTGTGCCAGCTCCATTGGTTGCCAATTAGCTTCCGAGCACAATTCAAAGTGCTGGTATTGACCTACAAAACCCTATACGGTTCTGGCCCAGTTTACCTGTTCGAACGTATTCTCCCCTATGAACCATCAAGGGTGTTAAGATTGTCTGGAGAGACCCTGCTCTCGATCCCACCACCTTCACAGGTGCGTCTGGTGGGGACGAGAGAGAGGGCCTTTTCTGTGGTGGCCCCCCTGGCTGTGGAATTCCTTTCCAAATGAAATTAGATTTGCCCCCTCCCTCCTGACGTTTAGGAAGCTGGTGAAAATGTGGCTCTGGAATGAGGCCTTTGCAGAATGAGGGCGAAGATCACTGATCGACTAAAGTTGCTGACCACTAGATATGGACTGAATTCACAGACTGAGTTGGACTTAATTTTACTTTGGCGAATGGCCTTTTATGTATTTATTGTATTTTTATTTGATAATTTTATTGTGAATTTATGATGTTTTTAGATTTTAAATGTTAGCATTGAATTCTTGCTGTTAGCCGGTCTGAGTCCCTCTTCGGAGGTGAGAAGATCGGGGTACAAAAGTTTTAAATAAATAAATAATAGTTACTGGTGTGAAACTTCCTTATTGAATTGCGAGGGGGCCTTAGAAATAGACTTCTAGCCACTATTGATTTTGTTTCGTCACTCTTTTTTGGCAATTGGTATGACTGACTTCAATAGCAGCACAGCAATGGTCCTACAACCTGTACCAATTGCCTCCCTTTTTTCTAGAACAAGACTTCTCAACAGTTAAATGTCAAAGGTTAGCAAAACATTCACAATACCTACAGAATAAGGCAACCACCTCAGATCCAAAATCTCGGCACCATCAAAGTGCAGCGTACTTGTCAATTCCTTATTACCAGCAGGGATGTGGAGAGCTGCCTATAGGCCTTTCTTTGTAAACCTCCCAAAATACCTTGCTTAGCTTTGGACACTATTGTGCAGCGTAACATGGATGGGTGGATGGCAGGATCCATTGACTCTTCTGCCTCAGTGCAAGACTCTTCTTCCCTCTATCTGCCTTGCCCACTTTGGTCAGAAGGCTTAGGGGTCCGGTGTGAGATCCAAAGCACAACCAAAGGTGAAGCTCCTGGGGATTTCAGTCGAGGTGAAAACTGGGCAGAGAATATGGGATCATCTTTCTCTGACTCTCTGCCCCTTCCCTCACCCATCGCACTGTGCTGCAGGTCTCTACCTGCTGGTAATATTGAATGGCCCGCTTTGATATGCATCCAGTGGTGTGTTTTCCTTTTTACCATGCCCAACACCTCTTTGATTTCAAAGTGCTTGATGCCAAGGAGCTCTTACAGAGCCAAAGAGAGGTGAGGTTATTTGGTCGTCCTGAAAATTTCGTACTGCAAGAAAGGTGATGGTTTAGCAAGGAAGGCTAGATAATGCTATTCAAAACACTGGAAGGTAACTTTCTCAGTGCAGGTACTAGACATTGCTTCACATCATCTAAACACAGAAAATGTCAGACTAGTGGGATATTGCAGAAAGCCCCATAGGTAAACCTAAATGTTATGTATTCGAAGGGAAATGCACAGAAATCATGGAAGAAAACTTGTAGGGACTCGGGGGCAGCTTACACATGGGACAAAATGTCCATAAAACATTTTAAAAATCCATTAAAAACAAAAACACAACTAAAATAAAACATAACAAAGTGTAACAATAAAATAAAACACAATAAAATCAAATAAGGGTATAAAACAGCAGCATTAAAACTCACTCAAACAATACACAACAAAAACCAATAACCAGAATACTAAGATGGGCATGAACAGGGTATAAAGAGGACCGGGCTTGGGATAGTGCAAAACAGCGTAGCACAGTGGTTCTCAACCTATGGGTCCCCAGGTGTTTTGGCCTCCAACTTCCAGAAATCCCAGCCAGTTTACAGGTTGTTAGGATTTCTGGGAGTTGAAGGACAAAACACCTGGGGACCCTCAGGTTGAGAACCACTGGCAAAGTATAGGACCAGGGGATTGGAAGAAATGCAGAGAACAGAGTACTATCTGGCGAGCTTGGGACTGGGCATTTATAAGTAGGGACTAATTCTCAAATGCTTGTTGGAAAACAGCCATCCAGTCCCATCTCCTGACATGCAGAAACCCTGCAGGGAACATCTGTTCTCTTCTCTCCAATCTGTGATTGGAGATAATAACAGGAAGCTTTGAGACATTGTGGCTTATCCATAGGGAAATGTTGCAGGCAGGCACAACTTCCCAAACTCAGGCAGCAACACCATGGAGATTCCTCCAAGTGTCATCCTGGTCAATGGCATTGGCGGCTGAAGCATCTCACTATATATTGCTGGCTAAGTATTCTTGGGAGTGCGTTGAGATATAAGCAACAGATGTGGCTCAGCAAAAGGTTGGTTTAGGCAAGACCAGAAGTTGCAAGCTGCAAATAGAATGAATGGGTCAGATTCAAAGTCAAGCTAAGTACCAGTAAGCAGAGAAAAGTCCCAAAGGCGGAAACAGTTATAAAGCAGAGCTAGTCTGCCAACAGCTTGTTCCGGCTTCCTATTTCAGCACTGAAAGAAGGTAAAATTCCCTGGAAAACAGGAAAATTTGGAAGCCTCAGGTGAGCTTGCATTCCATGGCAGGGTGGGGCTGGTGAACAATTCCCAACAGGAACATTGTCTGAAATGAAAAGTAAATGCAGCTGCCTGCAGAAATACTTGAGGAATGTATACTTTGTAAATTCCACTATGGGCTAAACCATGCATTGACAAACTTTGGCCCTCTAGGTGTTTTGAACTTCAACTCCCACAATTCCTAACAGCCTACCGGCTGTTAGGAGGCCAAAGTTTGCCCATGCCCGGGCTAAACTGATTCAAGATAAAGCTAACATTTGGATTCCCCATTTATTCAAATGTTATGATGTTATTTATGTGCTTCTGTCTCTGTATTTCTTGTATTAAATATTAAGTTACTTATTTCTTGTATGAAGGAACTCAGAAGTAACTTGTTACAAACCAAGTGATTGGTTCTGTTTTCCAATGAACAACATATAACTTCTCCCTTGGGTCTTAGAAGTACACTGATTGATTCTGAAAAGCAATTTTCCAAGTTCTCATTATGAATCCATATACTACCATAATTTAGGATGGGGAAAAGGGAGTCTCGTATCTATCCACAAATGTGTATGTGGCGGACGTGTCCACTTACACAGACAGGCTCCTGCCTCCACAAACAGCAATAACCCACAGTGCTGAGGAGACACCAATGGGCCTCCCTCCAATGACATTGCAGGTTATGGCGAGCACCCTGAACGTGTAGCCCAAACCCTGCCAATGTCCTCCACCAACACCATACTGCCTGCCACCCAAATGAAGGCTTTCATACGGGGACAATTTCCTCCTATATTTTTTGTTTTTTCTCCAGAATGGACATCCCAGGGTCCCTTACTCTCTCCATTGCTATGGAATTTCCATGACCATGCTTACTGCCTCTCCCTTAATCCTTTCCTATGGCACACAGCAAACAGAGGAATTGATCACCACCTGAACAAGAGGTTTGGGGAGAATTAACCATGATGTATAGAAATTGTAACATCCTTACAGAATAATAATAATAGTAATAGTAATAGGCATAGTAATAATAAACTTTATTTGTACCCCACCACCATCTCCCTGAAGGGACTTGGTGCAGCTAATATGAGGGCAATCCCAAGCAATTACAATAAGGCAAAATAAAATTCATGCAAAACAGACCATAACATCAAATAAAAATACTTAACAATAACATAATAATGCGATTAAAATAAAATCACTAACATAATAAAACAAAGTATAAAATGATGAAAGAATTAAACAAGCGCAAGATAGGCCAGATGCAAAGGGTAAAAATTGTAAAACCCATGGATTATTATTATTATTATTATTTCAATCATTTGTAACCCGCTCTTCTCTACCCCAGAAGGGGGAGTCAGGGCGGCTTACAACATTTCATAACAATAATAAACAACAATTACATTGTAAAATACATTAAAATAGATTAACCTATTAAATAACATTAAACAAAACACACTCCAGTTCCATATTCAAGTTAACCATGTCAATCTGCAGTCCATTTCAATAGTCTTATCATCAGTTAATGCCCTCCATTTGCCCAGTATCTAACTAAATGCCTGGTCCCAAAGCCACGTCTTTACCTTTTTTTCTGGAGGAAAGGAGGTAAAGCGTTGATCTAATTTTGCTGGGGAGCGAGTTCCACATACGAGGGGCCACCACCGAGAAGGCCCTGTCCTTCGTCCCCACCAAATGTATTTGCGACGAAGGTGGGATTGAGAAAAGGGACTCCCCAGAAGATCTTAAATTTCGAGGTGGGACATAAGGGGAGATACGTTCGGACAAGTAAGCTGGGCCAGAACCATAAAGGGCTTTAAAGGTCAAAACCAGCACTTTGAATTGTGCTTGAAATTGGATCGGCAGCCAGTGGAGCAGTGGATGAGGTAGATGATAGATAGATAGATGATAGATAGATAGATAGATAGATAGATAGATAGATAGATAGATGGTCAATTCTTTCACACTAGAAGTGACTTGCTGTTTCTCAAGTCACTTCAGACTTGCAGTTCACCCACATCCTTTTGCATTTTCTAAAGGGAGCATTCATTTAAAAAACAACAGGAAAGACTGGTTTTTTTATAAGAAATAGAGCTACAAATTACCCAACTGATATTACCGAAACCCCCCAAAAATGCCTTTTTCAAATAACCTGGGCATCTACGGATCCCCAAACTAGTCCAGAAATAAAAATGAAACAGGTCACTTCATGGGCCTTTTCCTTCAAGTTAAGCGAGTGCTGGAAATAAATTCCTAATGATTTTTCCTCCTGTAGAAAAACAATTTGCTGTCCTTTTCCTGATAAACAGCTTCACCCTCCGTGGCCCTTTAAAACCTTCAGCACCTTTTTCGAAAACATGCTTTATTTCAGCTCAGGCCCTTTGATGATGTTTGCTCAAATGCACAAGGTGCTTCTCACATGACACCGGATATTACAGCGTTTGATTGCTACGTCTGCGGGCTTAAGGCAGTTTCTAATGAAAGAGTTATGATCTTGAAAATCCCCCAAATTATAAATAGACTCTCCCAGCTTCTGTTTTGCCTTTGAAGAGGATGAAGTTTTCTTGCTTACACAAACCAGAAGACATTGGTGCTGCTCTGTCAGATCGGGGGCTGAATATTTATCTCCACTTTCCAGAGGGCAACGTGCAAATCTGACAGTCAAGTCCCAGGGATCTTGTATTTGGAAGAGAACTGCCAGATCACAAAGCAGAAGAGACTCTTTATTTTAAGACCCCAAAGGCACCAGATTCCATCTGATCCTGGAAGCTAAGCAAAGACAGCGCTGGTTAGTAATTGGATCGTACACCACCAAAAAATCCAGGTCTAGTAGGCTATTTTTCAGAGCAAGAAATTGACAAAAACGCCTATTTATTTATTGCATTTATATACCCCTTTTCTCACCCCTGGGAGGACTCAAAGCGATGTACATCAAGTAATGGCAAGATTCAGTGGCAACATATATACAAAACCAAAGCATAATAACGAAAACAATAACATAAAACTATAAATTAAACCATTAAAATAATATTAAACATAAAACATAAAACTCACATTTAAATCAATCCAAACATAGGATTAAAACATCTTAATGTAAACATTAAAATCACAGCATCCAGAATCGTAATCCAAAGCCTCTGACTATTCCTTGCCTAAGAAAACCCTATTAAATCCATAGGGTCTCTCATCAAGTACATTTAGGTGTATTTGGGCTTACAAGCAATATAATACACATGGAACAATGGCTTCAATTCCATTTGAACATTAGGAAGAACTTCCTCACTGTAAGAGCTGTTGAACATAGAATCATAGAATTGGAAAAGACCTCATTGGCTATCCAGTCCAACCCCCTGCCAAAAAGCAGGAAAATCACATTCAAAGCACTCCCAACAGATGGCCATCCAGCCTCTGCTTAAAAGCCTCCAAAGACAAACTACTGCTTTTCTGGACTTTAAAAATTGATTTGCTTCACTTGAAAGCTTTGAGAGCCCTTAACAGTTCTGGCCCAGTTTACTTGTCCAAACATATCTCCCACTAGGATCCACCTAGGACCCTAAGATCATCCAGGGAGATCCTGCTCATTGTCCTCTCATCATCACAATCGCGTTTGGTGGGGACAAGGGACAGGGCCTTTTCTGTGGTGACCCCTCGGCTGTGGAACACCCTCCCATCCCTGCTCCATCCCTGACCTTTTGGAAACAAGTGAAATCCTGGCTATGGGATCAGGCCTTTGCAGACTAGGCTGACCTGCTGGCAAAGTGACTGCTTTAATGGACTTGACGGATTGCTTTTAGGACGATGACTTAAATCAGCGACTGTTTGAATGTTTTTATACTGTTTTTATATTGTTTTTATTTAAATTGTATATTTATGCTTTTGGTTGTGGGCACCATGGTGTGCCGGTTGTTAGCCGCCCTGGGGCGCCCTGCGGAGGTCGAGATAGGACGGGATACAAATGTCTGAAATAAATAAATAAATAAATAAATAAATAATAGCAGCTCAAATTTTAAAGGGTTGGAAGGGTTTAATGTAAATTAGTAGAGATTTGCAGCCTAAATTCTATTTTTAAAGTTCATGCACGGTATTATTATTAAAATTTTTTGTGCTTGCGGAAGATAGGAGAACATCTGGTGAGAGCTCAAGAGAATAGTTAAGACAAATGATGAAGGAATTGAAAGATGAAGAAATTGAACAATTGATTTATGATGAAAGATTAAAAGAGTAAATATATGTATAGCTAAAGGGGTGACATGATAACTGCCTATATGTATTTTGAAGCCGTACACCGAAAAACCCGTGGAAGTGGTAAAATTGGCTCAAAATAGCATGGAAAGAGGACTAAGAAATACGTTGCATAAAACCGAACAATGAAGAATGATAGATTAATAGTAGAAAAGGTGTAGCAGGGAGGTGACATACAGTTATTGATTACTGTCATTGCTAAACCAAGAAAATAAAGGACGTTTGATAAACAGTAAATATATAACATGCAATATGACTTCATCATTTAAATCATATTGCATGTCTTATATTTACTATTTATCAATGCCAGGGTAACATAGCTACATTTATACATTCTTACAATTACAGATGGACCTTTGAAGACAACCATAAGTCTGATGTGGCCCTTGGTAGAAATGAACTAGAATTAGCCATCTATAACTGACTCATAGTCACCATCATTATGCATTGAATAGTGTAGGGTTTTGAAAAATGGCAGTCTCCATAATCTTTGGGAAAATTGCATTAATAACCATTTGGGAAAACAAGGAATCTTTAGGAAGGGCAGGACTTTGTTAGAGATTGTAACCTTTTCCTGAGATGAGTTTAAACTCTTCTCAAAGTTTGAAAACTTAGCATTATATTAACTGTCCTTTGACCAGTCATGTCTACAACGCACTGTATCATCCTGTGCTATTTCCCATCCTTCACTAAGGATTTTACTAGTTTCGCACGGATATTTTGAGTTGCCACTGCAAAAGTCGCAACCTTTATTGTTATATCTTTAGAGTAGTCTGCTAGCAAATCATTAATCATTGCTGTCTGCTGCCAAGCCACCCTATCTTCCAGAAGCCCTCCTAGAATCTTCTTTCTGGGATCCTTATACAGAGGGCAATGTAGTCAGTAATGTGTTAGATCCTCAATTGCTCCTGAACCACATATACATAATCTTTGGGAATAAGGTGTTCCTCTATATCTTCCCTCCAGCCAGGCTGAAGGCATTGTCTGAAACCGCAAGACTGTAAAGGCTTTCTTGAGGGTCACCACGGTTAATTCTTGCAAGCAATCTTGGCGGTATTGATCACTCTTAAATAGGGGATACCAGGTGGAAAATTTCTGCTTTAGACTATCCCTTATGTTCTCGATCACATCCACATCCATTATTTTATCCCCAATGGTCTTCTTATCCAGTTTCATTAGTGTTGTTATCGAGCCGTCAAAATACTGGTGTAGCAAAGACGAGCAATATTGGGTCCAGCCACCCCACTTTTGTTGTTCTATCATACATTGCTTAGTCATGCTCTCTTCCTCCATTCCCATAACTCTTTTCCCATATAGGATACTGAGTTTGAGGATTCTGGCCTTAATTGAAGGCATGTCTGTTTCTAATCTTAACAATGCAGATGGTGTCCCAGAGGGAAGTGCTAAAAGGGCTCTGACAAACTTATTCTGTATCCCCTCCATACCTTTTATATGTCCCTGACCCCATAGTTCTGCACCATATAACAGCTGGGGTAAGATTTTGTCATTAAAGATTTTGATTGAAGGGCATACCAAATCACCCCCTTTTGTCTTCCCAAAGGTTAGGATTGATTTTGCTGCCCTCCCTCGTGGTGCCAGAGCACAGTATGATCAGTACCTTCCAAGTCTTCTGTGTGCCCAGGGGGAGTTTCTCATTTGGTATCAGCCATGGGTTGTGGTTCCGGGTTTTAGCCTGCCACTTTTGGACTCTCACTTGCTGAGTGTTCCTGCGAGTATCTCTGTAGACCTTAGAATACTATTCCTTGATTTAAGGCAATGGCATGCTGGTTGATATCCAAACAGAGGATGGGCCGGAGGTGTCACTGCCTTGTTCCTTTCATTATTGGCTGCTACTTTCCTGCGGATGTCAGGTGGTGTAATACCAGCTAAACAGTATAATTTCTCCAGTAGTGTAGGGCGTAGGCATCCTAGAATCATAGAATCATAGAGTTGGAAGAGACCTCATGGGCCATCCAGTCCAACCCCCTGCCAAGAAGCAGGAAAAACCCTGTGATAATGCGGCATGTCTCATCAAGAGCCATGCCGCGTGGTGAGATGTATTCCACACTGGCCGTGAGAGAAGCCTCCCCATGGGATTGTAACATATTTGAGCGTCCCTTGGGCAACATCTTTGTAGATGGCGCAGTCTCTCCCACCAGAAGCAACCGGGAGTGACTTGTAGCATACAACTAAACAAATAACTTTATATAAAGTATATAGATGGCACTCTCCTCCTAAGCTGTCTTCAACTAATAAAACTTATAATCTTTTTGTTGGAATGGTGGTAAACATGGAGGAGCTCTGATTCATCTGTAGTTACATTGCCCAAAATAAGAGACTTCTGGGTAAAGGTATTAAATTTAATAGGTGGAATCACGCCCAACATATTAATAGACTGTTATGAATATCTGTGGTAGAAATCATAATGAAAATCTGCATCATAAATATTTTGTATTCATATTCCAATAAACTGTGAGACTAGTTATAGCTCAGGGAGCAGGAGCTGTTCTTTTGCAGTGAACACTCATTGGAACATAACATGACCTTTTGTCGTATAAAGGTGTGTTTATGTTTGTTATTCTGTTTCATTATTTTTTATGGAGGGAATCTATTAAAACTTGGCTGGCATCCTGTTATTCAGTCATGATGCCATACTCCTAAGTTAGATTTATTGTCATGTCACTGCTTCCTACCCATATTGTACAAGGGTGTTACCACTGATGGCCAACCATGGAATTTGTAGTTTGGTGAGGCACCAACACTCTGACTGAAAAAGGCTAAAAACATTACAGAACTACAACTCCCATTATCCCATGGGATTGAGCCATGGCAGTTAAAATGCTTCAATTCTACAGTATAGCTCAAGCATGGGCAAACTTTGGCCCTCTGGGTGTTTTGGACTTCCACTAGGCTGTTAGGAATTGTGGGAATTGAAGTCCAAAACACCTGGAGGTCTGAAGTTTGCCCATCCCTGGTATACATGCACTCATAGTCTACTTACCATTTTCACAATTGCACTGTTATTGGCTAGTTTGAAATAGTGTGCTGTACACCACGCTTTGTAGCAAGAATAGGGAAAGTGCAGTCCTCCATGTATGTGTGAACAGCAGCTTCCATCAGCTCTAGCCAGCATTGACAATGGTGAGGAATTGTGGCTGTATTTTAACCAAACCCGGCTTCCTGATAGAAATGCTCTCGTGCCAGTGGTGTAGAAGGGACTATAACCTTTTCCAACATATATTGAATGTAATATATGAAATAAGTACTCCAAATGGAGGTGCACATATACACAATCTTATTTCGCACAATTTTGTACAATACCCCCACCACACACACACATGCACACTATTGGATAAGTACAAAAATGATGCTCCTCCTAGCTGTAGGCCAGCAAAATAAATCTGAATATCCATCTTCTTAGGTTATTCCTGAAATGGAACAATGGATCTAGAATGCCATTTCGGGGCAAAGAACCCCAAATACACTTATCAACTGATGGGATCAAAGCTTTCTGAGACAAACCAGGAAAGGGATCTTGGGGTTTTGGTGGACAGCTCAATGAAGATGTCAACCCAGTGCGCTGCAGCAGTGAAAAAAGCAAATTCTATGCTTGGCATGATCAGGAAGGGAATCGAAAATAGGTTGGCAAATGTTGTATTGCCTCTCTACAAATCTATGGTGAGGCCACATCTGGAGTACTGTGTACAATTCTGGTCACCGCACCTCAAGAAGGATATAACGGAACTGGAAAAGGTACAAAGAAGGGCAACAAAAAATGATCCAAGGGGTGGAGCAGCTCCCTTATGAAATCAGGTTGCAACGCCTTGGTCTTTTCAGCCTTGAAAGACGGCGTTTAAGAGGTGACTTGATTGAAGTGTATAAAATCATGCATGGGATAGAAAAGGTGAATAAAGAAAAAATATTTTCTCTGTCACACAACACTAGGACTAGGGGGCACTCCCTAAAGCTCCAAGGTAGGAAAGTTAGGACTAATAAAGGGAAATATTTCTTCACCCAGAGGGTCATTGGGTTATGGAACTCACTTCCAGAGGAGGTTGTGACAGCTGTCAGCCTGGACAGCTTCAAGGCAGGATTAGACAGATTCATGGATACCAAGGGAATCAGTAGTTACTGAAATGGACATCCAAGTGCCACCTCTGTGTTGATGGAGGCAGGCAGGATTTCCCGGGTACTGGTTGTGGGGGTCGGGAGCAGGTGAGGGTTTTGCCCTCCTTTCTGCTAGAGATCCCCGTGTACAACTAGTGGGCCACTGTGTGACACAGAATGCTGGACTAGATGGGCTGAGGCCCGATTCAGCATGGCTCTTCTTATGTTCTTATGTTCTTATTTGCTGATCAATTGCCAGATGAAATCGGCAATGCTAGTTGTCCCTTTCGATACACAGTCTTCACAGGATATTGGTGGGTGCAAAGCCATAGCGGTGTCATTGTTTTGCACTTTGCAGCAAAGGCTACCCTGCAGAAAACAAATTAATCAAATCTCTCTGCCCCCCTCCCCTCCCCCCCACACTCCGGCATGAGTTAAAGCTTTAGTCTTTATGTGTCAGAAAGACAATAGAAAATGCATGATAGGACACATAAGATATGGCCAGCTGCCAGCATGCTAAACAGCTGTGTGGCTCATAAGAATTACGGCAGCTGTATTTAAACTAGAAATGAAATCTATAAAATATATCATTTAATTGTGCTTATGTTTTTTACTCATCAAGAAGGAAACATTAGTAATTATGAAGTGTTTATTTCCTTGGACTTTGTGCTGTTTTTGTTGTTGACGTCTGCAAGCTCCAAAAGTCAGGGAGGCGTTATGGCTAGCCCCTCTAACCTTATAAGGCTGGCATTAGACAACTACAGGGCTGTGTAAAGTGTCAAGGCTCAAACCTGGGGGGGGGGGGTTACATCTGAAACAGACACCCAAAGGGCTTAGAGAAGACTGCAGAGTTTCCAGAAGAAAACATTGACTGTTATAGGTTCTGCTTGAGGACAGATAATTAAGTAAACTTCCTTCCTTCTGTGGAGATGAGCATTTCAACCCCGTTCAGCCACGGAAACCTGCTGAGTGGCCTTGGGCAAGTCACACTCTCTTAGCCTCAAAGGCAGGGAGTGACAAACCCCATCCAAATAAATATTGACAAGAAAATATTAGGATGGGGTCTCCATAACAGTCTATGTGAAGGTACATAACGCAACCTTTATTCTTTAGGGTCCACCTATCCATGGATGCTAGAGTAACTTCTAAGTGGTCTTGCCATGTATATCAACAACTACAAGAAGAAACTTGAACGTATTTTGAGATAACATTCAGCCCCTTTCAGTGTCAAATGAAATCAAGAGTAGATACACTCTTGAGCAGAACTGTAATATTTGTTGGAAATAACAACTTTCCTCAAACCTCCACTAGTTATTTGTTTGTATATAATTCAGATTGCTTACTGTATTGTATATGTGTGTATTGGTATGCAGTTTTCCTTAACACTATGTTGTGAGAGGGGCTGCCGACCATGTGCTCAGAACTGGGACTGTTCAGGACTCAGACTCCATTTTAGAAACAGTATGCTTGCAGACGCCTTTAGAGAACTGAAGCTATTGGACTTTCAGACTAGACATAGAATCTATTAGACTCTCAGAACTGAGAGATGCTTTAGTCTATGGACTGTCAGGATTATAGGAAAGATGCCCTGTGTTACCTGCACAGAGAAACTACATCAAATCCTATCTGTAACTGGACTGATATGTAAAGTATCTGTATGCTGAATACATGAAGTTTGTGAGTAAACCAAGTATGCTTCTTTTAAAGAAGTCTACTTATTTTTGGTCTTTGGAGTATAATTTAAACCAGTTTAAGGGAGAGTAGATTTTTTTGAGAAACTGAAAAGAACACTTCTGAAACTCTGCTACACACGTGTGTGTGTGTGTGTGTGTGTGTGTGTGTGTGCGTGTATTGTCATATCTTTGCCCCTTATAGTTCAAAGAGATGTCTAGGTGTATCAGTTTAACAGATGAAAAACCCAATTGCCTTGCATGAATAATAGTGGATATTTATCGCCCTCTGAGACCTTGGCAACCTGACCCCCCTGGATAAACTACACAGCAGCTGAGGTACAATGGGTTTTATTGATAACAGGTAAATATAGGAAGAAGGTTGGAGGCAATCCTTGTGGTGCCCCAACTAGCAGCAAACAGGAATCAGCAAGGTATGAGTGCCCCGCAGTAGGATGGAGCACAAGCGGCAAACAGAAACATAAGCCGGATGCAAAGTCTCTTGGAATCCCAGCCGAAGCAAGTGAGGCTGGGATGCGTTGATTAAAATGCAAAGAGTTCAAAAGTAAAGGAGTCTTTCAGGATCTCGACGATGAACTGGAACAAGGCAACACTGGAACAAGTCAGCCCGAAGCAGGCTGACTGGTGAGGCTTGATGGAAGGCCCGACTGGCCTTACCCACAAGATCTTTACCCAATTGCATTGTTGGTACAAGACATTGGCATAGGGGTCTGCAAAGCAGATATAGTGTTCCTTAGTTGTGCCGCACGTCAAAAGCTAAGATTGATGATCCTTAGTATGTTTTGGTGAACTCAGTCCTCTAGGAATGCGGAGCTCGTTAGCAAAGGCCAGCTGGGCCGGGGAGTCAGGCTTGTTACTCCCGCGGCCCGCTTCCATTATCAGGGGAGGCAGTGATGGTACAGCCTTGAGGCCTATGTTATGCTTGCATCCCCACTCTTCACACGGGAAAGGCACAGGAGGCCCTAGCAAGGTTTGAGCAGAGCAAGCTGGTTTGAAAGTTGCACTCTTGATACCTTGGCTGGAACTTCGCTGAAACGAAAGTGACGCCTGAGGCCCTTGAGGTGTGACAATATTTATCACTAATGAGAAGGTTGACTCAAGTGAGTTTTTAACTCTCCTCAGGGAGATTCTCGATTCTCCCAAAATGGTGGTGAATGTCATTTTCCAAAAGGTTGTGGAGATTTCCATTTCCCAAAAGGTTATGGCATCATTATTCCAAAAGGTTATGATTTCTAACAAGGTCAGGCTGGACCAGAGTGGGGTGAGTGGGTTGAGAGGGAGGGGGTTCTCCCCAAGCCCACACCTTTCCTCTTCTCTTTCAGAGGCAGAAAGTAAAGAAAAGATTGGAAACATTTGGATCCCAAAACGGTTGGACTTTCCAGAATGAGATGGTGGATGGAAGAGAAAAGTGTATCTATTAGACTCCCACATTGCCTACTCCTGATATATAATACTAGAATCCTAGAGTTAGAAGAGACCCCAAGGGCCATCCAGTCCCCCTGCCATACAAGAAGGCACAATCAAAGCACTCCCGATAGACAACCTGTGAGTAAAGGCCTCCAGAGAAGGAGACTCCATCACACTTCAAGGCAGCCTCTGTCACTCTCCAGGAAGTTCTTCCTAATTTTTTCTTTCCCTGACATTTGAAACCATTGCTCCCCTGCGCTCTGGTCTCTGGAGCTGCAGAAAGACCGTTTTCCCCCCCTCCTCCTCAATGGAACACTTTTTACAATCTTGAAACATGGTTCTCATGTTCCCTCTCAACTTTCTCTTCTCCTAGCTAAGCATCCCCCAGAATGAAAGGAGGAAGAAAAAAGGAAGGGGAAGGGAAGGATGGAAGGAAGGAAGGAAGGAAGGAAGGCTAGAAGGGAATGGAGAAAGGGAAGAGAGGGAGGGAGAGAAAGAGGGGGGAAAGAGAGAAGGAAAGAAGGAAAGGTGAAAGGGAAGGGAAGATGGAGGTAAGGGAGCGAGGGAAGGAGGAAGGAAAAAGAGAAGGAAGAAAGAAAGTGAAAAGGAAGTGGAAGGGAAGGATGGAAGGAAGGCTAGAAGGGAATGGAGAAAGGAAAGAGAGGGAGGGAGGAAAGAGAAGGAAATAAGAAAAGGTGGAAGGGAAGGGAAGAGGGAGGGAAGGAGGAAGGAAAAAGAGAAGGAAGGAAGGATAGGATGGTGAGAGAAAGGAGGGCCTGAGAACAGAACCCAAGGGGCTGCATGAAGCCCCCGGGCCTGGGTTTGCCCATACCGGGTTTATATACAGTGTTCAGCTGAACTGTATGAAGATCCGAACACTTGCTTAGAAGCGAGGTTGGATCTTACTGCAAGTTACTTGCTCCAAGGCTCAAGAGCCTATCTTTTTTTGTCATTTATGCTAATTAGGCACATTTTTTTCAAATGTTAAGCTTTATGTACCAACAAGTATGTTGCCAACACTTAATAAATTAATAAATAACAGGATGCTATAATAATGGCTGACTAATGGCTCTTGCTTTTAACTCTCCTCCTTCTTCATGTCAGCAAACCTAAGCTATGAACGTTCCTCTGTTGTTTCATAACAGATGATGCTGTGAAAGGTTAAGTTTACAGCAAACTGTAATTATTAGAAAACTCAAGGCTTCAGTGCCTGCATAACAAGATTAATACCTTTTTGACAGAATTTAATAATATGGTTTTATCATGTTTAATTTTGTTCAGTGGGGAAGCCCCTTTCCTGTTTGTTTTTTTGCCTTTCATTTTTTTACAACTAAGTGGAACTAAAACCTAAACATTAATACTCTAAAACAATGTAATTTGTTTTGTTTTTCTGGCATAAAGAATGCATATAATGGCACAGGCTCGCTAGAAACCAATTTCAAAAGGACCACGAAGGGAGCAACTTCAGCTTAATTTGGAAGTTTCAATCTCTTTTGACAGTTCTGGTCCTCTGAGCTGAGCCCTCAGCTGCCCCGATTAATTATTTCTCAGTTCATACAGATAATGTTTTCTGTCACCCTGGCTGAAGGTGTGTGCATAAAACTAAATTTGTTTATATGCCCAAAGTTATTTAAATGGGATTGCCAAACTGCAAACTGGAGAGGAGTCATGTTTCTTTAACTGATCTATAGAAGAGGGAATTTCAGCAAGTGTTGCTTGTATATCATGTGCCTTAAAACCATTTCTAACTTATGACACCGCTAAGGCAAACCCATCAAAAATTCTCCTGACAAGAGGAAGGCCTCAGAGGTTGAGAGAGTGTGACTTACCCAAGGCCAACCTAGTAGGTTTCCATGCCTAAGAAGAAATTTGAACTCTGGTCTCCAGAGATGGAGTCCAACACTGTTGGAAACAGCAACCTTCTACAAGCCTCTTATACTAGTTATTTGTTATGCATGTAATTCAGATTGCTTACTGTATTGTATATGTGCATATCGGTATGCAGTTTTCCTTAACTCTACATTGTGGGAGGGACTGCAGACCATGTGAACAGATCTGAGACTATTCAGATATCAGACCCAGTTTTAGAAAAACAAACTCCATTAGACTTTCAGAATGTAAAGATGTTACTGTTTAATACTTAGAAAGATGCCTTGTGTTATCTGCACAGAGAAACGGCTTCAAACCTATCTATAACTGGATTGATAAGCAATGTATCTGTATGCTGAATACATGCAGTTTGCAAGTAAATCAACCATGTTACATTTAACGAAGAATACCTATTTTTGGTCTCTTGAGAACAGTATTTAAACCAAGATGTTTCAAGGGAGAGTAGATGTCTTGGGGCAACTGAAAAGAACACTTCTGACGATCTGCTATGTGTTTTGTGCATTGGCATATCTTTGTTCCTAACAGTTCAAAGAGATAACCAGGGATTTCAGTCTAACAACTGAGAAGCTGTATTTGCCTTGCGTGAATACTAGTGGATACCATACTTTATTATTTGAAGAAGTAAAGATAAAGTAGTGCAATGGAAAAGCTTTTTATTTTTAAAAATACACTAAACATAAAGAGAGGTGTGGCATCAGATGAAAGCCTGAGCAGCCATAAGAAGCAAAAGACTACGTGAAAAGGGTGTGTTCTAGCTCTCTCACGCTTTCGGGCAGAAGACAATAACTGCTCTGGACGCTGATTAAATTACCCACCATGATATAATATTACTTAATTAGACATGTTCTTCAGGCTTCCCAACCTTTTATTTTCTTACTTTCTTTTTTAATTCCACAAGTACAGGCAGGGCTTTCATATCACATTGACTTGAAGCAGGGATAGGGAACCTTTGGCCCTCTTATTGTTTTGGACTTCAACTCCCAAAAGGTTTACCCAGGATGGTCCATGGCTAGCAAGTATATATACAAGTATACAAGAATATAGCAAGCAAGTAGCTATATTCAGAAGACTGAACACAGAGATGGGAACACTGCAACCTGCATATATCCATAAGGCCTCTTGCTGCCACTTGGGCTCCATGTGGTGTCTTGAAGCCCTCCATATACATACTTTAAAGGAAAGAAAGAGCCCAATACATTTTTGTAACTTGGAAATGGGGGGCAGAAATTTATTATTTATTTATTTATTTAGGAGGAATTGGTTGACTTCCTGATTCAAAAATGGCCTCACTTTGGCCTGGAATTGTCTAGAGCAGTGGCTCCCAACCTGTGGTCCGTGGATCACCAGTGGTCTGCAAGAAATAAAATATGCTCTGCGGCCTCACTGTTACTACACACTTGCAACAAGAGTGACTGCTCTCGCAAAACCCTCTTATAGTGCCAAGTCTTATTAAATATGGTTTTCTATGGGTGAGCAGATGGCGACTACTGGATGGCATACTTTCTGTATCAGAAACTAGAGTTTATGTGGTCTATCCAATGCAGATTTAAAAATCAGTAATCCCAAATAACCAAACTGAATCTAAAGTTGACCAAAAACTGATTTATAGCCCCTTCGCTACTAATGTTGAAGAGTGGTCCCTGGTCTAAATGGTCCCTGGTCAAAAAAAGGTTGGGAACCACTGGTCTAGAGCAACGTAGAGAATAGGGAATATGTTGGCCTCACTCAAACTATCCATGGTCCTCCATCATCACCTGAATGATGATAGTTTGGGAATATGAAATTACCCTCTGAATAATATCTACAGTTACAGAAGATTGCCTTCTTCACACTATCAATAAACAGGTAGCATGACCCCCCCTTCTTCATATGCTTACTTAAACCACCTACATAACATCTGTGTCTTTATTGGAACACCAGAATACCCATTTGTGCTGATGACTCCTGTGAAGCTTTGCCTCTCATGATGTATACTGTATATCACAGACACAAATTGGCTGATGATATACATCATAGTCATGTAGTATGACATGCATTTTGCATTGAGCTGAGACCATATTGGATTCTGGGCAGCACCCAGCCCATGTCAACTTGGTTCTAAAATAGCCAGAGCACCCTATTCTCTAGCGAACTTCAATCTGTAGACTTCCACAAGAATTTGGATAGAGAAGCAACTCTCTCTTGATAGCAGTTGTAAAAGGCCCATTCCCATTCTGACAATTAACCAAATATGCACTACTACTCATGTCTGTATCAAAGTGTGCACACTGATTCTCAAAGCATACTTAGGTCCCTTCTAAACTGTCCTTATATCCCATGTTATCTGCTTTGAACTGCCAGATAATCTGGGATAAGCAGATAACCTGGGATCAGATCCTGGGATATAGGACAATGTAGAAAGACACACTAATTCATTCCCACAATCCCAGGCACATTTATTGGCTGCTCTTTTGTCACACCCCACCAAATTTCACCACACTAGCCAACATGCAAAGTTTGCAGAAACTGTGAACCGAGGAACCTTTATTTGTTCCAGAGTCTGTTCTCCCCATTGTGGCTAGTTCCTTCCTTTGGTTTCCCACCTGCTTCCCTGTCCGTCCCACCCAAATGATAAGTAAAAACTCACAAGTTGCAAACAATTTCTCACCACTGATATGCAATGGGAAAAGCCTATATATATATATATATATATATATATATATATATATATATATATGTACAGTCGTCTGTCTTGCCAGTGTATAAACAGCATTGAGTGCTTGCTCTATATGTGTTCTGTGGTATACTCTGAGTCCCCTTCAGGGTGAGAAGGACGGAATATAAATACTGTTAATTAATTAATTCCATCAATTTTGTTAGACCCTGCCAATGTTCAGTAACTAAACCCCACCCAGCTCTTCTCATGCCTGGTGGGTTCTGGCTTCCATCATAACAATGGCTGGCTCTTTGGGAGCTCTCCCAGGTCCTGAAATCCCCACTTCCTGCCTACATATGTACAATCCCTTCAGCTGTTCCTTATTCCAGACTCTGGCCCCTCATAGTACATGATTTCAAAGTCTTACTGAGGTGACAACAAAAGTATCAACTAGTCAGAACCAAGACACTTAGATGACCTGTGCCTTTCAGCACTACAATTACTGATAGAGACAGAAATGAACTTCACATAACATGCATTTGATGAAATACTATAGGAAATGAATACTCTGAGAAAATAGCATACACAAATCTGTACATTATACAAAACATACATTAGCATATGCATAAGTTTACATACAGAAAGGTGGTGATTCTGGAAATAATTGACAAAACACAGAAAGGACAAGAAAGCTGGAAGGATTCTGAGCAGCAATAACAAAAATAACAGGTTTCAACATCCGTACCGAATCTTTACATTATTAGCACATTTCAATGTGCTTTGTCTATTAAAGAAATAGTGTATGCTTTCTAATTTCCTTTTCTTCTTCTGCAAACCTTAAAAAGGGCAGTTTAACATGCACAGCTATTGACGTAGAGATTAAACGTTTCACATCTCTACTGCATCCATGGTCTGTCTTGGAAAAAGTGTCAGGAAAGTCAAATAACTGCTTTGCGGGGCTCTCATTTTCAATATAATTCCTGAAAATATGAAGCATAAAAATAAAAACAGCAGCTACAACACACTCTAGGTAAAAACCACAGCCATCCTGATAGCTCTGTTGTGGTTGTGAGTCTCATAATTTCCTTTCTGTGTTACTTAAAATCAAATCTCCCTGCAACAGTAAACAAAACTGGGAAGAGCTTATGGCTCCCTTGGTTTCCCTCCATTGTTACCTGAACCCAAATAGCTTCAAAATGGTGCTTAAAATCTGACATTAAGGAAGGTGTTTTTTATCCTCCTACATAGATGTGGGTTAATTAATGTTTTCTTTTAGTAATGCTGAATAATGCAAACTTTTACAGTAATAGTTTCTGTCCTCCTAATCACTGTTTTTATTTATTTTAAGTCTTGAAGATCATTTTAATGTCTACTTCTGCCTTTGTCTTTTCGGCATTTTAAGCATCTGATTATATGTGTGCTGGAAATGCACAGTTTTGTGAAATAATTGTTTACTGGGATTACTTGAGCCCAGGGTTGACTTTTTTAACATGTGAAAACAAGACAGCTTTCTAGCCATAAGTCTCTATATACAGGAGAAAGAAGGTGTACCAGTCTGATATCGAGAGCAAAATATTAGTGCAAGTTCAAACCCCCCAAACACTGGGCACAAATCCAGAGAAGCACTTAACACAAGGGGATCCTTGGGTGTTGTTTTCAGGGGAAAAGGCTCTGCTTCACATTTATCACTAACTAGCTGGGTACCCAGCTGTGCCCAGGTTATTCAAAACAGGCATGGTTTGTTTTGGGGTGTTAGGTAATATCATTTTGTAAATTGGTGACACTATTTATTAGGAAAAAGCCAGAGTGTGATTTCATTTATTATGAATGCTCCCATAAGAAAATACATAACAATGTGGGTGAACAACAATTCCCAGAATCATGGGTCAGTCCTCCCCAAACCAGATCTGTATGCACAGTTGGCCAAAATGGGGGGGGGGGTGCCAAGTTTGGTCCAGATCTGTCATCGGCTGGGTTCAGTGCTCTATGGATAAGGGTGAACTACAACTCCCATATGCCAAGGGCAGTCACCCCCAAATCCTGCCAGTATTTACGGTTGGGCTCAGTCCCCCAAACCCCTCCAGTCTGTTCAGTTGCTGATCAATTCCTCTGTGTTTGCTGTGTGCCCATAGGAAAGGGTAGGAAAGGGTTAAGGGAGATGCAATGGGCGGAGTCATGCAAATTTCACACAAGGAACCCTGGGATGCCTGTCTGTGGTGGAGGAAACATGTCAAATCCAGGATGAAATTCTCCCCGAATGAAAGCATTGCTTGGGTGGTGGGCCATAGTGTTTGAGAAGGACATTGGCAGCATTTGAGCTACATGTTCATGGCACTCACTATAACCTGCAATGTCAGTTTGTTTATTTATTATTTGGACTTGTACGCCGCCACTCCCCGAGGGCTCGGAGTGGCTTACAGTCAAGTAAAAACACACCGAGATAAAAGCAAACATATTAAACTAGCTTAAAGAAAGATTTCTGGCCTAGCAATCAAAGGCTAGCCAGAAAAGGTGAGTCTTGCAGGCCTTGCGGAAGGAGAGTAGGTCCTGCATGGCCCGTACATCACTTGGAAAAGTGTTCCATATTGACGGCACCACTACAGAAAAGGCTCTGCGCCGGGTCGATGTGAGACAGATTGCTTTGAAGGTCGGTACTTCAAGGAGGTTCGTTTGTTCGGAATGAAGTGACCTCTGGGGTTGGTAGGGGAAGGGAAGAGACGGTCCCTCAGATACAGCGGCCCCAGACCATGCAAGGCCTTGAAAGTTAACACCATCACCTTGAAGGTGACCCGGCGCTCGACCAGAAGCCAATGAAGCTGCTGGAGGATAGGTGTTATGTGACATCTCACTGGGGCCCCAGTGAGACGTTGTGCAGCAGCATTCTGGACCCCAGTGAGATGTTGTGCAGCAGCATTCTGGAGTTTCCGGATCACTGACAAGGGCAGGCCAATGTAAAGGACGTTACAGTAGTCCAGTCTTGAGATGACCGTGGCTTGGAGCTCCATGGCCAGGTCATCTCTGGATAGGTAGGGGGCCAGACGCCTAGCTTGCCGCAGATGGAAAAAGGTGGTTTTGCTGACACTGGAGACCTGGGCCTCCATTGACAGCAACGGGTCAAAAGCGACCCCAAGGCTCTTTGCTCAGGATGTTGGGCATAATGCCTCGCCATCCAAACTAGGCAGTCAGACCTCCCCACCAACCAGGTGGCCTAGCCACAGTATCTCCGTCTTTGCTGGATTCACCCTCAATCTACTGGCACACAGCCAACCAGTAACGGCTTCAAGGCACTGTTGGAAACAAGAGGGTACAGAGTCTGGCCGGCCTTCCATTTTCAGAATGAGCTGGGTGTCATCAGCATACTGGTAACATTCCAGCCCAAAGCTTCAAACCAGACCAGCAAGTGGTCGCATATAGATGTTAAATAATAAAGGGGAAAGAATGGCACCTTGAGGGACCCCACAGGTAAGTGGAGCCCTCTCGGAAGCCAAACCGCCCCTTTCCACTTGCTGTCCCCAGTTGTGGAGAAAGGACAACAGCCATTTCAGGGCTGTTCCCCTAACTCCAGCAACAGCAAGGTGGTGGGCCAAAAGATTGTAAAGTGCCTTTGGAGTCTTCTCAGTACTTGGAACTATAGCCTGTTTGTGGAGGTGGGAGACTGTCTGTGTAAGTGGACACCTCTGCCACATACACACATACACATTTTTCACTTGTGTGTATATAGATATACTATAGATGTTCACACTTGGCTGCTAAGACAGAATATTTCTCAAATGTTACCCCTAGGTCCCATCCTCATGTGTAGTTATCCATGGAGAAGGAGGAGAGGCAGCAAAGGGAAACAACCTTGCTATTAGCCATTAAGAACAAGCTGGTAAAATGTAGACCTGGGGACATTCAACCCTCTTAGGTTTCCCCAGAGGCAGTATCGGGTAGTGGTTTCCCAGCTTTAAAAACTGGGAGGGGGACCATTCTAAAGGCTGAGATGTCTCCCTATATAGTGTAGTTACTGGCAGAAGGAGCTTTAAGCTAAAATAAACGGAGACGTGTCCCAGCCTTTTGCCCCATGCAAAACTAAAATATGGCCCTTGAGAACATCTGTGAAATTGAATGAAGCACTCACTTTGCTTTTGAAGACCCTTTTAGTGTGGCGTAGTGAGTCAAGTGCTGAATTGGACCAAGGAGGTTGGAACCGAAATTCCCATTCAGGCCTAATTTGCACTGTTTCTTGATTTCAAGAATTGATATCCAGCAAACTCAGGAGACAAATTAAGGGGAATGAATGAATAAAGTATTTCCAGGCATTGTAATACCAACATATTCCCCTGTTTCCTTTTTTGTAATTCCAGGTAGTACTAGTCACAGCTGTAATAGCACCAAACAGTACCTATTGCGTATTTTGAATTGTACGTAATGACATTTATCAGTTCCTATTTGCAACACTAATTAGAATGGTGAAATCTTTGACTCGACTTGTGTGGCTGGAGATCTGGAATGAAGTCATTCATGCATTCATCTTCTACTTATAGTAAAACTAGTTGCTGATCATCTTCTACTTATAGTAAAACTAGTTGCAGAATAGTGTTAGGTGGAAACCCTAACCCAAAAGCCCACAAAGAGAAACTATGCAGGCTTGGCTTCTTCAGATCAACTGCTATTGTGGTAACATAAGTGTAGCAACCTCCGGTCACTTAATTACCTAGATCTAAATTAGAAAGGAACAATCTGTTCAGCTGTCAAGTTGAGGAAATTCCTGTCAAACTGTGCATTAGATAGGGCCAGTCTTCCGCAATTTCCCACTCTTTGGGTTGTTTATTTCATCATTCCCATCATGGACAATGGTTGAGATAATGATCTTATCATGAAATGTGTCCAAGGGTGTCAGGTCGCACTCCATATAAGCTCATTAATCAAGTCACATGCAAGAAAATCTCATACTTACAGTACATTATGACCTCAAACAAACCAATCTTACCTTATTACAGAAGCTAAATGAAAACCACAATAGGATGGAAGTTCACCAGGGGCCCTTCCCTGTGATTCCCTTTTAAGTACTGTGGCTACATATTATGGAATCACTAGGTTTGTATTCTGATGAGGGACAAGAGCTCTCCATCTTAAACTGCCAGTTCAAGGATTCCATAGGATGGAACCAGGGCAGATAAAGTGGAATCATCTTCTATAAATATAAAAATGCTCTGTCCATGTTGAGTGACACCATAACTCAAAATCCGCTGGATGAATTGCTACCAAATTTGGCCACAACACACCTAGTAAACCTAGGAGTGACCATCACTCAAAAAAATAGTTTTTGTCATTTAGGAGTTGTAGTTGTTGGGATTTATAGCTAACCTACAATCAAAGAGAATTCTGAACTCCACCAAGGATGGAATTGAACCAAACTTGGCACACAGAACTCTCATGACCAACAGAAAACATTAGAAGGGTTTGGTGGCATTGACCTTGAGTTTTGGAGTTGTAGTTCACCTACATCTAGAGAGCACTGTAGACTCAAACAATGAAGGATCTAGACCAGGGGTGGGCAATTACGGCCCCCAGGTATTTTGGACTTCAACTCCCAGAAATCCTAACAGCTGGTAAACTGGCTAGGATTTCTGGGAGCTGAAGTCCAAAACACCTGGAGGACAGTAATTGCCCACCCCTGACCTAGACCAAACTTGGTACAAATACTCCATATGCCCAAATATGAACACAGATGGAGTTTGGGGGAAATAGACTTTGACATTTGGGAGTTGTAGTTACTGGGATTTATAGTTCACCTACAATCAAAAAGCATTCTGGATATCACCAACTATAGAATTGGGCCAAACTTCCCACACAGTACCCCCATGATCAATAGAAAATACTATGTTTTCTGGTGGTATTTGGCAATCCTTCTGAAACCCCCTTGTGACCCCCTCAGGGGTCCCGGCCCCCAGGTTGAGATATGCTGCCTTAAGGCCATCCAGTCCAAACCCCTTCATCAGGGCAAGAAAACATAATCAAAGCCCTCCTGACAAAGAGCCATCCAGCCATTGATATAGATAGATAGATATGATTCACACACACACACACACACACACACACATATGAATATGACAGATGTAGTATCTTAGGGACTCCTAAAGAAGGACAGTTCTATGTTGCATGTTCCAGAGTAGGCAAACCAGACAATCTCCACATCAACACTGATAAAGCAACAACAAGGAATACCATTTACCCACAAGCATAAAGAAATTACATATATTAGAAACCAGCACTTTCTCATTATTTTATTTTCAAGATCACCAGACTGGTCTACAGCAACACGTGTCAGGTGTGAAGGGGTCTCCAGACAGGTCTTGGAAAAATCTGTCTGGATTAGGTGGATCAATAGAAGAGGGAGCAGAAGAGGAGGCGGCTAACAGCTGAGGAACATGCTATGAATCTGGTGCTAGTACTGAACTGGGCACATCATTTGCTACCTTTAATCAGGGTGTAATAGGAAAACTTTGAGTTTTACTTGGCCATAAGTAGCAAAATACCTGTTATGAAATTTGCTTCCTTTGCATGCCTCTAGTATGAGAAAGTAAATATTTCTTCCTATAGATACTAGGCATGGTTTCGAAAACAAAAATGGCGATTCTAAAATCAAATGGGGGGGGGAGGTAAAATTCAAATCGAGTATTCTGACTGGTCCCTGCCTCAAGCGGTGCAACGGGCTCTTCTCTGTGAGCCCGGGAAATTAGCCAGGAAAAGCCAGCGTTTTCTGCTTGGGTGCACACACATACATATTCTTTGGGGGATTTGCTGCAGAATCTTCTCTATGAGCCCTGGATTCTGCAGCAAATCCCCTCCCAAGAATATGTATGTGTGTGCTCCCAAGCAGCAAACGCTGGCTTTTCCCCGGCTAATTTCCGGGCTAATAAGAGAAGAGCCCGTTTGCACCGCATGAGGAGAGACCAGTCAGAATACTCGGTTTGAATTTTACCTCTTGTTATTGTTATTACTGCTGTATTATTGCATGTGCATGGAATGTAGGTATGACCAGTTGGATTACTTATAATATTAGGCACTTACAGTAGCATTCATTCTATTATACATCAGGTTGGTTTCTCACCCCAATACTCTTTGATGCTTTAGATCCTGGCAGGCAGGAGGCAGGAAGCCTGGAAAAATGTAAACAGAGGTTTACTCAGAGTAAATCCACAAAGGAGGCACTTCATCCAAAGTGCCTCCTTGCAGATTTACTTCTGAGTAATCCTCTCTGTTTACATTTTTCCAGGCTTCCAGCCGAAGAAGGAGCGAGTTTAGGGCTTGCCTTGCCATAATACTTATTGGCAAGGGAGGCGGGAGGGGTGTGAGAGAAGGAGGGTGCCCCCTTACGACCTAATAACGACACTTAAGAAAATCCTGGCCCCCGAAGTTCGAAAAAGAAAGTCCACTTCCTGGTTGGCGTTCCAGGTGCGGAAATACTCGAAAGTAGCATTTCTTACGAATTTCTTACAAAACGAATCATTTTCATAACTTTTTTCTCATGCCTAATAGATACCTGTGTAAAAGAACAGCCTTTGATGCTGAGAGTATCATATCTCATATGAATCCATTGGTGAAATTCGGCCATACTTCAGTGGTCACTCCATGGACTTTAAGGCTTTATTTGTATTGGTAGTTAAAAGCAGACATGCGAAATAAATGGGATTTACCTTCATGTGGCCACACTATTCACCAATGCATTCAGTGAGCCTTCTTTAGCTGCATTTAACCAATAGCATTTAGGTCCAAGAAAACAGTGGAGTAAAGTCAGATTGCTTGAATTCATGTGGTACCCATGACCGGAAACTTCTGCTTTTAAAAATAAAACACTAGCTAATATCTTGTTCAGTATGTATGATGCCATATACTGGACTTACAACACTAAGTTTATGAAGTCACAGCTTTCTTCATTGTGCCCATGGAACAACAGAGTGATCCCCAAAAGAGACATCCACTACATCTCTTGATAACAGGGAACTCTGAAACAACTAATTGTTATTGCTCACAGTAACTCAGAAACTCCTATGTTGGTGAGGCTACTTGCCTTCTAAGAGTTAACTGAAAGTACTGGATGATTTTTCAGAAGGCAAAAAATAGCCTAGTGGGAAAGTTTTAAATTCATCCAAGTATTATTTCATTTCTGCTCTTTGTGATGTTAGCTGTACCTATTTTGTCTGACATAAAATATGTGGTTTAAGAGTATTCTAAACACCCTGGAATTATGGGGATCACGCCTATAAAATTGCAATACTAAAGGAAGCACCTGGATTGATAATTTAGCACTCTTTAATGTTGGCAAAAGAGTTCATTGTAAAAATGAAAGGTTGGAAGACTGTCATTAGGGTGAATTGCAAAAAGATTACACCTTCATGTGTGTGCTGTAATAAACACTTTACCTTTAATTTGTGTTTTTACTAAGTTCAGCTGCAAATGAGAGAAACTTAAAAAAACTGTTGATGAAATTTAATATCAGAAAGAGAATGTCTTAGGGCAGCATTTCTCAACCTGGGGGTTGGGACCCTTGGGGGGGGTCACAAGGAGGTGTCAGAGGGGTCGACAAAGACCATCAGAAAACATAGTATTTACTGTTGGTCTTGGGGGTTCTGTGTGGAAAGTTTAACCCAATTCCATCATTGGTGGGGTTCAGAATGCTCTTTGATTGTAGGTGAACTATACATCCCCGCAACGACAACTCCCTAATGTCAAAGTCTATTTTCCCCAAACTCCACCAGTGTTCAATTTTGGGCATATGGAGTATTTGTGCCAAGCTTGGTCCAAATTTATCATTTAATCCATAGTGCTCTCTATCTATAGGAGAACTACAACTCCAATACTCAAAGTCAATGCCCACCAAACCCTTCAGGTGTTTCCTGTTGGTCATGGAAGTTCTGTGCACCAAGTTCAATTCCATCATTGGAGGAGTTCAGAATGCTCTTTGATTGTAGATGAACTATAAATCCCAGCAACTACACTTCCCAAATGACAAAATCAATACCCCCATCCCACCAGTATTCACATTTGGGCGTATTGGGTATTTGTGTCCAATTTGGTCCAATGAATGAAAATACATCCTGCATATCAGATATTTGCATGACAATTCATAACAGTAGCAAAATTACAGTTATGAAGTGTCAGCTAAAATAATTTTATGGTTGGGGGTCACCACAACATGTGGAACTGTATTAAAGGGTTGCAGCATTAGGAAGGTTGAGGAACACTATCTTAGAGGTAAAGGGGTGAACTGTACTTACCCGGGAAATACAGAGTTATGCTTTTTTGGAATAACCAATAAATGGGACAAGTACATTTTAAGATTTTTCTTTTTAAAGTTTGAGATCAGACAGACCATGCTTGGAAATCTACACAGTGAAATATTTGGATCTTGCTTCCCAATAATCTTAGATGTAGAGGAATAATTTTCTCCTTGATGAAAAGGGTAGACATTATTTAAATTACTTTAAAGTTGGTAATGAAGACATCAAAATAAAGATGTACTATATCTCAGCTCAGTCATTAGTCAAAATGGAAAATTTAGTAAGAAATTGCAATAAGAATAAGACTTGGAATGACAAGGTTGAAGGGATTAGATAAAATCCTCAAGTGTATAGATATAGCCGTCATGATCATCCATGCCAAATTTCTATTTTGCATCTCCTCAACACCCCCAGTGACACCACTGCTTATAAGGTTGATTAAGTATGGGCCCCCTTGCATATCCTTTTTAGAAGACAAGACACCCTATTCCTTATTCCAACTGTAGACCACCTCACCTTTGTGAAAACTCTCAAATGCAAATGTGCGCAGTGGTTGTTGTGTGGGTTACAGAGACAAAACTGAAATTGGAGGAAGCAGATGCAGTCATCTAATGCTGAGTCTGTTCTTGCTGAGTCTGAACAATCATTTCAAGAGCTAGTAATGAGAAGAGCTGAAGCTAGTGCTGATTACAGACTACATCAGAGTGTTAGAAAATGAAAGTGATGACATTTCTGAAATAGGATACTGTAGCCATAATATGAACTGAGAAAGCAGAGCAATCCTATTTTCCAAATCACATCATTGGAAGTAAACCAGGGTCTCAGTTTTAAACCAGGAAGAGTTATCATTAACGTACACCAACATATACTTTTAAAAAGTATTGTGTGGGTATGGGAAGAGCAGACACCTTTCCCGTATATTGCTAATCCCTGAGGTATGTATGAACTCATAAAAAAGACTGGAATGACTAAGTCATTAAGAATAAAAGATGGATGGCATATGCAAAAGGGAAAACAGGTCTCTTTCCCAAAGGATTTGCAAGTTACACTTTGACAATGGAGAAGAGAGACAATTCATGGAGAGTGAATCTAGTGAGTGAGATAAATTGTTTGAAGAGTTGATGCACTTGACCCAACAGTGTGTTTGTCCACTGGAGTTTGCCAGGGAGAGAGGTAAATCTATTCTGAATTTTAGCCTGATCTTTATGAGAACTATTCCAAGGTCTTGAATCTACCCTCAAGGCTCAGCACCTTGGATAGCTCCTTTAACATCCATATTATAAACTAGAGTGGATTCACTGGCCCAATAACATGGAAGCCACCAAATTTTGTTGTGCATGTGTCTCTACATGTACACATCATGCATACTTATCTGCTTGTGTTCTGATTTCAGTCACCCAAAGGTCCCTTCCCCATAAACACAACACAGATTGATTCAGAGCCACAAATCTTCCCATAGCTAATTAAATGTAGCTATGGCAGATTACACTATGTGTTCATGATACTGGCTTACTGGAACTTGGGGGTGATATTTTTGGGAGTTAGAACTCCTAGAATTTTTAGAAAGTTGTAGTCCAAAAAGTAAGTTTCCCAAGATCTGTATGTTTTTAAAAATACTATGGGACTCAGTGGTTGTACAAACTGGACATGCATTCAAAAAATGGGGAAAAATTTATATACGATGAATTTACCATGGTCCTTCAAAGAAAAAGAAACCACCTTGAGATACCATCAATTGATGCTGGGGCTTTCTGCAGACAAAGCACACACTTTGCAATGGAAGCTCCAGTCCTTCTTGGTGGACTTCTCCTTGCTTCTCAGTTCCACTAAAGGTCACTGCATGGAGGCAAAACAACAACAACTACTACTACACTTATCACCCAAACAGTGTTAGGAAAGCAAATTTAGCAAAAAGCAGTTGAGCCACTATCACTGATCTTCAGAAGAATGTGCAAAGGGGGAAACAGAACACATGTAAGAAAATCCATAAGTAGCACATGGTTCCTTGGGTTTTGAGATAGGGATCTGTACACTATGGAGATAAAGTTGTCTGGGAATCATTATATGTCTCTTCCCATCCCTCACCCTTTCACAGAGAGACATGGAATCAATTATTCTGTTAGATCAGGTAAAGTACAGACTAGGAAACGTAGTTGGTTTTCACTCCAGTTTCCAGAACTCTGAACACTGGCCATGCTAACTATGACTTCTTGGAGTGGTAGTCCAATATCTCCAGAGGACACCACTTTTGAACCATAGATTACCAATGCTCTCAGCAAGAATATTCTCTAGGACTGTTTTTCAGTCCATTATAGGTAACAACCAATAAATATCTAGAGGTAGATATATGTACATACAACCGGCAGTCGGAAGTACAAAGAGATGTTACTTCAGTCCTTAAGAACCCACAGATCTCTTTAATTATCCAAGTGCTTTTCCACCTTTACTGTGTTAACATCTGATTGATGATTGCTCCCATTAGGAACTGGAAAAGTGCAGCTACCAGCTTCAGCAACGCACTCAATTTCATTTGCTCAGACATCTGCTTCATCCTGATGAATTAAGTCAAACCAGCAACACAACTAACCAGCTGCCATGTATATTTATTTGAAAGTCTGCTTATTTATAGGTACTCCAGTCCTCCACTACTGCTAGCTTGTGATGGAACTTCAGCATCATTATCTGGAATAATACAGCATAAAGAAATGATAACTTTTGGATTGCTACTCCCCAAATCCCCCAGTCACAGTCATACTGACAATTTAGAGTTGTCATGCAAGAAAGTAGCTCTGGGATTATAGGTATTCTACATCTCTGGGACTTGGGTTGTATTCTCAGGCTGCAAGGTTTTGATAAAAGATGAAGTTAGCAAAATGGTGACATTGACAGAATAGAGGAATTTTACACTTTCATCTTAAGTATAGGCTCATAAGACTTGAACACTCATCCAGCCACATAGAAAATGTAATACAGGGGGAAACAATTCTAGAATTTCTTCCAGGAGGTCTAGTTTTCTTTCTGGAAGAGATATTGGTCAGTCTTCTATCATGGTGTTCATTACGTAACTTTATTCATACTTAGCTACACTAAAAACTGTTAGTGAATTGTAGAGATGTACAATGGGACTCCAGCTATGGATTCCCTGGACTGCTAAAAACACAAACAAATGGGTATGAGAAACTAAACTATCCCTAGAAGCCAAGATCATTACACTGAGAGTTTTGTACTTTGCACATATCATGGGATGAGAAATGCAAGAATATAGAAGGCACTAAGGAAAGGCCACATTCCAGATGGATACATCCAATCATAAAGCCAGAGCTGCCCTAAGACTGCAAGACCTGAGCAGGGCTGTTGAGGATACGGTGACTTGGAGGTCTCTCATTCTTGGGGCTACCATAGATCGAAGTTGACGTGAAGCAGCTAACAACAACAAAATGATTGTCCTGATGTACACCAGGCTCTACTGATGTGCATTATCACTTCCTAGTCAGTATCCAAATGTACATCAGTCCCCCTAATGTAGTAATGTAAGACCATCATTTGAATCAATATGGACATTTTGAAACTAAGACATACAGACATAAGTCCATTTCTGAAGATGGAAGTCCCCAACAGGATTGTTTTAAAACAACAGCCATATGAATCCCCCCACTGTCATAAAAATAGTACCATCCAGATAGCCATTTTCTGCATTGGTTGGAAGGAATACTCTGTAAATGAATGCTGGTCTTCATTCCCCAGAAACTAATGCTACTCGATTCAGATATATCAACTCCCACATTATATTTTCCCAAACAGGATTGGCCCAACCATTGAGCAAAGGGAGTAGTTGCCTTAGGAAATAGATGCTGGAAGTTGGCAAAAAGTGTTGTCCATAATTAAGGTGGCACTTGTCTATCATCAAGGTAGAAGAAAGATTCAGCTGCCAATCCAGATGGTGTTTTTGTTCATGCAATAGGGAATGTCAACATGTTCTTGCCCTTGCATATGCTCCTTAAGCAGCTGAGGGGGGAAAGGAAAGGGCCTGAGGCTGTTAGGAATTGTGAGAGTTGAAGTCCAAAACACCAGGAGGGCCCAAGTTTGCCCATGCCTGCCCTAGAGTCACTGCATGGATTCCAGTGCTATAGAATTTGAAAAGGCACAAATGGAGGACGAAAGGGAGAAATGTGTCAAGAGGAAGGCATGTCCAGCCAACCCCAACCAGGACCGCCTTCCGCTTGGAAACCCATGCCCTCACTGCAGGAGAGCATGCAGATCAAGAATAGGGCTCCACAATCACCTACGTACCCACCGCCAGTATACCGATCTTGGAAGACAATCCTACTCAGACAACGAGGGATCACCTAAGTAAGTAAGTATGTACCCCAAGACACCCCCCCCAGACTATTCATATGCACAAATACCTCAATGTACCTCTCAAGTCCTTCTTAAAATGGCAACAGGGAATGGTATCACATCACTTCCTTTAGCCCTTTTGAAAGAAGATGAAGGAAACAAGGTTTTGGAAGTACTACAATGGTCTGGGATGCTTTTTGAGAGTGGGGATATTTTCACATATTTCTATGCTTATGTGGAGGGGGCCTTCTGTGAAACTTGCCCATTGCCCGCCCCAGACTGACACTGGACTCCTCAAAAATTCCCTCATTCCCCAGAATCCAAGCTGGCAAAAACACTTCCCCCTTTTTAAAAAATGGCATCACAGGAAGTTAAACTTTGCAAAAGTCTTAAATGCAACAATGGAAATTTGTCTTATCCTGACGGCCCCATTGTCCTTGTTTTCTGCTGGCTGATTGCAACTTTTAACCATCTGCAAAACAAAATATTTCCCTTTCCTCTTCAAGGTGCCTTGATTGTGTGGCACAGTTTTTGTCGGATGATGTCATGGATAGTGGTTTCAAACTGAAGCAAGCATCTGAGCCAAGACATCCAGCAGATGTTTCAAGAGTGCAGGTGGCTGCAAGAGAAGGGTAATTTTAGAGCTCTCCAAATAATTCAGCAGCCAGACTTGTAGATCGTTTCTATGCCTCCAGCCCAGATTTTCGCAAAAAGGCATCAGAAGGAACTTGGTGATCCCATTCCAGTCCATCTTTCCATTGACTGCGATTACATTTATATCCATGAGTTTGTTCAAACAGCTGCTAGGAGAATGGGATGTTCTTTGTATGCATGCTATTCTCGGAGCATCCGTCGGATTGGTTAAGATGAGGGCAAGTTGGACGGTTAAGTGGGGATTTCGACGCACATCTTTCCCTGTATTAGTCAAGCTGTTACACCACATTGTGAGAAACTATTTATAATAAGCAAAGCTTCATCTTGGGAATAGTCTTGCAAAACCTTGAATGTGAAAATGCCCATTGAAATCAAGTCTTAGAAGAACTGTTTATGGACTACAACTTTAAGAATACCCCAGCCATCATTGCCACTGAAAGCTGGAAGACTCATAGAAGTACTTTTTCAAAGTGAACCATCTAGGGGTCAAATTTGTTGAGTAGCCCGCAGCCAGAGATTTTGTCATGATGATGATATCTCTCCAAAAGAGCGTAGAATAACATGAAAAGCTGTATATAACTAAGCCAAAACTTCTGTCCACACTGGTTGAGGGAAGCTCCTTGGGGTTCGCAGCGGGCACTTTCTTGATACCTGTCCTGGTTAATTGAAGGAAAAGGCAGTGATGGATTTGATGTCAATGAAGACCATGAACCCATACTAGGTTTTATAGGAACTAAAGGAAGAGTCCTGTATAAGTGAGGAATAAGTTCCCAGCCTGACTATGGTTACCTGAAATTACCTGCCATTAAATTACCTGACTTCTACTTACACTTCATTACCAAAGAAATTATCAAGAAGGCTTACTTGGACTAATGCCATCATGAGCATGTTGGCAATCCCACAAGTGCATCTGAATATTTATACAATGCCAGCAATGCCAGACACCTCAGGGTCAATATTCCCTCACTGTCACATCTTGATATAATGTGCAAAGGAAACAAGTCCTAAAAATATTGTCTATGAAAAAAACAGTACTTCCAGGAAATATAAATTACATTGTAATGTGCCAGGAATCACCTGCAAGTGTGCCAGAACAGAACATATATTCATTCCTCAAGGATAGAAAGCAATAGACTGACTAGAGGTATTCTAAGTATTTTTGTATTTCAGGAGTGTGTGTATGTGTTTGGTGGTATTTTGAGAATATAACTGAAGGTCATATTCTCGAAATGGAAGCAGAATAAATATAGGGAGTGAATCAAAACCATTAGGACTAGTAGTGTGTCTTTGAAGAATCTGCTTGCACCAATGCCAAATATATTTACTTTCAAAGTTGATAGCCAAGTACCTTGAAACATGAGAAGCAGTGCAAAATTGATCAAAAGACAAGTTCAGAAGATCACACAGCTCAGTCTTCTGGTGGCAATGCCATTCATACACTTCACAATCCAGTATTAAAACAATAAAATATTTGTTAGTTGTTGTGTTAGTATAAAATATGTGTTAGTAGATGTCTGTGGCCATGGATGGGTGGATGGATGGATGGATGGATGGATGGATAGATGGATAGATAGATAGATAGATAGGTAGAGAACATTACATGGAAGAGTGGAATTTTCAAGCGGAGATCATACATCATTCTTATGTAGTCTAAGTACGGTATACAATTATGATATTATAGTTATTATACTATATATTATAGGTAGAAAGACAGACAGACAGACAGACAGACCAGAACTCCACTTACAAAACATGAATTAAGTATATTGGAATCATATGGATTCCACTTCTTCTGATGTCCTGATATGGCAAGAAATAGACCAATATTTATGCACGTTCATGATAAAATTGATGTTTATCTTGCTCTTGTTTTTGTTAATTCTGCATCTTACTAACACTATTTCTTTGAATTCATATCTAATACAACAGTCACAAAACTGAAGGCACTGATAATTTGGTCTCATCCAAGAATATAAACTGTTACACTTGAGGAACTCTTCTTACAAAGTAATGAGCTGATTCATTTCAATGTGTAATGGAAGACTTTGATACAACAGGATTCCAGCCATGTACAACATAGCAAAATGGACATCTCATGAAATTCTGGACTGTGTTGACTATGACTTTCAAAACACAACAGGCAAGTGTTTAACCAATGGTATCCCTTGTGTCAGCAGATATGTTTCATATGGGAGATTGCTGATGAATACCCTAATGCTTACTGTGCACTAACAGATGGCATTTTATAGTACAAGATTTTATTTTATTGCAAAATAATAATAACACTTCTTTAACCAGGAGTAAAATTCAAGCCCACTCTTACTGCAATGATGTAGACAAGGTACCAGTTTTCTCAATCATGATTTAGGTCACAGCTCCATCAGATTGGCTATTGCCATAGCAACCACAGCTTTTGCCTTTATGCAGAGACTTCTCATGGTATGCCACAAGATGGGGAGGGGGGGAGAGGAAGAAGTCTAGAAAAGCAAGGGAGAAACGTCAAAGATATAGAGAACTTAAAGAGGAACAGAACATCAAACATCGGACAGCAGGACATGGGCTAATGTGAAACCTCCTTGCCATGCCTCAGTCAGCAGAGCACATGCCGAGGAAAAGGTTGGGATCTCATTTAAATTTTCAGTTTTCATAAGAATTTGCAAATTTCCTTTAATCTGGAGTTGGAATAGCTTAATGCTTTGCGAGTCTGGATGTGAAAAGGACCACAACGGATTGATTCAATAACCTTTATCCATGCTCAACCTTTAAGGCATGTTCGGGAGAAGTACTTAAAAGCATATAGATAGGGTTTGAACAACTTGGTATTATGATGCAAACCAGGCGTTACTGTAATATCCCAAGAAGTGAGAGATTCTGCGTATGCGGAGAACAAACTGTGGAAGATATCAAACATTTCTTAATTGACTGTCCAACATATAATGAACTGTGATACAAATATGGTTGATCCATAAAAAATTAGATTCTGGGGGGGGGGATCTCCGTTGCTGGGTTGTTATAGAAATTAATGCGAAAATTTTCAATAAATTTTGTAATTGAAACGTAATTAATAATGAAAATTTGTTATTATTTCCTTTTAGTTCTCAGCAGGGAAGGAGATGCCCGCACCTCTTTCCCTGCCAAGAACTAACGTGCATCAAGCCTTGAGTCGCATTAGTTCTCGGCAGGGAAGGAGGTGGACGCACCTCTTTCCCTGCCAAGAACTAATGCGAATCAAGTCTTGAGTTCACTCCTCCTCCCCTGCCAAGATCTAAACCATGCCAAGGCTTGATGCGCTTTAGATCCTGGCAGGGGAGGAGGAGCAGATGGGGCCCTCCCTGTCCCTCCTCCCTGCCAGGATCTAAAGCACACCAAGCCTTGACACGCTTTAGATCCTGGCAGGGGAGGAAGAGCGGACTCAAGGCTTGATTCGTGTTAGTTCTTGGCAGGGAAAGAGGTGCGTCCACCTCCTTCCCTGCCGAGAACTAACGCGACTCAAGGCGCCCACCTCAGCTCTCAGCTGGGGACAGGAGAAAGGAGAGTGCTGCTGCCCTCCAGTCTCCTCTCGCGAGTTGAGAACTGAGAGGGGGGAAAATGACCTAATAACGTGAGCTTTAGAAAAATGGCTGCGCCCAGGTTCGGTATAGAAATTACACTTCCGGGTTGGGCCCTGAGGGTCAAAAAACTTTGAAATTAATTTTAAATACGAAAATTAACGGATTTCAAAGTATTTAAAACCGGAGATATCCACCCCTAATATTTACATCCAATATTATCCAACTGCAGGTCCCCCAACAGAAATGAGCTCCTGACATTCCTCTTGCCAGGACAGGAAAGATCCACTATAATCATAGTAAGCCTTTTTATTCTGAAAGATATCAAGAAAAGAGCATATTTCCTGCAAGAAGAACCAGGAAAATAAGATTCTGACTGTAAACAGAAGGTCAGCTGCTGTCCTCTCCTTTTTACCTTGTCTTTTATTCATGTTGTATTTTGAAATGGTCATATGACTGGTCAAATAAATAAATATTATTATTATTATTGGATAGGGAAAATAAATAGAGTCTTCTCAGTGGTTGCTCCTAGGCTCCGGGACTCCTTCTTTGGTAGGCTAGAAGGTCCCACTCCTTTCCCTCCTTCTATTAGAAGGGGGGAAAGATGCATTTATTAGGCTGACTATTGAGAAGTGAAGTATTTTAAATGTCTATTAGAAGACTTTAATCCCTTTCTTACTGAATATTCTTTACTGTTTAAAGAAACCTTAGGGTGCATCTACACCATGCATGGGCAAACTTGGGCCTTCCAGATGTTTGGACTTCAATTCCCACAATTCCTAACAGCCTCAGGCCCCTTCCTTTTCCCTCTCAGCCACTTAAGCCTGATCTACATTATAGAATTAATGCATTTTGATACCACTTTAACTGCCATGGCTCAATGCTGTGGAATCCCGAGAGTTGCACTTCTATACAATCTTTAGTTTGCCAAAGTGTGCTTGTACACCTCCACTAACTATAAATCGCAGGATTCCATAGCATGCAGCTATGGTGGTTTAAGTGGCATCAAACCGAATTAATTCTATAATGAAGATGCACCTAGTCACATATGAGAAACTAAAAGTGTCAAAGCAAGTTGGTGGAAAAACTCTATGTGGTGTAGCAAATCTAAGTTCAGTTTTATGGATTTCGAAAACCAAATTCCTATGAAGCTAGAACATTTCTAAAACTTCTTATGACAAGTATTGTTAAGTAAGCCATCACTGAAAAACCAAGCTAAAAAAAACAGTTTCCAAACATTTTGGGGAATAAAAACAGAAAAAGAAAGGAGAAAGGTGTGGCTTTTTCACACACACTGTTGACACTCACTTGGACTTTGTGTCTCTCTGTTAGGTATTTTCAGCTTCTTATCCAATCCATTGCAAACATTATTTTTCCCGCATTTGGTTTAGTGTGCAAGTATATCCACGCATGGATTGGAAACTATTAAGTCAGAAACAAGTTAATACTTTGCATGGATAAAATCCAATGTTTATTCCCTGGTATTTCCAATCAAACATCCAAACTCTAAGGCAAAGAAGTTACGTCTGGGGAGTTCCTTCCATCCAAGAATCACAGAATTCATTTCACATAGCTGTCTAATGATTAAAAATACATTTTAATCTCATCTTCAGTTGAAAGGTGAGCACACCCCCAGGCCCAATCTAAAATGCTGGTTTTGGCCTTTAAAACATTTCAGGCCAAGTGATTTAGAAGAAATGCCTACACTTGTAGAAGCCTGGTTCATGATTACTGTGAAAGACTACGTATTTCAGTCTGCCACCAAGATCAACAGAGTGAACCAGAAGGAAAGATAGTGTTGGCCTCTCTCTTCTGCAGAAGTTTATGTCTGACATCTTCTGTAGCTGATTTTGGAATTTTATTCTTATGAAAAAGTTATATTTCTTTAGTTAGATCATAAGTGATCAGAAAAGGTGCTGCTTTCACCATGTTAACTGGGGAACATCAGAGGTACAGGAGTTAGAGTAAGAGGTAACAAGCTATAGACTCTCAGATGGTGGTTGGACTGCAATGCCTAGCATCCATTACCCTTTACTAGGCATGATGAAGTTGGTAAGAGTTGCAGTCTGACAAAAACTGGGAGGCCTTGTTTACCAGTACAAGAGTTGGACTTTGGATACTGATACGGCAAAAGACCTAAGATCAAGGTCGGAGATAGGAGAAAGCTATGAGGTTTGAGAATGTGGCCAAGAATAGGAATACCAGGTGCAGTAGGCTATATTGCTGAGAAAGGAACTGGCCAAACCACTTCTGAGCATTCCTTGCCTAAGAAAATCCTATAAAATTTACAAGATTGTCATAAATCAACAGGCAACTTGAAAGCATGTACATATGTACAGAAATTAGCTAATTAGTCCTGGCTGCCCCCTCCTAAATATTAACAACACCAGGTCCTAGACCTCTTTTGAAGTCCTTTTCTGATCCAGGGCAAAGAGGATGGATCTCAGAGGAAAGCTTTCTCTGGAAAGTTATGTTTTTGCCATTTGACTTGTATTGATTTGAAGCCCTATAGGCTTTGGGTCCAACCTGTCTTTGATATCACATCTCCTTCTATGAACCAGCATGGGCACTAAGATCTACTGGGGAGGCCCTCATCTCGGTCCCACCTTGGTCTCAAGTGCGATGGGTGGGGATGAGACAGAGGACCTTCTTGGTGGTGCCCCCCCCCCAACTTTGGAATGCCCTCCCAAGAGAAATTAGGCTAGCCCCCATTCTCCAAGTCTTCTGTATACTATTGAAGACATGGCTATTTCAACATTAGAATTTCCTTTGTGTTATTGTCTTTGCACTTTTTGTATTTTGTGTGATTGCACCTTTGAGTGCTTTGTGAGCTGCCCCGAGTTCTTCTGGGAGATGGTGGTGGGATATAAATAAACTAGGTCCCATTGGAAGCAGGGATGATTAAACTGAGACTGTCACACTTTGGATATATCGCAAGACAATGTTGCTAATTCAAAAACAATCATAATGGCTTGTAAAACAAAAGGTCATAGATAAAAAGAAAAACTGCACTACAGGTGGGTTTACTTAAGCAAAGAAGCTATAACCTTGTTTGCAAGATCTGAGCAGGGAAGTTGGTTGCAGAACACCATAAGTTGAAACGGACTTAATGGATAACAGTAAAAGGTTATGGAGGATGGATGGATTCTTCCATTGTAGACTGTATTCTATTCCAAGTTTACCCTAGAAAATATTATTTGGTTGGACTATAGTTCCATTCAGTCCTTAAAAGCAGTGCTTGGAATGATGTTTAAAGAGAGGTTGGGAGAAATTGGTCTGCGGGAGCTTTTTGTGCTTGATGCAAAGTTTGGATAACTGAATTTCCAAGTAGAGAAATCATTTCTAATTTGCCCTAATTTGGGATTTTTCTTATCTTCATGACATTATCTCAACAACTGTGTCCTGTCCCCCATGATATAATAATAATAATAATAATAATGTTTATTTATACCCTGCCACCATCTTCCCAATGGGGACTAGGGGCAACTAACCTGAGGCCAAGCCCAAAAATACAATACAGCAAAATAAAATAAAAATAAACAAAAATTACATCAAAATAACATACATGAAGTAGCAAAATATAATAAACAGTTGCTAAATAACATAAAGAAGAGATAGAACACAATCGGCGGGCCAAATGCACAGGATAAAAATGATAAAACCCTGGATGAGATAGTAGTGGGAAATCGTATTTCTGAGGGAGGAGCTCATAAGGAATGAACAGTGGGGTCAACCTTCATTAAGGACGGGGGGGGTGCATCATGAGGACGGCACTGAAGCTGGAACAGCCAGAAATGGGGTATATGATCACTCTCCAAGGAAAACCCAAACTCATTTGGTCTTGAAATCTCAGGCCCTGGGTCATCCATGGCACGGCCATCCTAAAATTCAACCTTTAACTGATTTAACAATAAACATATATAGTGCAAGGAACCCCCGGTGGTGCAATGGGTTAAACCCTTGTATGTCCATTATAAAACATAAGACAGACTTCTACAAACTGGGAACCTTTAAATATGTTGGACCAGAATACTCCTCAAACTTCATTGGCTAGGTATGATGAGAGTTGCAGTTCAACATGTCTAGAAACCCAGTGGCTCAGGAAAAGCCCAGTTTGAGAATGAGCTTGACAGGCCTGTGTAGGAGGGAACTTCCAGAAAGACAATAACGCTCTATTCCAGTTTAAATGATGGTTATCACTTCCACTTCACCCCAGGCTATGAAGTATAATAAGGTAACATTTTCCGAAGGCCGTGATTCCAAATACAGCTGCAGAAGCATGTCTGATAATTGCAACATTTGCCTAAAACTTTTTTTCAAAGAGAACGCAAGCCCTTCATTGTAAGCTATATCCCATTTCAGCCTTTTTCCCTCTTTCCTCTTCTGATTTGTTATGCCTATTCAATTCCAAGGAGTTATTCCCATCAACATAACAGGATAGAGATGTTTTCCTGGCAACTCAGAGATGAATTTAACGGTATTGAGAAGGTGCTAATCTTATTTATATGTATGCAGCTTCATAGAAGTGTAGCATGGTAAACAGATGAAAGTTTGAAACTGCTGCACTTCTTTCTTGATTAGCATGGAAATTACCTTGGGAGAAGATCAATACGTTCTGAACAGGGAGAAATGGCGAAAGGAGTTCTATTAAAGGATTTGAAGGGAATTTAATCAGAGAGTTTCAGCAAACTATTCACACTGTTCTTTCAGGGATCTAATCGCGACCTCAGAGACTAGAGAAAAACATCAGTAGCATAAGCTTTCATAGACTAAGTCTACTTTCTCAGATGCATTGAGTGAAGTGTGTAAAAACGGACTGTGTGTATGAATAGCCACAGAAATACAAAAGTTGTGGGCATGGTGGTGATGAGGTGTAAATTCAGCACTAGGAATGGTCGTACAGGAGGGAAGATGTTGCCTAAGAGCAAGATAAGTGGATAATATGTGCATGGTGGAGAAACTTACTGGAATATAGTGTGATGCTGACTGGGAACCAGAAATGAGCATGGGCAAACTTCAGCTCTCCAGATGTGTTGGAATTCAACTTCCACAATTCCTAACAGCCGGTGCAGTGTGATAGGAAACAATTGTCTTGGCTCGGCCCACTGTCAATGGACTGGAGTTTGTGGATATATTCTATTTTATTTATTTATTTTATTTATTGGTTCGACTTAATATACCGCTCTCTCTGGAGCCCAGAGTGGTTTACAGAGTTAAAAACAGATAAACACATAAAATTTCACTTTATCTCTTTCTAATTTCTCTTTGTCTTTTTTTTCTTTTCAAGAATGGTAAACCAACACATAAGCAAATCTCATTGATTCTATAGGTGTACTCTACTTTGGTTGTTGTTCAACAGTCTTGGACAGCAATGGCTCCCAAAGTGAGCCATTTAAGGTGGAATCAGGTGTCAAACGGGGATGTGTTATTTCCCCAACCTTATTTTCCATCTTCATCACTATGATACTTCATCTTGTTGATGGGAAGTTTCCCACCAGAGTGGAAATCACCCATTGGACTATTTAACCTTAGCAGACTGAAAGCCAAACCCAAGGTCACAATAATATCTGTTATAGAACTCCAATATGCCGATGATAAAGTAGTCTGTGGGCATTCAGAAGAAGACTTACAAGCATATGAAAAGCTCAGCCTCTCACAAAACATCGAGAAAACCAAAGTGCTCTTCCAGCACTGAAATACAGCACCATCTGAGCTCTGCGAGTGCAGCATTTTTCTGAATGAATCAGAGAGTGTTTGAGGATTGGGACATTCATATGGTTACCAAGATGCTTGTCTATAAAGGTATTGTCCTCCCAACCCTTTTATACACATGTGAAACATGGACTGTCTACAGAGGTCACACTCAACTCCTGGAATGCAGGCCCGGATCAGGCCCTTTTGCCGCCCAGCACGAGGAGGAGGAGGAAGGAAAGCCCCACCCCCGGAGCCGATGCAGGGCCTCCCCATGGCTGCTCCTCCCTCCCTCCCTCCCTCAGCCACCATGCCGGCCTGAGAAGCAGCCAAAATCGCCCTTTTCAGGCCGGCTTTAGGAGGGAGGGAGGATCAGCTCCGTGCCGGTGAGGAGCCGGGGGCGGAGCCGGAAGTGAGGAGGGGCGGAGTCAGGGGAGGAGCCGATCCTCCCTCCCTCCTAAAGCAGAGCTGAGGGGAGCAGAGCAAAGGGAGGGGCGGCCGCGCATGCGCCCTTTTAAAAAAAATTGAATTTTTTTTTGAATTTTTTGGGATTTTTTTAATTGGGGGGGGTCCGATTCTGCTGCCCCCCCCCCCAAAGTGCTGCCCGAGGCCATGGCCTCGGGTGACCTTATGGGTAATCCAGGCCTGCTGGAATGATTCCATGAGTGCTGCCTCTGAAAAATCCTGCAAATCTTTTGGGAAGACAGGTGGACAAATGTCAGCATGCTAGAAGAACCAAAGACTACCAGCATTAAAGTAATGATCCCACACTATCAACTTCACTGGACTAGCCACGTTGTCTGAATGCCCAATCACGGACTCCTACAGCAGTTACTCTACTCCCAACTCAGGAACAGAAAATGAAATGTTGGTGGACAGGAAAAGAGATTTAAAGATGGGCTAAAGCTAACCTTAAAAACTGTGGCATAGACACTGAGAACTGAGAAGCCCTGACCCTTGAGCACTCTAACTAGATGTCAGCTGTGACCAGCGGTGCTGTGGAATTTGAAAAGGAATGAGGGCAAAAGGGAGAATTGTGACCAGAAAAATGTGCATCAAGCCAAACCTGACCGGGACTGTCTTCCACCTGGAAACTGATGTCCTCACTGTGGAAGAATATGTCTATCAAGAATAGGGCTCCACCACCACCTACGTAAGCACCACCAAGACACTACACTTGGAAGGCAATCATACTTGGATAGCAAGGGATTGCCTAAGTACTCTATAGTTTGGACTAGTGATACAATTCAGGTCTCAGACTTCTATTGATGGCAAACCATTCCTCCCATCTCTACATCAAATGCACCCACAATGATATGTGTTTCAAGCACAGCCTTTTCATCTGAATCCAGACATGGTCTTTCTGATTCAGTCATGAAAAGTAATATCCATGTTTAAAAGAAAGTTTTGTAGTAGAATGGAGTGGCACTCACCAATGAGTAGGGGTAGAAGAATGCATTTCTTTTCCAAGGCTGACAGTGCAGTTGTAGCTCAAAGATGTGTTGGCCATAATAAAACAGGATTAGGTACAGACCTTTCCTGCCAGCAGAAATGCCCTTCTGTTAAAGGAAATCCCCTTCTGCAATGAGAACCCTCTTCTGCCAACCAATCTCAGGGATCTGCCTACAGAGGAGTCCTCTGGCAGAACAGCTGGACTACTGTCTGCCAGCAGAAAAGCCAAAAGGGGTCAGAAGAGAGATGCCATGAGGGACAAGTCAAGTCATGTCAGATCCAAATCTCTTCACACTGCTGCAAAAACTAGGCCAGGGCAATGGTAATCTATAGGAATTTCCCGCACCTCAAGGCTGAGAAAGGATTGGAGTCAGCACAGCTTCAGCTGGTCCAATGGTGACTTAAGGCCATCTTTCCTAGTTAGGATTGGTCCTTAACACAGAAGCAAAATTAAGATTGCATGGCAATTGGCATACTGTACTATTCCGATGTGCCTTCGGAGAGTAACCATTCAATCCATCATTTGCTCCTACCCTCTTGAGAAAGCAGCTCCCCCACTATAAAGGTTAAACCCCACTACTCCTCCCTTTTGGGCTCCTTTTCTACAAATACACTCTATGTCCTATCACACCCACGGTTTTAACCTTCTGACATTTTATCCTAGACATCTGGCCCGTCGCCAAGTTGACTTTATTATGTGTTGTTATATTGTTCATATTATTTGTCATTTTATATATTTTGTTCTGATTTTGTTTTATTATTTTGCTGTTTTATGTTCAACTGTGTTTTATTGTTTTGGCGCTTGGCCTCATGTTAGCCGCCCCGAGTCCCCTTTGGGGAGATGGAGGCTGGTTATAAATAAAGATTATTATTATTATTTCTCAGATCTTGAGTGAATTGGGCTTATCTCAAAGACTTTGCCTTAAGATGGAAACAAACAGTTGGGCCTTTGGTGAATTGTATAACTGAAATTGTCATATACAACAAATGGTGTTAACCTCTGGATTGGATCAGCATATGCAACATCTTGACATCTTCAACGCAGAGGCTGGCATCCCATTCAGTATTTACAATGTCATAAACTAGACTTACAATCTCATAAATTTGGATATTCAAATGTACAGTCACAGCACTATTGTTATATGCTTCATAAATGCTAGACCTGTGGTTCCCAACCTTGTTTTCACCAGGTACCACTTGACCAGGGACCACTCTCCAACGTTAATATCAAAAGGGTTACGAAACAATTTTTGGTCAACTTTAGATTCGGTTTGGTTATTTTGGGTGCTGAGTCAGAAAATTGCATTGGATAGACCACACCAGCTCTACTTTCTGATACAGAACATATGCCATCCAGCAGTTGTCATCTGCTTGCCCACAAAAAAACATATTTAATAAGCCTTGATACTAAAAGAGGGTTTTGAGAGACCAGTCACTCTTGTTGCAATGCTGTAGTAACTGTGAGGCCATGGATCATATTTTAGTTCTTGCGAACCACTGGTGGTCCATGGACCACAGGTTGGGAACCACTGTGTTAGACAGATACACTGACCAAAGCAGTTCTGTGACTGGCGAGTATGGTGATAAGGAATGGCATGTCCAGTTCTCTATCACCAATGAGGTATTCTTCGACAATCAATTACAATAAGATCTTCACACTGCCACTCAGGTCACCTTTATAACAAGCAGGTTACTACAGAAAAAATCTGGCCCCAGAGTAGCCCTGGATCCAGTGCTGGATCTGGATCTGGTGTCCAGGTGAGCCAAGAACACATCAGCTTTGCTGGGACATCACCTCATTCCTCCCTATCACTGCCACCACTCCCTGCCAGCCAAGGCAATGGCTGTTCACCTATATGGGCTTGATTAAGCTGTCCAGACTGTGCAAAAACCTGGGATACTCCAAAGTTTCCTGCAAACTCAGGAATATTCCTGACTTTGCCTAAAGCAGGGCAAAGTCATGTTAAAGCCAGAAAATACATGATACTAATCCAGGCAATGGTGGATTTGAGATGATTCTGGGTTTTGGGTTTTTGTTTGTTTGTTTGTTTTTTGTTAGTTCAGACAGGCCCACTATGCCAGGAGTGGGCTATATGTTTTGTGATATATATATGTGAGCTATATGTGAGCCACTCACCAACACCACAAAGCTCCTTTGATTTGTGTAGTTGCTTGGTTTAAAGGTCCCTCCCACACAGCTGGATAAAATCCACATTGAACTCGATTACATGGCAATGTGGAGTCATATAACCCAGTTCAAAGTAGATATTATGGATTATCTACCTTGATTCTGGATTATATGGCTGTGTGGAAGGGCCCTAAAATGTATTTTAGAGGGAAAGATTGGGGGAAGGATAGTAGCTACATCTCTCATGCCAAATCTTGGCTAGAACATTATTAGTTGGATAAGATCCCATGCCATTGACCATAACTACTACTTAGATATGGGGTCGTGGAGGCAACAATATTCATGACAGCCCAAGAATGACCTGAACTCTGACCAAATCCAAGTGTTAGGCCCCTTCTAAACTGCCATATAATCCAGATTATCATAGATAATCTACACTATGTGCTTTGAACTCGATTGTATAAGTCTACATTGCTATAATTCAGTTCAAAGCAGATAATCTGGATTTTATATGGCAGTGTGGAAGGGACCTTATACACCATTGAATTGACCACTGTTTGGTAAATTCTCTCTCTGGCATTACTTCGCGAATGAAGATTCTTAGCGAGGACTCATCCCACTCTTTCTACAAGCACGTTGATGGAGGTTGGATGTGTCCTTCAAGCCTGTGCAATAGATTTTTTCTGGTGGAGCATAGTGTGCACAGAACTGGCCTCAATCTTTAAACCAAAGGTTCGTCTGCCTAGCAAGCTTAGGTAAATTAACAACTATGTAAATCCCATTGATTTAATGGGATTTCTCTAGTCGGGATGAGCAATTGGATCTGTAGAATTAATGCAGTTTGACAACACTTTAACTGCCACAGTTCAATGCTATGGGATCCTGGGATTCATAGTTTGTCATGCACCAGCACTTTTAAGCAGGGAAAGCTAAAGACCTTGTAAAATGACAAATCCCAGGATTCCACAACATTGAGCCAAAGCAGTTAAAGTGGTGTCAAACTACATTAATTCTACGGTGTAGATGCAGCCTTAGTATATCTGTTGTCTCACAGCTTGTATAACTGGAATGAGGAAACAAAATACCTCCACAGGACTTTAAATGTGCCTTTTTCTAACAAAGCACTTACAAGAAGAACACAAAATTCAACAATGGTGTTGGAAAAACCTGAAGTATCTAAAATGCAAATCCCTAGAAGCAAGTCTTTAAACAAAGAGCAACTAATTGTAACACAACATAGATTTGATGAAAGGAAGCACAGAACATTATTCAATTAAAGCATTTAAGCCTTTTGAAAAACAGAGTTGGACCCAGGAAATGAAGCACGGCAAGAATTCCGTGGCACTCAAGAAAAATCTGCCCATTTGGCATGTTCTCCTCCATGGAAAAAAAGCACAATTCAGGAATACCACATATTCTATAGTTTGTCTTGCAGGGAAATGTAGGAAGATTTGATGTTGCTCTCCTGCTCTTCCTTTATTTTGCTTCACTTAGTAAAGTTTCTCAAGATTGGGTACATTTCTCTACTGGAGCATGACTGCAGAGATCATACTGGGCATAATTGATATTCATGTACATGCCATATTTACTGTTGCAGAGCTCTTCCTGCCCTCCCCCTACCCCATAATTGAGCAATAGTTAATGAGCACTTAGGTTTCTATTCATAAAAGATTACCAATGTCTGCCTATTGGGGAGCTTTTCTCATAAAGACTGCAAGTGTTTGGGCGGATAAAGAAGTGACCTGCTAAATATTAGGCAGAATGGCATAAAATATACAACTTGGGAGACTTACTTGGGAATTCAAGCCCAACAGCTAAAGGGAGAGTCTGACGAACATGTAACTGTGAATTATCTCCTCAGGTGAAATAATGTACCTTGTAACCCATACATACATACATACATACATACATACAAATGTTTGCAATTCAATACATTTTTCAAATTTATTTGTTTTGGGGCAAAACCATGGGATGGAAAAGAAAAACAGGCAAATGCATGAGTCTTAGGGCGCATCCCGACAGCACCCAAAATGTGTGCCCTCCCGTATTTTTACGTGGGGCATCCAAATGATGCCTCACATAAAAACAATTCATTTGGGAGAAAGCAGGAAAACCCTGCTTTGTCCCAAAGTAATTTGACAGCTGGATACACACGGGTCTTTCCAGCTGTGGGTGCTGTATAGATTGAGCCTGGGGATTATGTTGCGAGACTTCCAGTGCCCATCCACACAGCTGCCTTGGGTTTCTTGGACTCCTGGAGCCCAACCAACCCAAGACAGTCCTGACCCCCTCACAAAACATTTTTAAAAGCTATTAAAAAGAAAATAACTTACATGGCCACCATTCCCCTTCTCCAGAGTTCTCCTGGCACATAGAAATGAAGCCACAAATCACTCCCCCTTCCCCCCCATGTGATTTCTACATGTAAAGAAAAGAGCAGAGCTATATAACAGTAACGGCAAAACTGACACAAAAGCACAAGGCTAAATTGAAAATATATATAAATATATAATTCATAAGTACATACGTGCACCTTAGGGTGTGACAAATCTCGGGTGAGTATACCAGGCACCAGGGAGAGAGGGAAGTAATCCCAGGCAAATGCGCAATAAGAAAGTATATAACAAAGGCAATATGAGTCCCAAAGTTCAAGTCCGATGTAGTAGGTGATCAGTCCCTGGATGCCAAAAAGTCACTTCCACTAGGTGAAAATAATTGTAAATCCAATTATGGGATATAGGAAAGATGTCAGAAGGATCGGGGTAGTAGTAGACATTCAGGGAAAAATTCCATATTAATATTAATATGGGACGCTGTTATTCTTCAAAAATGCCTTGAAAAAGCCAAGCGGCGAAACGGTTAATTTTAATATGGGACGCTGTTATTCTTCAAAAACGCCTTGAAAAAGCCAAGCGGCGAAACGATTTTCAGCGGCCGAAAATACAGCGAATGCTTTCCATCGGCGTGTTGCTTAACTCGATCCCGTTCGAGGAGACTGCCATCCTTTGTCTCCCGCGTCCTGGAATTTTTCCCTGAATGTCTACTACTACCCCGATCCTTCTGACATCTTTCCTATATCCCATCATTGGATTTACAATTATTTTCACCTAGTGGAAGTGACTTTTTGGCATCCAAGGACTGATCACCTACTACATCGGACTTGAACTTTGGGACTCCCCCAGTGCGCGGCATATTGCCTTTGTTATATACTTTCTTATTGCGCATTTGCCTGGGATTACTTCCCTCTCTCCCTGGTGCCTGGTATACTCACCCGAGATTTGTCACACCCTAAGGTGCACGTATGTACTTATGAATTATATATTTATACATATTTTCAATTTAGCCTTGTGCTTTTGTATGTGATTTCTACATGCCAGGAGAGCTCCAGAGATGGGAGAATGATGGCTGGGTAAGTTATTTTCTTTTTTCACAGCTTTTCTGGGGGGTTTTGTTTTGTGTCCAGGCATCTGGACCCCCCCCCCCCCAGGAAAGTGCAGAGTTTCTGGTGCATGTGCAGACTCCAATGCGAACCCAATTGGGTTTCTTAAACCCAACTGTGATCACACTAAAGTCCTGTGTGGAACTGCCCTTAAATGGAAAAAAGGAAAAAAGGAAAGCCACTAAAGTTGCTAATCATATCTGGAACTGAACATTGTCTATGGCAGGCATGGGCAAACTGCGGCCCTCCAGGTGTTTTGGACTCCAACTCCCACAATTCCTAACAGCCGGTAGACTGTTAGGAATTGTGGGAGTTGGAGTCCAAAACACCTGGAGGGCCGCAGTTTGCCCATGCCTGGTCTATGGCCTACCTTTCCCAATTTGCTCAGTTTGACAAAGACAGCCCTGATTAATCCTCTGGCGTCCCAATTACTTCAAGAGATACTGTTGTTTAAAAATATCAACATCAATCAGTTCAAGAAATATAACTCGCTAATATCTTCTTCATTGATTGGACAAGTGGTTACATTGAATATTTCCAAAACCTGAACAGAAGTGAAATATTTAACTGTAAGATCAATTACCATTAACTATAAATACAAAAGAAAATGGTCATAGCGGCAGATTAAGTTTTATAATAAGGCCCTTTTCGGTCCTTATTATGAAACAATTTATCATAACCAAATAGAGTAGAGTCTCACTTATCCAACATAAATGGGCCAGCAAAATGATGGATGAACGAAAATGTTGGATAATAAGGAGGGATTAAGGAAAAGCCTATTAAATGTCAAATTACATTATGATTTTTACAAATTAAGCACTAAAATACCATGTTTTACAACAAATTGACAGAAAAAAGCAGTTCAATTTTGTGAAATTTTCACCACCAGAACTACAGTTTTCCTAAAGTTCTGGTGGTGAAAATTTCAGAACTCTAACAAAACTTTCAAATTTTCATTGTAAATGGCAGTTCCTAATTGGTTCTGTCATAGAAATCTCCAATAACGAAATAATAATTAAATTTCGAAAGTTTTGTTAGAATTCTGAAATTTTCACCACCAGAACTTTAGCAACACTGTAGAAGCAAAGCATCAGCGCCCCCTAGTTTTCACCACCATAACTTTAGTTTTGTAAGTACTTTCGAACCATTTTGAACCATGGATTGCCCAGGCCTATTGGATAATACAGAACATTGGATGAGTGAAGGTTGGATAAGAAAGACTCTACTGTAGTAAACTTGTAAATGTATTTGATAGCTTTATTTGATAGGCCATCCAGAGAGGGTCGTTTATTTATTACCAACTACTGTAGTTGGATAGTTTATCTACTAAAGCTATCATCCACATTCACATGTTTATCATGGTAAACATATACATACAGCATACAGTAAAAATACCTGAAGTGGTACAATTGGTCCGACTTTCTACTCAGCAATCACTAAAAATAAAACTAGCTTTTTAAAATCTGTCTCAATGAAAGATAAAAAAAACTAAGTAATTCAACTATTCTAATTTTACTGTTATTTTTTAAAATCATGTAATGAGAAGCCTTTGAGCTTAGAACATTCAAAGTACAGTGAACAATGCACCAATTCTGCTAATCTTCCAAGCTGTTGCTGCATCCCTAATTAAGACCGAACATGACTTAAGACGATGCAAAAGGATGCGAGGGAACATTAAATTTTTCCTCCAGTGTCCTATTTGTTTGCTTGGAATCGTCCCTTTTCAATGAGGTGAAAACTTGTGCTAATCCTCCATTCACCCCTTCCCTGGGTGCGTGTGAAATAAACCATGTGGACAAAATAAACCATTGCTAGCTGCACTGTCCCATTGTGCCCTAAGCGGCTTCAAGGGGTCTCTTCACAGGTACCCAAATACCACTTGGGACTCTTCATGCATTTGTTGAAGATCGTCCTCTTCTTCTCCTTCCCCTCGCCCTACTCCTCAAACTTAGTTATCGAAGAATAGCCAGAAACCAGGCATAAAGTGAAGGCAGGGGAGGGAAGCCCGGGTGTTAAAGAACCCTAAACTGGCTTTCTACACATACAGAGAGATAATTGGCGTGGCTGTAATTTTGGAGCACTGAATGACATGAATAAAATGGAGACATGGGAAAAAACTGAAAAGGACAACAGTTTCTGGCATACACATAATTGCTCCATTTTGGTCGGGAGGCCCCGGTGCATAAAACAGGACAAAAATGTTTTTTCTCCATTAATTGCTTTCAAACATTGTCCCGCTAAATGCCTAATTAAAAGGTAGGAGTGTGGTTGAGTCTTATTTATCTCCCCCCCCCCCGTTTCCCTCGTTCCCCTCCTTCACCTCTTACTTCTAATGACCACCTATTGGGGATGGGAAAAAAGAAAATCAATAGCAATGTCCTTACAATTTCTTTTATGGAGGCAGAATAAAGAGATCAATGGGAGAAGTTCTAAGCTCACCTTAAACCTAAGTCACAGCCTCAAAGACCAAAGAACAAAGTGAAGGGGATGTCTCTGTGTACAAGCTACACGCGGATGCGGTGAACTCAGTATGTTCCTCACGTATTGCGGAGCCATCCTTGTGTAGACTAGTCTACTTTCGATTAAATAAATTATGAATTGACGTGTTGCTTTCATTTCAGTTTACGCAGTCATGATGTGGAGGCACTCCAGCCCATGATTTTTGAAAATATTGTGTGTATTTTTTTAATTTGTATTTATTTAAACACCGGTGTTGTCTTCCCCAATGGCATTTCCTCCACTATTTACGACTCCCAGATATGCTGAAACTCACTGTGCCGTCAGAATCGGAGCCCAAAACGGCCCAGAGACAAGCATGCAGGAGGCACTGGCATGCTTGAGACAAACTCAGGGCTGGCAATGGTACAAAAAATTAAAACAAAAAGGGGGTAAAGAAAGCTAAACAGACCAATGAGGTCTGAGCAGGATTAGTGGCTTCCCAGAGCCATGGAATGTGGAGTGTCGACTTGAAAAGAGAACTGCAAAGTTGGAGTGGGAGGGAGATGCCCTGCCCGAATGCTGTATATTGGATGCTGTTCAAGCATCCTGAACAGAGGTCCTCCTGTTAGGTGATAAAGACATCATGCAACAATTTCTTACAAATTACAAGTCGAACTTATAATACCTATTAGCAAAACCAAAGCTGGTTTTTGGCTATCCTTCCCGACATTTCCTTATGCTAGTACAGAAACTCAGTGGCTTTTGAATGAAAGGATAGGACATGCCAGAAGTACTGGTACTTTGAAGAGAGTTCAAAATGAGGGCATTCCTCCTCAAATATAAAATTATTTTCCCTTCAATCATTACATTTCTAGCATTGCAGTAGATTAAAACTTCGGTTGTGTATACCGAAATACGGTTTAGGCAACCAAAGCAAAGAAACAAGCCAAATTACCAAGGGAGGACAAACACAATGAATACGACAGCCTAGGACTGAATGGTTTTCAGTGTCTCTTTCTGCTCAATGATAGAAAATTGGAAACTTTTTTTTATCGTGTCAGAACTTGAGAAACTAGAAAAAAAACATAGAAAAACATAGAAAAAACAGAGTCCTATGCCACAGAAAGAAGAGCAATTCAATGCGTTACAGCAAACTTTGTATTCAAAAGAAAAAGAGGCAATATCACCCACTTTGGAAAGCACTGCACTAAAGTTTGCCAGAAATTCCAGAGCTGCCACTCAGCTTCAGGGCAGTGTGGACAGCAGGATTGGGGGCCCATCCAAACAGTACCTTTATCCCAGGAGCTCCCACATCAAAATGGTGGGTGGCCAAACACAATTCCCTGAAAACGCAGGAGCAATTGCTACAAATGGCAAAAATAGTGAGATTTTCATGTGCGGGAATATCCTGATTCTGTGCAGAAAATGCGGATATTCGAATTTCTGTATGTCCCTATGCAGAAAATACTGGGTGCTTTATGTTGGTTTGTTCCTGGGTTATACATGTTGGTTCCCGATTGGTTGTATCCTAGAAACATGGCAACAGTTGACTAGAGGGTGAAAACTTTATTCTGACAAGAGAAATTTTATCCTCCACATGTTTAATGATGTTTGTGACACACAAACAAAGGTTTTGCCATTTAATTAACTTTCCCATGTTTATATGATAAAAGCAATCAGGAACAAACATGTAAAGCACAGGAACATCACCCTGTAGTTCCCAGGCCAGACCTGTCTGCACAGATGGCCCTGCAGCTTATATAACCCAGGAACAGCACTTACACAATGATTTGCATATTTGCATCTTAAGTTTTTTTTAAATGCCAAAATTTCCGGCAGATATCCTATGACAGCCATCTTGGGGACTGCAAAATCCCAGGACAAAGCAGCACATGTGGATGATGGGGGCAGAAATCCCAGGAACAAAGGGTCTGTAAGTGGACCTCTTTTCAGGTCCTGGGGTTTTTTTTGCTCCTGACTAAAACCTGCAATTTAGTACTATCTGGAAGCGCTCTGGGTCTGATTTGGTCAACACAGGACTAGGTCCAATGCAATCTCAATTCCAATCCCCACTGTCTCCAAATCTGACCATCCTGGTGAATCAAGACTACATTGGACTCAATCCAGTTGCCTCCAGGGCCAGTCTGGGCTTGGATTAACCAGCTATAGGCATGACGTGTATTGCTTCAGCCATCCTTTGCCATCCTCCCAATGATGATTATCTTAAAAGCTTTGCAGGTAGATGGACGAAAAGAAGGAAATGAGGACCAGGCATAAAAAGGCTTTTTTCAAAGGATCAGTTTGGTCAGAGACTATAGTTATCAATTTGCAAAGGCAAGCAGGCATTTGGAGAGGGCAAAGGACCCTTCCACACAGCCAGGCATGTAGCCGGGGGGGGGGGGCTTGGGGGCCTTCAGCCCCTCCCCCCCGAAATTCTCAGGGTGGTCCGCGAGAAGGCCTTACTGGTGCATTATTTAAATTGTTATGCTTATTCTTATGATGTGATCACCATGCTCAATATATCCCATATTCATGGGGGTATTGGGATAACAATACAAAAGGTTTAGTAGGGTAGACCCCTTCCTACTCAGACTCAGCCCCTCCCAAATCAAACTCAGCCCCTCTCGAATCAAAATCCTGGCTACGGCCCTGCACACAGCCATATAACCCATAACATCAAGCAGATAATCCACAATATCCGCTTTGAACTGGGTTATCTGAGTCTACACTGTATTGTCGAAGGCTTTCACGGCCCGATCACTGGGTTGTTGTGGGTTTTTTGGGCTATATGGCCATGTTCTAGAAGGATTCTCTTCTGACGTTTCACCTCACAACTTCTGAGGATGCCTGCCATAGAAGCAAGTGAAACATCAGGAGAGAATGCTTCTAGAACATGGCCATATAGCCCAAAAAACCTACAACAACCCACTGAGTCCACACTGCCATATAATCCAGTTCAATGTGGATTTTATACAGCTGTATGGAAGAGGTCTTGGATGTTTTCTTACTCTTGGCAACTTAAACAGCTGATGGAGATAGAAAAGGCCCGGAGACTGTTAGGAATTGTGGGAGTTGAAGTCCAAAACACCTGGAGGGCCCAAGTTTGTCCATGCCTGCTATATATTGACCACCACTTTTTTCCCAAAAAAGGAAAAAAATTAAGGTAACATTCTTAGAAGCAAAGCCATGAATTTTATAGGTAGTTCCAACCAGCACGGCTCTATTAATTGAAGGTGATTTACATAGATATAGTCTCCTTGTCCTACATTTGATTCAATGCAATTCCTTTAGTTGGAACCTCCAATAGGACCCAGACCTTAATTCCATCTTTCCCTAAATTCTCTGTCCTTTTTGCCTTTACTTCCCACAGTCTTTAAAAAAATTGATGGTTTTTCTTAATGAAAAAATCTATTAAACATAAAAATTGGGTTAAATACTCCAAAAGACTAAGTGCGACTCATTTTATTAGAGCTATCAGCCATGAAAAAATGAATCTGCATATGAGTGGGGAAGACTCAATCTACATATATATTGTACATCTGTAACAATTATCTTGGAATTAAAAAAACAACTATATAACCACTCACAGTCATATTACTGATATAATAATTTTTGTCCTTCAGACATTTTTCTAATAGGAGACTTTTAATGGCTCTGCTATTGTAAAGGGGAAATACTATCATCATTCAATCAGCATAAGAAGTTTATGGTAACATTGATTAAGGTATTACAGGCAGGTTCTGTAGGTTTGTTTTTAAACTTGTGTATGGGTGTGTGTGTGTGGAGAGAGAGAGAGAGAGAGAGAGAGAGCATAGTGGTGTTTGTTTTGCTCTCAGTGTTGTTCAGAAGATTTCAGTTCACGTACTATCCCCGTGATCACTGGATTTTGAAAAACGTGACTTGTTGTGGAAACAAGGATTGGAGATAAAGCTTCAGTTTCCCCATGATAATAACTCTTCCAGGAATGAATTTCGCTTCCTAGGGGTAGATTCCTCTCACTTCCTATTGTCTCACCTTCGTTCTTAACTAGGGGTCATATGTAAGTCAGATGTTTGTAACTCTGGGACTGCCTGTATATGGAATCATGAGAGTTGTAGTTTTACACGTTCTTAAGTCTTCTCTGTCAAAGAGTGTTGGTGCCTCCCCAAATTACAGATCTTAGGATTCTGTAGCATTGAGCCATGGTGGTAAAAGTAGTGTCAAGCTGCATCAATTCTACAGTGTAGATGCATCCTTAGTAGAATTTTAACAGGTTTAGCTTATGGATGCATTAGTGCAGTGAGTAAACTTTATTACAGTTGATGACCAGATCACAACAGGGGACCCAGTCCCACACATTCACATCAAACCCAAGGGGTTATATCCTTCAAACTTCAACAAATTTTAAAATCTAAGCTAAAAACCACATACAAGTAGTTATTAAGACCCAACTCAACCCACAAGATCATCCAAAGGCAGTCTAAAGAGAAGTAGTTTGGGTGGCACCGGGGAGGGGGGAATATCCAATACTATAAATATCAGTCTATATCTGATTTCCCAACTATATTCCAGAGGTGAAGCTTAGGTCTTTTGACTCTCAATCATCGTCCACTGGATTTTAATTGCAGCCATGCAGAACTTAGCAACATTGTACGTTACAGCCAGGTTTATGTCTGAGAGCAGCAGGGCTATGTAGAATTGTCCAGAGCGTCCTGGGTATTTAATTGTCCATGGCGAGATGAGACGAGATCAAATGTCTCTATAAAACAGGCACTAGCACAGTGGTTCCTAACTTTTTTTTGACCAGGGACCACTTGAACAGGGACTACTTGACCAGCGACCACTTTGACAAGGGACCACTATTTAACATTAGTACCAAAAGAGTTACAAATCAGTTTTTGGTCAACTTTATATCAGTTTGGTTGTTTGGGGTGCTGATTCTACTCACCCACAGAAAACCATATTTAATTAGAGCTGAGGTGGTAGTAATGTTTCATGGGTAGTCAGCCTCTCCTCTCCTGACGTCCCCATTGCCTTGACACTATAAGAGGGTTTCATGAGAACAGCCACTCCTGTTTCCGTGTGGTTTCGATGCAATGGTGTAGTAATGGTGAGGCTGTGAGCCATATTTTCATTCTTGCGGACCACTGGTGGTCCATAGACTACAGATTGCGAACCACTCCTCTAGTGAGTCAAATAAATGGCCAAGATTGCGCAAGGATGACATGCAAATTCGTGTAAAAGATTGAGCCATGAACAGCTTTTTGAAACTGTACTTTTTTGGAAACCAGCCGCTTTTAACAGCCATCTAGCACAAATTTGTCATTATAAGCTTCACAAGGATGAGACATATTGGAAACTATTACAGAACATTTTTCAGTTTTTGCAACTATGTTTATATTCGGAGGTTTCAATGACTATATTATATTTGTCATGGGTTGATTACATTTATGTGCCATTCTGGTATCCTTATATATGAAGAGATGTTTAAAACCCTTCGTTATATACAAAACATTAAGATGTGTTGGACTAAAGCAGTGGTTTCCAACCTTTGGTCCTCCAGTTGTTTTGGATTTCAACTCCCAGAAATCCCAGACAGTTTACCAGCTATTAGGAATTGTGAGAGCTGAAGTCCGAAACACCTGGAGGACCAAAGATTGGGAACCACTGGACTAAAGGTTGCACCTTCCATAGACAGCATGTTCCTCATCTGAGCTGTCTGGGGATGATGGAGTTTTAATCCAGCACCTCTGAAGGTCTCCTGATTTGGTACAGCTGTTTAACTTCTTACACATCACAACTAAAATAAACTGTTAAAACTAGCGTATAATAATAATCCTTTTTTTCCAGAAAAGCAAAATTGCACAATGCCAATGCGCAACAAGCACTGCATTTGGCATACGTTTACAATCAAATACTTGAGCAATCCAAATTATTTTGCCTGTAATAAATACATACGCAAGAATGACATCATGAAATAACATTTCTACCTCTTTGGGCACAGCCATTGTTTCAGCAAAGCCATCCATGTAGCATAGTTACCAAAACAGAGTAGAGATTGTGAAATTCCAAGCAATCGTTTTGTAGCAACTTCAGAAACAATCCTTGAAACGACAAAAGTTCCTTGGAGCGACACCAGGATTAAGAGTGGAGAAAGCCAAGAGCCTCACCCTCCTTTGACAGTGAAAAAAAGAGAGATGCTGCAATGTTTTCTACATACATCCAGGAAAATGAAGGAAATAACAAGTACTTGGTGATGACAAAAGGGGGAAAAATCAAAAAGAGAAAGGAAAGAATTCATTGTTTACAAATGGTGGGGCTCAATCAATGCAAGTTTATGCACAACACAAGGTATGCTTTGACGCACAAACAGAGCTCATATATGGGACTCGGAAACTTCTTCCAGAAGGTTAAATGGAAATATAGGAAGCTATCTTATGCTGTTAGACCAGGCATGGGCAAACTTTGGCCCTCCAGGTGTTTTGGACTTCAACTTCACATTTCCTAACAGTTTCAGACCATTTCCATGTTATCACACCAGGGCTTTAAAGCAGGCAGTCCTGTATTTTTGCCACCTGCAGAATTCTGGGAAATGTAGTTTGAGAAGGTGAGGTCCTCTGCAGTTGAGACTTCAATTCTGGGAAACTACATTTCCCAGAATTCTGCAGGCGGCAGAACTGCGGAGTTGTCTAAATTTGTCTGAAGTACATCGGTCTGTTATTCATCTTGGCTTTTAGGCGAAATTTGGGCGTGATTTGCTTTTGGACCCATTTTTTGCCTTTTTAGCAGTTTGTGGCATCTATGGAACTTTTCTCCATCACATTTCAAATGTGTTGCCTTTCTTCCTATCACCTTTCTTCATTGTCCAACTTTCATAACCATACAGAGAAATTGGAAATCCAATGACATAGATAGACAATCCAAACTTTAAGCTTGTTTTATTATCCTACATTTGAAAGCCACTCTAGTTTTTATTTTAAAATCAGATTGAATACTAGAATGTAACCTTAATTATAGTATCAGAATTAGTTTATTGAATTTGAGATGGTTTCCTAGATTTCATCTGGTACGTGCTAAATATTTGTATACAAAGTCTATATTTTGGATTGTGAAGAACCCAAATGTGAAGAACCCAAATGTGCACCAAATGTAAGATGCACTATGTCACCATGAGGGAGCACGCACCTTCCTGCTTCTCATCTAGGTGGTCACTTTATCCAATGAGTTACCTTTCCTTAATCAGTCTGGTCTGACAATAATCAGCCATGCCCCAGTTATACTGTGTCTTAGACTACTGCAATCTGCTCTGCATGGGACTGCCATCGGAAATCACCTGGAAGCTTCAGCCAGTGCAAAATGGGGCAGCCTAACTGTGAACTGGAACATGATTTCCAAATCAATTGCACTGACTGTCATTTGTTCTCCAGATCTAATTGTTTACCTTCAAAGTGGCAGGATGACTGTCTATATAAGGTACCAATCATCTCATTATGAAGCTGCCAGAGTGAATGTGTATGGTGCTAATGTAGGTGTATTTTAATGTATTTTAATTGTTGAAGTGTTTTGGGGTTTATATTGTTATTATGTGGGCATCGAATGGTGCCATACTGTAAGCCGCTCTGAGTCCCCCCTTGGGGGTTGTGAAGAGCGGGGTAAAATCCCGAAATAAATAAATAAATAAAATCTTTTAAAAAGGCATTCAGAGGAAGTCATTGTCTGCATTGCCTCTAAAGGTCTGCTTGAGGTTCACACAGTAGAACACTTTATCTAGTTTGTTGTTGAGTGCCTTCAGAGTCTCAAGGTATGTGTTTTGTGCAAGATCTCCCAGTGGGTTTCCATGGCTAAGCAAGAAGTGAAACCCTGGTCTCCAGAGTTGTAATTCAACATTCAAATCACTACACCACTGGTTCCTAACCTGTGGTCCATGGTCCATCAGTAGTTCGCAAGAATGAAAATATGGTCCGTGGCCTCACCATTACTACAAAACCATGCAGCAATGAAAACAACTGGTCTCACGAAATCCTCTTATAGTGCTGAGGCAACAACAATGTTGGAAGGGAAGATTCCTACTATCACAAAAGATTACTACTATCACATCAGCTCTAGATTATTAAATATGGTTTTCTGTGGGTGAGCAGATGGTGACTACTGGATGGCATATGTTCTGTACCAGAAACTAGAGCTGATGTGGTCTGTCCAATGACATTTTCTGAATCAGAACCCCAAATAACCAAACCAAATCTAAAGTTGGCCAAAGCTCATTCATAACCCTTTTACTAATGTTGGACAGTGGTCCCTGGTCAAAGTGGTCCCTCATCAAAAAAAAGGGTTGGGAACCACTGCACTACACCATGCTGACTCCCAGATGCTTTTGTAATGCTCCCAAATTGTTGGATTCACTCTCCTTGTAGATATGAACAATTTCACACTTGTGCTGCCTTTAAGGTAAGCATTATGACCCATCTTTTCACTTTGGATTTTAAAATGTCTTTGTTTATCAGAAGGATTTTTTATTTTAAATTATTTCAACCTAGCCTCTTGAGATCTACTTTTGGCAGATGGGTGGAATAAACATAGTAAAATGACACTAATAACTATAATATTAAATGTATGGACTGAATAAAAACATCCGTTTTCTTCTATTCCTGGTCTGTGCTACTGCTCGTGAAACACCTACAATATCACTTACACATTTGACATGAAATTTGAAAGACCTATCTTTATGATAGTCCACATCTTAAAACACCTGCAGGGAAAACATGAGGGAACCGGTCAATTTGCAGTTAAGTGGGGGTGGTTTTTTCTCTCGCTTTTGCATAGATCTGTTTTACACTGTGAATGTCTGGTATGTATGTGTGTGATGTGTATATGAGAGAGGTGGGGGAGTAAATTATCAGAACAGGAGGAGGTTATCAAATGCTTTTGTTATCAAATGCTGCTTCTGCCCCCTATTGGTAAATCCCCTTCAACTCAATGCTTTTCTTGCATACATATTATGGTTCTGAAAATTAAAACAAATCCTCATTGCAGTGATCCTAACTCTTTTTGTGCATAGTGTTAATGTTAAGGGTATTACAACAATCACAATTGAGCCACTGCTGGGCTGGTATGCATGTGGCCCGTGCATCCAGACCTATGACTGGTCATCACAGTCCTGATCTTATAGTTAAAACAAATGACATAATCACAGGCAGGTTTATAGTGGAAATAGATGGACCCATTATTGGGGATAGATGGAATATGGACTATAAACTGTGAGATCTGCATGAAGGGACCACTCCAAGGTCAGGAACACAACTCTACAATCAACTTGCAGAGCATTTTGTGCAATGCTTACAGATTTGCCAGACAATTCATTTCTCCCCATAGTTCCAAGTTGTCATGAGTACACTGTTGCTTTGAGAAACTAAGTATGAACCCTGGTCTCCCAAAACCGCTAGATATGGTGCCTTCATCAACAGTAATACAAAAATAACAACAATGTGTTCCAGTATTATGTGTAAGTAGTAAGAATGTTACATTACTACATAAAAGAGCCAGCAGAGTGATAAATCCAGATCAGATACCCCAATGTAGCTAAGGCCGCAGAAGCTCAGTGGGTAAAACCGCTATCTACAGAAAAACGTGCTGACAAGAAGGTTGGCAGTTCAAAGCTGCAGGCTGGTGTGAGCTCCCACTGTCAGCCCAAGCTTCTGTCTACCTAGCAGTTTGAAAACATGTAATGTGAGTAGATCAATAGTTACCGCCTTAGTGGGAAGATAAAAGGCACCCTGCAGCCATGCCAGCAAAATGCAACCAGGAAGGTCTATAGACAACAGGCTCCTCCGCATGGAAAATGGAACAAGAGCAGCTCCTCATGGCCAGAGTGGAGCACCGCTTCCAGACACCAGAGATGGAAAGGGAAGCCTTTGCTTTTGTTTGTGTATTGTATGTCATTTGTTTGCTGTATAAAAGGCATTGAATGTTTGCCTATATATGTATATACCGTAATCCGCTCTGAGTCCCCTCGGGGAGACAGAACAGAATACAACTAAAGTATCGTCGTCGTCGTCATAATCATCAGTGGCAAAGGGCATTTATCTCCACCAATGTGAATCAAGCACTCTTGCCATTATGTCCCATCACTCATATTTGCTATTCAATAATAGGTTTTTGTAGCATTAGTTGTGTATACAGAAGGTTAAGTTCCACAGAGAATAATATAGCATCTGGCCAAGAATCCTATTATTATTATTACTATTATTAAATCTACTCCTCTTTTATCTCAACCTGAGTTTTAGTATTTTATCTTGTACATGCGGCCCGCTCATTGTCATTGTGTTTGTGGATATTGCATTTGTATATTACTTATTGTATTTATATGTTTTATGTATTTTACTGTGCTATTGGTTGTGTTCAGGTTTTTATTTTATTGCAGTTTGTTTTCTGGGCTTGGACTCATGTAATCCACCCCGAGTCCCCACTGGGGAGATGGTGGCTGGTTATAAATAAAGGTTATTATTATTATTATTATTATTAACCTCTGAATTAAAATATAGCAGAAGTATTCGGAAACAGAAGCAAAGAATGCATCACAGGTTATGACCAAACCAGAGGATACTGGCTGGCTATTTGTGGTTTCAATATTTGTGAGCAAAATATAACATGAATTAACAAGGAGCAGTAGAGGAGGGGAGAATCTTTTATGATCTCCCACCTCCTTCTTTTCATACTGAATTCACGATTAAATAAACTCCACATTTCTGTAAGCACAATGGGAAGATATGCAGAAGATGCTCAGTTTGCATCCTATATGGATTTATTTCCATTCCAGATATCAGTCTGAGAAAGCACCTGTGTTTAAAGCACAGTTTCACAAAGAACGCTCCATAGCAATTGAAAATGTTGTTAGCACAGGTGTTGGTTGAATATCTTTGATCTTTAAGGCCCTGCTTTCCTTAAAAAGCAGTAGAGAGAATGAATGTGTGTCTAAGCCAAAGAGAAAGTATTCTTTCTAAAGCAGACAGGAAGAAAAATAGCTTCTGCTTGTATGCCGTCGTCTTTCTAAGGAATCCGGGCCTCCGAATGACAAGTGAAGGAAAACGTGGTTCCATATAGCTTGAAATGAAATGACTTGCATTCAGCTAAGCCAGCCCTGCCACTGCTAAGTGTAATACATTATTCATTGAGGTCTGTGATGAGATACTCACAAGCACCCTGGTGAATTCGCTCCCCAGCATAAATCTGAAATAGATCATTTACTCTAGATTAATATCACGCAGCTTCATGGGATTTTTTTTCTCTACAGGCTTATATAGAGTATTGCAAAGAAATGCATGAGTTTGCAAAGAGAACGCTGACCACAGAAATGGAATTTGTGTTCCAATGACCTCGGAAAGACTACGGTCTATTAGACAATGGCAGAAAAGTCATCAAAAGAAATGGGACAGACTAGTTACTTTCATCCTTGCCTCAGACACAGAGTTATTAGTGGCTCTTAGGGAGGGACAATTGGGAGTGTCGTCTTAGTATTATTTTTTTTTAATATTCTTTATTGCGATTTTCCAATATTTAAAAGACATATAGTACATAAACACGCTCACGGGGATAGGAAATGGGAAAGAAGGGATGGGGAAGGCACAGTCCAGGGGTGCTAGGGCAAAAGGGGAAGGAAAGGTGGTGAAAAGCATAACATAACATAGGGGAAAAGGGGGGTACAAGAAAAAGATCATTCCCCTTTGGATTTACAGCTTGTAAAGACATTATGCATCTTCATCTTCTATTTTTCGAAGTAGCTAATTCGTGCCTGTATGAGAATATAAAAAAGGACATTGACGTAAATATTGGAGTTAATATTTTATATTTTGTGATTACCCCCAGACTCGGGGTACCATTTAAGGGATAAAGCACGGGTTCCACAGTCATACCTTCAATGATACCTTATAGCCCACTCTCTCGTATCACGTCCAACTTCTCAAGAATCAGTGAATTTGGAGTAATCTCGGTCTTATCAGGTGACATCTGTCAGTATTTCTTCCGGAAGTTACCAATTCAGTGAAAGTTCAATCTTATGCTCTCTCAGAACGTAACTTTGGATGGGAGACCAGTCAGTCTTTTTCTTTTTACTACCCGTCCCCTCCATACTTCTTATCTCTTGGGTCAACCATTCCATCTGGGCCATTTCGATCACTTTATAAAGCCATTCCTCCTTCTTTGGTTCGTCGCTAGATTTCCAATATCTTGCTAAAGTCATTTTGGCAGCTGTTGTTGTGGCCAAAAAAATAGTTTTTTCGTTGGCGCTCCAGGTTGGGTCTAAAATCCCTAGGAGGAACATCTCCGGCTTTCTCTCTATCTTTTTAGAAAGAATTTTATTGACTTCTTTATTTATTATGTTCTAGAATTTTTGGGCCTTTGGGCATAACCACCATAGGTGGAAGAAGGTTCCGCTCCGGGCTCCGCAGTTCCAACAGTTTGTTTTGACAGACTGATAGATTTTGGCCAATCTATCTGGGGCCAAATACCATCTATATAAGATTTTTACCCAGTTTTCTTTGAATTTATGACAAATTGAAAAGTTGGTATTTTTTTCCCAGACAGACTGCCAAGTACTCCATTTTATCTTGATGCCTATGTTGCGAGACCATTTTTTCACATGGTCATCTATTTTGGTATCTCTTGCAGATAGCAATTTATATATCTTTCCCACTAAATTTTTATCGGGCCCAGTAAGAACCCTCTCCCACTCATGTTGGTCTCCCTCGAACCCCCTTTTTTTGTCCAATTTGAATTTCTCTATAATTTGCTGGTATGTAAACCAGCCCAACTCTCTACCCTCCCGGGCTAATTGTTCCTTGCTTTTCAGTATATGGTTAAGCCCGTTCCAATAAACCAACTCTTTATAGGTATACCATTTAGTGTCCTGTAATTGTCTAAGTCGGAATGCCTCCACTGGTGATAGCCAAGTGGGGGTTTTGGAATATATTTTGTTGAAGTATTTGTTCCAAATTCTGATTAGGGGGTCTCTGATGTAATGGTTTTTAAATTTTTTATCCTTGGTTATTGTATTGTATCCTAGATAGCCATGGATTCCGAATTTCAGGTCGTGACCTTCTAGATTCATTAATCTGTTATCGTCTAACTTTATCCAGGCTGTGACCCATGCCAGACAATTTGCCTCAAAATACCTCCTTAAGTCTGGAACGGCTAACCCCCCATTTTTTTTGTTCGCTTGGAGTAGTTTCATTCGTACTCTGGGTTTTTTCCCGTTCCAAATGAATCTGGATAGATCTCTCGTCCAGATGTTGAATTGTGAATCTTTTTTAATGATGGGGAGGGCGGCAAAAAGGAAGTTCATCCTAGGGAGGACCATCATCTTCACTGCCGCGATTTTACCAAGGAAGGATAGATTCAGCTTAGCCCATAGATTAAGATCTTTTTTGATTTTTCCCCACATCACTTCGTAATTGTTTTTAAATAGATGCGAATTCTTGGGGGTGATGTTTATCCCCAAATACTTCACCTTACTTACTATATTGATATCAGTTCTCTTTTCGAGATCGAGCTTCTCAGGGTCAGTCAGGTTAATTGTCATCATTTGGGTTTTGTTTTTATTAATTTTAAATCCTGCCAGATTTCCAAATTCCTCAACCCTCCTCAGCCACTTTTCCGAGAGAGCATTAGGATCTTCCACAATTAGTACTAGGTCATCGGCAAATGCTTGAGTTTTTATCACTTCTCCTTTAATCCTAAGGCCTTTCAAAGACTCATCCCTTCTTATCTCCTCCAATAATACTTCCAATATCCAGATAAATAGCAGCGGAGACAGGGGACATCCTTGTCTGACCCCTTTTTGTATATTAATTGAGTTGGTTATTGAACCATTCACTAGAATTCTGGCCCTTTGTTTAGTATATATCGCTTTTATTGTGTTTATGATATTATAACCGATATCTATTTCTTTTAATAGGTGTTCGAGATAATCCCAATTAGTTCGGTCAAACGCCTTTTCGGCGTCTAAAAAAATCAGTGCTACTTTTTTATTTATGTTTTGGTTGTAGTATTCAATAATGTCGATGATAGTTCGGATATTTGTTTTGAGGTGCCTATCTGGTAAAAACCCGTTTTGGTCTTTATGGATTTTGTATTTTAAATAGCTTTTCAACCTTTCAGCAATAATGGAAGCAAAGATTTTATAATCTGCGTTAAGCAGTGAAATCGGTCTATAATTCTCTGGGTGTGTTGGATCTTTTCCTATTTTACCAATCAAGATTATGTTCGATTCGCACCAAGACTTGGGTACTTTCCCTTGAGTCATCACCCCATTAAAAACCATTTTAAGGATGTCCACAATCTCCGCGCTATGATCCTTGTAAAACTCCGCGGTGAACCCGTCGGGCCCCGACGCTTTTCCCCGCTTTGCCTTCAAGATTGCTCTTAATATCTCCTCTTTTGTGATTTCTTGGTTTAACATAGACCGGTCCTCTTCGGAGACTCTGACCATCTTTTTATTGCTAATGTGAGCAACCAAATCCTCCACCCTTATATCCTCTTTTAGATAAAGACTAGAGAAGTAGTTCTCTAGCATCTCTTTTATCTCTTGTTCTGATATTGCTTCTTTTTGTTTATATTTGAGCTTATGAATCACATTTCTTTTCCTTTTTTCCTTAAGCTGCCATGCGAGTAGCCTACCCGGTTTGTTTGCCTGTTCGAAGTATTTCTGATTCGTGTACCTCAGGTTCTTCGCAATTTTCTCTAGGTCAAAGAATTCCAGTTGTTTCTGTAAGAGTTTTAGCTCTTTCTGAGCCTGTTTATTTTTTGGATTACTTTTTAGGGTTTTTTCAATCTTCTCTATTTTAATTGTCGTATCTTTATATTCTTTTTCTTTTTTTCTCTTGTGAATAGATTGATGTTTCATGAAGAACCCCCTCATGAAAGCTTTACTAGCGTCCCAAATTATATTAGTATTTTTATTGTTCTTACAGTTAATTTCGAAGAATTCTTTGACCGTTTGTTTACTTGTTTCTTTTAGTGTGGCTCCTTTCATTAATGCGACCGGGTACTTCCAAATAAATTCAGTACTTCTATCGGCAACATCTAATTCCACCCCGCCATGGTCGGAGACATGGCGGGGATGGATTTTAACAGATCTGACTAGGCTCGCTAAATTCGTTGATACCAAAATGAGATCTATTCGCGACCACGTTTGATGTCTGTCCGAATAGAAGGTGTAGTCTCGCGTCTTTGGAAATTGTGCTCTCCATACATCTAGAATCCCCGTATTTTTGGTCAGCTCAAAAAAGGATTTAGGCAACTTGCCGTGCAGTCTCGGTCTTCCTTTTCTTAAATGGCTTCTGTCTAGATATGGCTCAATCACCCCATTCATATCCCCCATTACAATTAGGCTATCATAATCAACATCTAGCAATTTATCTTCTAAGTTCTTAAAAAAGTTGGTCTTGCTATCATTCGGCGCATATACATTACAAATCAGCCATGATTGGTTACCGTTCCGAATTTTCACCCCGATAAATCTACCCTCAATGTCTTTGAATACTATTTTTGGTTGCCATACATTATCAATGTATAGGGCGACCCCTTTTTTCTTTTCCTTAGCGGAGGCCTCAAATAATTCTCCCAGGGTCTCTTTCCTCAAAAGATGGGTCTCACTACTTTTAACATGCGTTTCTTGGATCGCTACGATATTGGCTTTTTTTTTCTTTAGATAATTAAACACTCTCTTCCTCTTCCCCCCACTGTTAAGTCCGTTAACATTAAGGGAAATGCACCTGAGGTGTTTCATTCTATGTCGGATGTTGTTCTGTCCTCCTCAATCCCCTCTTTATCGATTTCTTCCTCTCTTTCTTCTTTTTCTTCTCCTGTTTCCTCCTCACCGCTCTCGAGGTCAATATCAATGTCCTTATTGTCCTGGTCTTCCCTTTTATTAAGGTTGTATTCTAGGTCACCTCCGGAGGCTTCCTCTTCGCGTTCCGGTGTAATCTCTTTAGGGGTAGTCCGGCGTTTAGGGTATTTGTCTCCTCTGATGTCTCTCTGACTCCCGTCATAGGCTTCCTCTTTTAGTTCTTTCTCAAACCTCCTCAGAAATTCTTTGGCTTTACTGATTGAGGTCAGCCAGTATTTCCTGCCTTTGAAGGTGGCCATGACCCCCTCCATTTTTTCCCATCGATATCGGATATCATTAGCCTTTAATATATCGGTTAGGAAATAATAGTCCTTTCTCCTTTCAAGAATTTCAATTGGGATTTCCTTCATAATTAGAACAGTCTTGCCCTTATAGGATCCTTTTGTTTTCCTTTGCCATTTCAAAATATCGTCCCGTATACACTTTAGCAAATATGCGGCGATAATATCTCTAGGTACTATATTTCTTTTGGCAAAGCTTGAGTTTAGTCAAAATACTCTATCGACTTTCCCCTCGATGTACGACACCGATGCATTCAAGATCTTAGCCGAAATGGCAATAATAATTTCTTTTAGACGTTCTCCTTCCTCTTCCTCCACCCCTCTAAAACGGAGTTGATGTTCTTTAGCCTCCAGGTCCATCTTCAGTTGTCTTTCTTGGTAGGAGCAAATCTGGTTTTCCAGGTCCTCCACTTTCCCAACCATTGTTTTTTGTTTGTTTTTAAGCTCCGTATTTTCCTTCTTAAGGCTTTCCACCTCCTCCTTAGTCTTAGTGTTATTTTATTTATTAACTAGCTGTACCCGGCACGCGTTGCTGTGCCCTATTTAGGAGATGCGAGAAAGTCTGAGTATGTAAGGGTTGGAATTGATGTTACTTATGGTCTTGGTGGGGTCATGGCTGTGTCGTTGTGGGTTGCTCTGGTGGGTGGGATGTTGAAGTCCTGGGGAGTTGTCGGTGTGTGGTGTTGCTGGCATTCTGCAGAGCTTGTGGATATACAATGTTTTTTGTCTTTCCGTCTGCTGTGTTGATGTAGAGGTTGATGCTTGTGTGGGTGGGGTATTTTGGGTGTTTGTGTGTGTTTGTAGAGTATCAGTACAGTGTTGTGTTATGTTGTGGTTGTAGTATAGGCGGAGTTGGTTTTTGTTTGTGGTGGTGGTAGGTGTTGTGTGTGCAGGGTCCCGTAAGGTTGGGGGGATGGGTTGTGATAGGAACTTGTGTTGTGTTGTGTGGGTAGGAATTGCTGGAGTATTGTGCCTGGGATGTGTGTGTATTTGGAGGTGTGTGTTGGTGAGTAGTGAGTGCAGTTCTGGGTTTTGTGTTGGGGAAGTTGTCAGGTATTTGTGGGGTGTATTTTGTGTGTGTTGTGGTGACATAGTTGTCTCAGTCTGGCTGTGTGCTGGTTGTGATGTGGAGGGGGTGTTGCTTTTGCCAGTGGTGTTTGTTGTGAATTTTGGTTGGGGTGGGTTTTTGTGTTGCATGATTGTTTTTTTTTGTGGGTTTTGCAAGTTTGTGTTATTCTGGCAGTATGTGTTTGTCAGTGGTGCCTGTGTCCCTGGTGCCCTATTTGTGTTAGTGTTATGTCCTCCTGGTAGTTGTTATGTCCTCCTGTGTTAGTTGGTTGTACTGTGTAGGTTTCTGTGTAGCAGTGGTATGTATGCATTGTGTGTGTTGTGTGTCTGTTGTGTTGTGGGTCTGTAGAGGTAGGCATCAGAGTTGTGTGGCTGTCATGTTGTGGGTGTGGTGTTTGTAAAGTGGGTGTTTTTTGTTGTGGGTGTCTTTTGTCCTGTGAGTGGTATGTATGTGCTCTGTGCACATAGTTGTGTATCTTCTGCATATTGGCGTTGTGTGGTATTTTGTGCTGGCTTGGTCTTTTGGATTGTGTTTCTTTAGTGTGGGAACCTGCTCCCTCTTAGAGCTTGGCCTTGGCAGTTTAACCCACAAAGACCAACTGACTAAACTCAAACCACTCAGCATTCTAATCTAGCCTTGGCTGGCTCCGCCCACCGTTACTATGGGAACTCAGCCTCCTGGCATTTTGTGTAGGCCGATGTTGGCCAATGGGATTCGCTTGTGGCCACAGAGGACGCTGGGAAATGTAGGGTTTTTTATCGTTGTTTTGGGGACTTTCTAGGTTTTTTGGGGGGGGGGGAGTTTCTTTGCTAAAAACCTTCCTTGCCTGAGGCCTATTTTTGTTGCCAAGTTTGGTGTCTCTGCCTTGTAAGGTTTCTCTGCCTAGGACGGTCGTTCGATGATGGGTCTTCCTTTATATATATAGATTTACATCATTTTTACCCCACCCTTCTCAACTTTTGTGGAAAACTAAGATTCCAAGGTTGCCAAAGACCATCAGAAAACACATTATTTTCTGTTGGTCATGGGAGTTCTGTGAGGGAAGTTTGAACCAATTCCATTGTTGGAGGGGTTCAGAATGCTCTTTGATTGTAGGTGAACTATTAATCCCACCAACTACAACTCCCAAATGTCAAGGTCTGTTTTCCCCAAACTCCACCACTGTTCACATTTGGGCATATTGAGTATCTGTGCCAAGTTTGGTCCAGATCTGTCATTTTTTGAGTCCACAGTGCTCTCTGGATGTAGGTGAACTACAACTCAAGGCCAATACTCAGCAGATCCTTCCCATATTTTCTGTTGGTCATAGGAGTTCTGTTATCAAAGTCTGGTTTAATTCCATCATTGGTGAAGTCCAGAATGCTCTTTGATTGTAGGTTAACTATAAATGTTAACAACTACAACTCCCAAATGACAAAATCAATCCCCCCAACCCCACCAGTATCCAAATTTGGGCGTATCAGATGTTTGTGCCAAATTTGGTCCAGTGAATGAAAATACATCCTGCATATCAGATATTTACATTACGAATCATAACAGTAGCAAAATTAGAGTTGTGAAGTGGCAACAAAAATAATGTTATGGTTGGGGGTTATCACAACATGAGGAACTACAGTATATTAAGGGGTTGCAGCATTATTAAAGTTGAGAAACACTGGTATACCCAGATGCAAATTAATTACATTGCTGCTTGAGTACTCAAGAGGTTTCAGTGGGTGGTGTCATCATTTCATATCTGGCTCCAGGACCATAACCAGACATTTCCCTCCACGCGTGCAGTTTTTCAACAGCCATAGAATGGTGATGATGGGTTGCAATGGCTCAATGGTAAATCCATGGGAGATTAATTTTGGATGTTGCAGAGGAAGAGAATACCACCTCATTCGGTCCTCTTTATCCCCCTGAATAACAGAGAAGCAGCATTCAAATGACTGTTGTGTTCCCTGCATTCTTCACTTGGAACTCTGCTTCACCGTAGTCACAATCTGGCAGCAATATTGTCTGAAACATTCAAAACCTGGGTGCAGCCATTTCAATGACAGATTGTTGAGATTGTCAAGTTGCGAGAGAGGTCATTATGAATTACTGTTTGTCACCCACCAAAGTGTCTTCTAGAATCTCTTCAAAAGCTTAACTCTATGCTTAGTCCTTTACTTTTTGCTGTTGTTGAAGGAACTCAGGTCTGCATTAAGAAAAGCATTCAGCATCGTGGGATTACAAGCACAACAATTAAAGTAAAGCTTAAAAGCTGTCCCATCAGCTCCAAACTCTTAGCTACTGCAATGTAGGAAACTATTTTATACTAAGGTGCCAATTTTTGCATAAGCCTTAAGCCTCACATCAGCAAACAAAGGCTAAAGAAAAAGTCAGCTCACCGCCTGTAACACCCGAGCAAATACAAACATGGAGGGAAGTGGATTGTACATCTGGCAAAGGGCTGTTCAGGCATGGGACCTACGTTTGCTTTTCTCCCAAGGTTTGCCTTCAGCCCTTTCGGGGAGTTAAAAGCTGAATTGGGAGCTTGGCAATCCCTTGGGTCAACTTGCCTCCACATCGTCTTCTTTTCACAATGTCCTGTGAGAAGTTTTGACTCCAAAGACCTCTTTAATGACTCAAAAGGAGTGAAACACTCTTGCTCTCAAGATGGATCCAAGGTGATAAACTTAACTCAACAATAACTCCTAGTAATTTCTTTGCCTCTAAATCCAAGACTTGTCTAGATTGTCTAGTTATTGTTTTAAGCACAACTAGCATGATAATATTGCACTGAAATGTTTCATACTCAAATAATGAAAAATAAGTTTGTAAGCTGCACTGGCTTCCGATTGAATTCCGGGTCCTCTTCAAGGTGTTAGTCCTCACTTTCAAGGCCATCTATGGTTTGGGGCCAGTGTACTTGAGGGAGCGACTTACCCCCTATATACCTGCGAGATCACTACGCTCCGAGGAGCTCAACCTCCTTGTGGTGCCTCCCCTCGGAACCTGCCGACTAGCCACTACACGGCGGAGGGCATTCTCTGTAGCCGCCCCAAGTCTCTGGAATGGCCTCCGGAGGAGATCCGCGCCATCCGCGCTCTCCTGCCCTTTCGCAAGGCCTTGAAGACTTGGCTTTTTAGGAAGGCGTTCGGCTCTTAATTCAACCACATTGCCCGCTTGCCGCCTATGGTTCCCCCCAGATTTTTATCCCGTCCCCCAGCCTTTGCTGAGGGTTGTGCTCTTAATATGTTTTAATCTGTTGTGATGTGTAATATGTTTTTAACTGCTTAATTGTTTTATTTCTCGGTGTTTTTGCTTCTTGTAAACCGCTCTGAGCTCCGGAGTGAGCGGTATACTAAATCGAAGTTAATAAATAAATAAATAAATAAAGCTCAATGTCATAACTTGGCTTTTTTTTAAAGGAAAAAGAACTTCCCCAAATGCACATTTGCAGATACATACGTGGGATTGCTAGTGGAAACTACATTTGGAACCTTATTTTAAATGTTTAATTTAAAGAGGAATTCTACAATGTTGAAGGGTTGCCTTGATCTTAGATTGAAAGAAAGACCGAGGACTACTTGTTTTTATATGAGTCTTACAAGTGATTGCTATATCTGGGAACTTTTTGTATAAATAATATCTATTGATTTATGGATGTATAGATTTATCACTCTCAGGGACCTCTTCTGGTGTTTTCAATAATAATAATAATACACTTTATTTATATACCGCTCTATCTCCCTGATGGGACTCAGGGTGGATTACAGTCCACATAAACAGCAAACATTCAATGCTATTATACAATTAAAAAACACAGACAGTACATAAACAGAGGTAAAGACTTCCCATCTTTTTCCATTTTTGGTATCTGAAGGCTTTGCTCGACTCCAGCCACCGGGAGGGTGGTGCATCTTCATGCCAATGAGCTTTGTTGTCCTTAGACGCTCTCCTGACCGAATTGCTGGCATGTCCACATGGGCATCTCTTATTACCTCCCTGCCAAAGCGGTACATATTTATCTACTCACATTGCTATTTTCGAACTTCTAGGTGAGCAGAAGCTGGGCTGACAGTTGGGAGCTCACCCAAACCCGGACTTGAACTGTCGACCTTTCGATCAGCAAGATTTTCTGCAGCTGGTGGTTTAACCCGCTGCGAATCTGTAGCATTTTTGCTACCAGTGAAAAATTAATGGTAAAAAGTAATGATCTGACAAGAATACTCCATCAGGTTCCCGTGCATTACAAAGTGCTAATATTGCTATTGGTATTTTATTTGTGCTGCACTATCTGAGCTTCTCTCCAGGGCTGCTACTCAGGGGATATGACCAAGCGAAAGCACTCATAAAACAACATACAATAGACACAGAGCACCAATGAGATCTAGCCAGTTTCCCATCCTTTATCAACCATGAAGCCAGTAGATATCTTGCCTCCCTTATGGCATACTTAGCCAATCTAGAAACAACTAACTATTGGTGGTGTTGTATGTCAGCCTGTTCAGCCTGTGATTGTGTCTGATGTTCATGATGGGAATGGGGATAATGTTCCTGATGGTGAGCATGGGTCTGGGGATGAGGGTTTGCTTGGGCCTGAGTTAAGCTTAGAGGAGAGTCCCAAGCTGTCTCTGGAAGTTTCACAAGGTCACATTCCTGTGAGATGCCCTTCACGGTCTTTCTCAGAGCAACTGTCTGAAGATGATTTGTCAGGTATAGAAGTCAATGAGAGTCAATGAGAGTGTAGATAGGAAGCAAGACTTTTGTAAACAGCGACAGAGTGCTCAGAGGCAAAGAAGATCAGTTCGTTTACAATAAAAGAGAGATAAGAAAGCTTTATCTGGTGGTAAGGTCAAGATAAATACTTTCCTTTTGGTTTGGGGATCTGGAAAAGTCTTATATTTATTCATGGAAAAGTGTTACCTCAGTTGGATAAATGTTGGAATTTCATGATGGCCTTGCTGTCAAGTGTTTTTAGTTTCATGTACCAAGTTTTTGCCTAGCTCCTAATTTGTGTATTGGATTTTTCATTCTGTCTTGTTTCATGGATTCTTGAGCCTGTTTCATGGATTTTTATATCTATGGATATTGTTTTGCCTTGAAGCTCATGGACTAACCTTTGTTTTGGAACTTTACTGTTTTTTTGCTAATTTTATTGCTTTGCCACTTACATTCTTCAATAAACTGCTTGCTGATTTTACCAAGCTGGTGTGGTGTTTAAGGTCAGAGGTATTCCTTCTCTGGTGTACGACAGCAGGGCTTTTACCCAGACACGATGTCATGCCCTCCCATCTACCATACTCAAGGGTCGATATTGGAAGATCCCTACCTGGAGAAACTGTGCCCCTGTGACTCTGGGCACATAGAAACAACAGAACAGGTGCTCCTGCAATGTTTGTTTTACAGAGACATTCACAATAGTCTCATATCACCATTGCTTTACAAACACCCAGGGCACTCAGGACAATTTTACATCACCTTGCTGCTCTTGGACATCATCGCCATTACAACATTTGAAGTTGGTAAGTTCTATTTGACAATGCTTAAAATTTGCCAGATGATGACTGGTACCATGACCTAGCAATTTTAACATATTGGAAACTTGTAATTACAGTTACAGTTAGTGCTCCCCTGGTCTTTGAACTTGTGTTCAATTGTGCTCCTTCCTTCTTGTGCCCCCTCTTGTTCCCTAAGTGTTCCTACCCCCTTCCTCTCTAGATTCTTTTCTCCTGTTGCAAGCATTTGTTCATCAGCAATAGCTTGTCAGTGCAGTCTCAAAAGGCTTTAATATTTTATCTTAGCTTTTATCTTAGCTTTTATCACTAACATTGTTTTATACACACACACACACACACACAAGCTTTTCATGCTGTTTTAAGTATCATACTTGGCACTGTTTTAAAACTCACCTTTTAAAGTTGTATTTTCATGCCACAATTTACAGAATATACAATTTGGATGCCCAGATTTGAAGACCCTGTATATATCAATCATCATATGAAGCAATTTAGAGAAAAAATATAAATGTAAAATGGCGGTGTATCATCAGAACACTCGAATAACATATTGAAGAAATGCCTTTTAAATAATTACAATTTATACAGACTTGGGAAGAACTGTATTAGATGCAGCCAGTATACTCATGGTGAAAAATGTGAGCTAGTCTAACATGATGAAAGGTCTCTTTTTTGTCAAAATATATGTCATTAACTGTATCATCATCATCATTTCTAGATCCAATTAGAAATTCATGAGAAAAGGGGTATGATAGTCACATTGAGTTCAGGGGTGACCATCTCTAAGGCTGGTAGAAGAATACTACAGTGGACCAGTGTTGGTAAGAAGTGCTGTGGAGGACACATTTTGCTCATTCTTCTGTATTCCTTCTCTACTGCTTTATCAAGGCCTCCATTAATGTACCGTAGTCCTTATCAACAGTTGGGATATCAGAAGCCTGACCTCACTACACATAGTCACCTCACTACACATAGTGATTTCCCAACTATGGTACATTAATGGAGGCCTTGATAAAGCCCCGCCCGGGGGCAAAACGGAGGACAAGCGGCCCTAACATCACTGGCATCGCCATCCCGTCGGCCTCGCCCTTAATGCCTCATTGAGGAACTCATTTCAGCCTCATTTTGTCCTTTACTGTTGGATTGTCAACTATTTCCAGACTAGAGACTGTTGATTGCTATTATTTTGAACTACCTTACAGACTATGTGTGTAGCTGCGAATTTTATATTGTGAAGCTGCTATCTGAAGCATTAACTTCTGTATTTGTGATCCTTAAAGCTGTACACACCTATAGCTTGTACTGGTATGCCCTGAATGTGTTATATACAGTATCTGCTCTAGTTCTGAGAATAATATACTATTTTATATCGGATAAGCCTTTTTGTGTAATACTTAGACTGTTTCTTGGACCCTTGCTCTTTGTATACAGCATACCAGTGATACGCCAGGAGGCCTAATGGTGACCTGGTAAGTTTTCCTTTATGTTTTCTTTATCTCAAACATAAAGGAAAACTTTACTTGAAAAGCTTTTACTTGGATGCCTCAGGTAAAAAAACCTGACAGGGCTCAGGAAATGGGCTCTGTCTGGAAGGGCCCTGACAGTGCCTCACCCACATCTTGCCAGGAAAGTGAAGTCCTACCATCATTTCTTAGGTTCCCGTCATCCTGGCTCAACCCATTTGTTTTGCTTAGAGAAGGAAATCTAAGGTGAGCTTCAGGTGACCTGGGCAAAGTATAGTTTTCCACAGAAGAAACTCTGTTAACATAGACAAGGAAATGGCCGCACCCACTATTAACCTCAAGTGGGACCTTCAGTGAGTGGAAATACCCAGCTGAGCAACTTCATTGCCTTATATAATCAAAATTCACTTTGTAACCTATTGAACTGGCTACTTAGTAGGATAGGATGGAATTCCTTCTTCCATTCTACTATTGAATGTAAACATGCCCCGTGTTTCCTTTAATGCAACCACTCTTCACAGCCCTCTTATTTAACAATCAAAAAGAAGGAAGGCACAAATTTGCATTATTATCATTAATGTTTGAAAGCACAATGCTCCATGCTATACTGTGGTAGCACAAGAGAGCCTCGTTGTCTCTCTTCAATAGCTCTGAACCTGTAAGAACTCAAGTCTCCTGCCACCAAATCCTTTTCCCAGACTTACCTTATGGCAACAGTAATGCAGGTCTTATGACACAGAGGCATTGTGTATCAAAATATCACCCTTTGGGTTCCTAGTAAGCAGAATATTGTTCCGTGGAAGTTTGAAGACATAAGGCTGGAATTATTGGGTGATGCATACTGATGAAAAGAAGTATACGTACCTCCTTTCACAATGACCCACAAGGCTCCAACTTGGAAGGTGCTACTACCAATCATTGGCCACTGGATGCCAATTCACCATCCAACTGAGGATTTTCATCCAGACTTGCATCAAATGTGACCTGTAGCTCTGTGTCTCCCTCATTGCAGAAGCAACTAAGAAGTAAGGCTGTATGGAAATGGGAAAAGAGGATGGTGACAAAGCCACAGAGCACAGGTAGTGAAACAAGACTGTATACTGAGCCCCCATTCCAAATTCAGTGGCATGACTATTTCTCATTGCTTGATTTTATCCTTAAAAAACCAAGAGAGCCCCAGTAAGATATCCCCATTAAGCATAGGAATGCATTTTTTGGAAATGGATTCAGACTGACTTATCACATAGGTCTATGGTAGAGATAGACCTAGATAGTTGGAGTCTTGTGCTTCGCAGGCACGTCTGGCGGGGACGAGAGACAGGGCCTTCTCAGTGGTGGCTCCTCGGCTTTGGAACTCCCTTCCTAGTGACATCAGATCGGCCCCCTCCCTCCTGACATTTCGTAAGAAAGTCAAGACTTGACTTTTCGAGCAAGCGTTCGCAGATGAACTTTAATCGAGATCAAGGATTACTATGACGACAAAACGGAAACCGATTTTAAGATTGTGGAGCTGAGATATGTATTTTATAGTTTTTAACTGTTAATTTTATATGTTTTATATGACTGTTTTTATCTTGTGATTTATTGTATATGGGCACTTGTTGCTGCTTGTTCACCGCCTCGAGTCGCCTTCGGGCTGAGAGAGGCGGTATAGAAGCATGGCAAATAAATAGAGATGGGTATAGTGCCACCTGAGGGTAGCAAGAGGTCCCTTAATCCAATTTTGAGGCTCCCCAAGTCCCCCAGTGGCTTTCCAAAGCCCATTTGTCACTACCTCCCCTCAAACTTTAAATACCTCTGCAATTTTCAGGAAACCTGTCTCTTGTAATCTTGAAAAAAGCCTCTCAAAATGGGAAAATATATAAAAATACATCCATACCACCCTCAACAAACACCCAGTGACTACTCCCAAATCATAGAGTGAGGATCCCAACCAGTGGCGTGGTTGACATGACGACGGTGGCTTCCCAATCTATTGCAGCCTTCTTCCGCCTTCACAGCCATTGTAACATGCACCATGTTGTCTTCTGCCTGATCTGCCGTTGAGGTCTTCGGGTCTTCGGATTGTGCTCAGTCTGGAACCTCCCTTGAAGCCCCTCCTGGGAGTGCATGACTCCAATGGTTATGCCCACAGATTCATTGGAATGCACCAGGCCCCTCACCACAACAAGGTGACAATCCATCGAGGGGACAGGAAAAGAGATTTAAAGATGGGCTTACAGCTAACCTTAAAAACTGTGGCACAGATACTGAGAAGTGGTCCTTGAGCGCTCTAACTGGAGGTCAGTTGTAACCAGCAGTGCTGTGTTATTTGAAGAGGCTTGAAAGGAGGGAGAAAGGGAGAAAAGTGCCCAGAGGAAGGCGCATTAAGCCAACCCTGATCAGCACCGCCTTCCACCTGAAAACCGATGTTCTCACTGTGGAAGAACATGCGGATAAAGAATAGGGCGCCACAGTCACCTATGTATATCCACCGCCAAGACACTATACTTGGAAGCCCATCATATTCGGATAATGAGGGCTCGCCTAAGTAAATAAGTAAGTAAGTAAAATACTCCCAAATGCTTCCATTTTCTTCTGCATTCCCTGACAAAATAGCAATAGTTATTGCAGCATTTCTCATCACTATTTTGAGAAGAACAGCAGAAGAAAACTGAAGTATTTGGGCTTACTTAGGGGGTGGTTTGCAACTCACAGGAGCCTTGGGACTTGTTCTGGTTTAGAGTGATGGCATGTCTTACTCGGAGTTTAGAAACATTACTTTTTGGAATGGAACTCTCAATGTGCAATGGGTCTTTTAAAAATCCAAGCCCTTGATTGACCTTCAGTTGGTGGTTTAGAGCGATTACTGGTTGGCTCTTATTCTAAGACAGGATAAAGAATGAATCTCTGTACTTTATACGGGGTTTGCTACAGGGCAGATATGTCTTTTAAATTCTCTGTGATAAAGTTACTGCTCCTGAAATTATTTCAAATGCAGAAGGTAATATGGGAAAAGCTAACAAGATCACACCTTGACTATTTCACAACAGACTAACGTTCCCTATTAATTGCGTCAATCCATCTCTAATATGTCTATTGCAACAAGGCATTTAAAAAACAGTAAATAAACCACAGCACAAATACCAAAGCCAATCCAAGTGAAAAGCCACCCACCCGAAATGCAAAGCCAGACCACATCAAAGCCCCACGACAAGCCAAATAACATCAACCATCAGGATAAACTGGGATTTCATCAATATTTATGCAACTGCACCATTCTAATTCCCACATACGTAAATCCATTTATGAACACGTAAGTCCCCAACAGGATTCTGGTCATAATACGTTTAAAATTTATTTTTTCATTGTAATACTGACATTGGTAATTCATGGAATGATGGGACCATGCCAGGAATCACAAAAACTTTGGATTAAAAAAAGTTATGTTATTAGTTCTATTTCCCCTGCTTCCTAGTGATGCATTAAAGAGGTACATTAGTCCATTTAATGCGGTGTATGTTGTACTCCAGTGTTATGGAACAGAGACGGCAGTGGCTGAGTCCAGGAGTTAAATGATAACAAAAGTTTATTTGAACATCAAATGGAAGTTGGAGTAACAAAAAATAGCCTATCTTCGGCTTTAAAACCCCACAATAATCCCAGGAAACCCAAACAAAAATGCTGTGGAGATGAAAACTCAAAAACAAACACCAGACGTCCTTCTGCGTCGTCCACTCAAAGGAATGTTCATGAAGCGAAGTCCAAAACCGGTCCGGGAGTCAGAGGGCAGGAGGAAGACACAAGGAAAAAGGAGGGGAGTTCCAGAGTTGACAGGAGCTGAGTATACAGAAAACACATAATTCACAGCCCCCATAAAACCCAGCATCTACCTCCCTCCATGTAATACAATACCAAACACTCTGTAACAGGAAACTCACAGCAGTCACAGCGAAGGTCAAGAGGTACATGGCAGCAGCTAAACAAAAAAGCAGACATGAATCCCAAAACCCCCCACCTTTTCCCAATATCAGCTAGAGCTGCCATAGCAGCTCTCCCAAGGAACAAAATGGATAAATAACCCAAAAACTCACGAGTAATCTGGAAACCAGGATCAAAGATACAGGAAAACAGGAACACAGGATACACGAACCAGAATAGCAACTCCTTGACCACCGTGAGGGTCAAGCCAAATACTCACTTCTCTTATAGCACTAACAATCAGAGCCATCAGAGAACCCGTCCTGTTCCAGAGCTGCAGTATTCTCATTCTTTGCAGCTGTTGCACCATGCCCAGATCTCCAAGCTAGCCAAAGCTCTTGTTGACTTAAAGAGCCCCCCTCAGCTTCTGAATGAGAAGACGGCCAGTCTTGATACGTCTGAAACCCCAGAAATGTGCTGTCCCCCGAGTCTGCATTGCATACGTCTCTCACTTCCTGCACTAATGCCGAATCTAGATCTGTATCACTTTCTTCTGACTGTAATTCTGCATTCCCTGGAAACCCTTCAAATGTATCGGACTCAGAAGAATCCCTAAGTAGATGCTGAATTTTCCTCCTCTGTTCGCTGTCTTCGTCAGGGCTTGAAGCACTAGGCACTCTCTTGACCCCAGCTGCAGGAGCCTGATCATCCAGAGCAGCGCCCCAAACTGAGGTACTGCTTGGTGTTACTGCCTCAGCACCTTCCTCCATGCTACTACCTGTAGTAACTGGAGGCTCATTCACAACATCCAGAACAGGAATACCTTTGACCTTAAACACCACATCAGCTTAATAAAATCAGCAAACAGTTTATTGAAGAATATATGTAGGCAAAACAGTAAAAATGGTAAGAATGGTCCATGAACTTTCTCAGGCAGCTCTTTCCCTTGTATAAATATAAAGCTTTTCCTGACCCCAGAACCAAAAGGAAAGCATTTATCATGCCCTTACAACCGGATAAGGGTTTTTTATCTCCCTTTTCCCGCAGACAAATTGACCTTTGTTGCGCTTGAGAATTTGTCTCCGTTTACAAAAGTCTTGCTTTCTACTGCCCCTGCCAAATCATTATCAGAAGACAGTTTCTCAGAGAAAGACTGTTGAGGACCTGTCCCAGGAATGTTACCTTTGAATCTTCATTAGACAACTTGGGACCCTTGTCTGGGCTTAACTCAGACCCAGAAAACCCTTCACCCCCATTCCCATCATAAACATCAGATGCAGTTACAGGCTGAACTACAACAGTGTACTGCAATGTTTCACATATGAAAATTGGGGCGCATGTGACCAAGCAATGTCAGAATGTGGTTAAGATGGCAAATGAGGAAGAACAGACGATCACAGAGAAATTGCAACAGATTGGTTTTTCCTGAGCGGATTGCAAAGAGCAAGATTCTTCTTCTCCCACCAAATTGTACATATAGGGCCTTGACCTTTAAGGCCCTATATGGTCTGGGGCTGGTGTACTTGAGGGACCGTCTACTCCCATATGCTCCCCAGAGATCCCTTTGGTCGGAGGACCAAAACCTGTTACATGTCCCTTCCATTGGGTCCTTTCACTTGTCATCAACCAGGCAGAGAATCTTTTCCATCGTCGCACCGAGCCTGTGGAATGCCTTGCCGACGGAAGTTTGGGCGATAAACCATCTGCCAGCCTTCCGGAAGGCGTGTAAAACTGCTCTCTTCCAGCAGGCATTTAATCTTTAAGACATGTCAATCTGTATGCTTACAGAAACATTGTTTTTACGCTTTTTAATGTTCTTATCGTTTTAGTGCTATGTTACCTTGTGCATTTTGTAAACCACCCTGAGCCAATTTGGAAAGGGTGGTATATAAATTGAAACAATAAATAAATAAATATAAAATTACTTTTGAACTCAATTTTTAGCCACTGAAATAAGTTGAAAAGTGGGGAAAATGGAAGGAGGAGACAGAAATAGAAACATTTTTAAAGCTGCTGAAAAGTGAACCATAGGATTAATCAGGTTTGTGTACTGCCAAATAAGTTTAGTTGGAGGGCATTTTTTTTTCTTTCTCCTCCACTTCTTTCTCCATCTTCCCCAAAGGATCCAAAGTAAATACAATATGTAGCACCTAAAAGACCTTTCCTCAATCTTAAGATGGAATGACTTTGAAAAGTTGACCATTCTGCAGGGTATGAAGGTTGAAACAGGGACTGGAAAAAAGTTCCAAAGAATGATTCAACCCTTTCTCAATCCAGGAAATGAGATTTCTCACATTGACTCATAGTTTGAAATATGGGGATATGCTGATAATCTTTGTTGTTGTTTGCCATCAAGTCAATTTCAACTTATAATGACCTTATGAATGACAGATCTTCTAGCCATCTCTGCCCTGCTCAGGTCTTACAAAATGAGTTGTGGCTTCTTTGATTGAATCAATACACAGCAGTTCTCCTCTTTTCCTACTGCCTTCAACTTGCTCTGGCATTATCTTTTCCAATGAATAATAATAATAATCTTTATATATATCCCACCACCATCTCCCCGATGGGGACTCGGGGTGGTTTACATGAGGCCAAGCCCAACAACGTAATACAATAAATGAAGTCAAAGCATAAACAACAACATGATAAATTACATAAAACATAAGAATTCAGAAAACAATATAAAATTATAATAAAATAATTCATAACACAATAACAGTGAGTGGGCCGCATGTACAGAATAAAATACTAAAGCTAAAAACATGGGATGAGATAGGGATGCAGCAGATTATTTGTGAGGGAGAAACACTTCAGGAGTGGGGTCGAGAAGAGTCTTTGTACAGGAGAGGAGGAGGTGTTTCTCTAAGGACAAACGTTGAGGGGTAGCAGCAATATAAGATTGTATGGTTAATCTCCAAAAGCGCAACCGAAGAGCCAGGTTTTTAGATTCTTCTTAAAACTTTCTAAAGTGGGGGCTCACCTAATCTCACCGGGCAATGTATTCCAGAGTTGGGGGGGGGGCACCAAGGAGAAAGCTCTCTCCCTTGTTCCCATAAGGTGGGCCTGAAATAACAGCAGGGGCGAAAGAAGAGCCTCTCCTGAAAATCGGAGGGATCGGGCAGGTTCATGGAGGGAGATACGGTCACGAAGGTAGGCGGGTCCCAAACCATTTAGGGCTTTAAAAGTGATGACCTGTACCTTGAATCACATCATCTCATGATATATCAACAACCTGAACTTAGTAATCTTGCCTTCTAGTGAGTGTTTAGCATCTGACTTTTTATTTGTCCTTTTCGTGCATGGTATCCAAAGAACTCTCCTCCAGCACCACAATTTATATGAGTTGAATATCCTCCTGTCATCTTTCTTCACTCTCCAGTTTTCACACTCATACACAGAAACTAGAAATACCTTGGCACTGATGTTTCTGATTTGTTGCTTAATACTGTATATCTTACACTTGAGGATCGTATCTAGTTCCTTCCTAGTTGTTCTTTCAAGTCTTAGACGTCTGATTTCCTGACCACAATCTCCCTTCTGATTAATGCAGCCTTTCTCAATCTGGGGGTTTGGACCCCTGGGGAGGTCATGAGGAGGTGTCAGAGGGGTCACCAAAGACCATCAGAAAACACAGTATTTTCTGCTGGTAATGGGGATGCACTGTGGGAAGATTGGCCCAATTGTATCATTGGTGGGGTTCAGAATGCTCTTTGATTGTAGGTGAACTATATATCGCAACAACTACAACTCCCAAATGTCAAGGTCTATTTTCCACAAGATCATCCAGTGTTCACATTTGGGCATATTGAGTATGTGTGCCAAGTTTGGTCCAGATCCATCATTGTTTGAATCCACAGTGCTTTCTGAATATAGATGAACTACAACTCCAAAATTCAAGGTCAATATCCACCAAACTCTTCCAGTATTTTCTGTTGGTCATGGGACTTCTATGTGCCAATTTTGGTTCAATTCCATTGTTGTTGGAGTTCAGAATGTTCTTTGATTGTTTGTTGTTGTTTATTCATTCAGTCACTTCCGACGCTTTGTGACCTCATGGACCAGCTCACGCCAGAGCTCCCAGTCACCAGCCCCAGCTCCTTCAAACTCAAGCCAGTCACTTCAAGGATAACACCCCATCCATCTTGCCCTTGGTCGGCCCCTCTTCCTTTTTCCTTCCATTTTCCCCAGCATGATTGTCTACTCTTTGATTGTAGGTGAACCATAAATCCCAGCAACTACAACTTCCAAATGGCAAAATAAATCCCCCACCAGTATTCAAATTTGGGCTTATCTGGTATTTGTGCCCAATTTCATCCAGTGAATGAAAAAATATCCTGAATCTCAGATATTTACATTACGATTCACAATGAAAGTAGTAATGAAAATAATTTTATAGTTGGGGGTCACCACAACATGAGGAATTGTATTTAGGGGTTGCGGCATTAGGAAGGCTGAGAAACACTGGATTAATGATTGAGGAAAAGGTGTAGATTTTAAATATTTTCAGTGTCTACATATTCACTTTAAAGTTATGTAAGTTCTCATTATTGTTGATTTCTTAATATTCAGCATAACAAACTTGGGAATTGACAGCTAATTCTGGAAAACCTATATTCATCAGGCTGAAAAACAAGAGCTGAACCTTTGCTCTGACTCCCAGTTGCTATGGATGGTGCTGCATGTATTTTTCCATAATGGTTATTTTTACACCAATAAGCAGTTAAAAGTTAGCATACTTGCCTAGAACAGGTAAGTAATTAAAATTATTAACTTTAGTCAAACCCATACAGCAGCGTGTTGCCGACTACAAACAAAAATAGGTCCTGGACAAGTCTGAACTTGCAGCTTTTTATTAATTTTTTTTTCAAGAAATGAAATAAGTGGAGTGTCTGATGAAATATGCAGGAAGGTTAAAGGTGCCACAGCTGAGAGAAGTGTGTGTGTGTGTGTGTGTGTGTGTGTGTGTGTGTCAGCCAAAGATTTCTTTATTAGATTTTTACACATTATTCTAAAAGCAGGAACAATAATTGAAACTCACTCTAAGTATATGCAGTTTCAGCCTACAATTTTACTTATAGAGTGTCCTTCATCTATTTACCTTCTCCAGGGCAGAATAGAAATTGACATTTTAACTATAGTAGAGTCTTGCTTATCCAACATAAACAGACTGGCAGAACATTGGATAAGTGAAAATGCTGGATAATAAGGAGGGATTAAGGAAAAGCCTATTAAACATCAAATTAAACCATAAAAATGAACAAAATTTGGCTACCAGTATTTAAAAGCTCTAAAATGAGCCAGTGGGCCTACATTCAGTGGGCCCTTAGTATCTCCTACAGTTTGCTTTGAGGACCCCCTTTAGATTCATGGATGCCCAAGTCCCATTATATACAATAGCATAGTGTATAAAACCACAACATCAAGCTTTGTTTTGGGAGAGATTTTTTACCATTTTCAAGCCATGAATTATTGAATCCATTTGTTGTTTATTCGTTCAGTCGCTTCTGACTCTTCGTGACCTCATGGACCATCCCACGCCAAAGCTCCCTGTCAGCCATGGCCACCCCAGGCTCCTTCAAGATCAAGCCAGTCATTTCAAGGATACCATGCATCCATCTTGCCCTTGGTCTGCCCCTCTTCCTTTCTCCTTCGATTTTTCCCAGCATCATTGTCTTCTCTAAGCTTTCCTGTCTTCTCATAATGTGGCCAAAATACTTCAAATTTGCCTCTAATATCCTTCCCTTCCATGAGTAGTTGGGCATTATTTCCTGAAGTATGGACTGTTGGATCTTTTTGTGGTCCAAGGCACTCTCAGAACTTTCCTCCAACACCACAATTCAAAAGCATCTATCTTTCTTCACTCAGCCTTCCTTATGGTCCAGCTCTCACATCCATAGGTTACTAAGGGGAATACCATTACTTTAACTATGCAGATCTTCGTTGCCAATGTGATGTCTCTACTCTTCACTATTTTATCGAGATTGGACATTGCTCTCCTCCCAATAAGTAAGCGTCTTTTGATTTCCTGGCTGCAGTCTCCATCTGCAGTAATCTTTACACCTAGAAACACAAAGCCTGTCACTGCCTCCATGTTTTCTCCCTCTATTTGCCAGTTATCGATCAGTCCGGTTGCCATAACCTTGGGTTGTTTTTTTTAAAAAAAAGTTTAACTGCAAACCAGCTTTTACACTTTCTTCTTTCACCTTGGTTAGAAGGCTTCTCAGCTGCTCCTCACTTTCAGCCATCAAAGTGCATATCTGGCCCAGCTGGCCCGCGACTTTGGTCTGGAGTGTTATCAGTATGCGGATGACACCCAGCTTCTGCTGAGAATGGACGGCAGGCCGGATACCGTACCCGATTGTTTCCATCGATGCCTAGAAGCCGTGACTGGTTGGCTGCGCGCCAGCCAGCTGAAGGTGAACCCGTCGAAGACGGAGATCCTATGGCCCGGTCGCCCTGGGCTGGGTGGGTGCCGGTTGCCTACCCTGGACGGCGGGCAACTTAGCCCGTCATCTTCGGTTAAGAGCTTGGGTGTCAGCTCCGGTTGGTTCGTTTCATGCCATAACGGACCAAGCCGATCGCGCCAAGTGATATGGACACTGCCGAGCGGGAAACCACCAGGCTCATCCCCCTTGATCTGCCAGATACCTTCCGGGCCTTTGATATGTGGACTGGCCATTTGGTCAAGCCTTGGAAGGAGGGGCCCAGCGGGCGGGCCGGGAGGGATTCTTGAGGAATGTTTGCGGGCTTTCTTTAGTCTATCTTTGTTCAGCGTGGAGTAAGGAGCTCAATAAAAGATCTATCCTTCAACTCAGCTTGGAGTGAGCCTGCTTTATTGGGACCCCCCTTTCCAAGCATTACATAAAGATAGACTAAAGAAAGCCCGCGCAAACATTCTCCCCCAATCCCTTGGTTTTTAATAGTTCAGTTAAGGGGAGCGCTATTTTAGCAAAGTTCTGGATGAACTGCCTGTAAAAGTTGGCGAACCCCAAAAAGCCTTGTAGTTGTCGCCGGGTTCGCGGGGCCTCCCACGCGAGCACGTCCCTCACCTTACTTGGGTCCATGGCCAGGCCGCGCGTGGAGATGCGATACCCTAGGTAGTCCAGTTCCTGTCGGTGGAACTCGCACTTGGACAGTTTGACGAACAGCTGGTTCTCTCGCAACCGCCGCAACACCTCCCGGGTCATCTCGACATGCTCCGCCTCCGATTTGGAATATATTAACACGTCATCTAGGTACACTAGAACTCCCTTGTAGAGTAGGTCCCTGAAGATTTCATTGATGAATTGCTGGAAAATCCGGGGAGCGCCTTTAAGTCCGAAGGGGGTGACCCTGAATTGGTACTGTCCCAGGTGGCAGTTGAACGCGGTCTTCCAGCAGTCTTCGTCCTTCACCCGAATCCGGTAGAACGCTTCTCGGATGTCCAGTTTGGTAAAGATCTGCGCCTCCCCCAGCTGGGCCAGGATTTCGGACATTAGCGGCAGCGGGTAGGGGCTAGAGGAGCTGATAGCATTGAGGCCTCTGTAGTCTACACACAGTCGCAGCGACCCGTCCGCCTAGGGTCTGAACAGGACGGGAGCTGCCATCGGGCTGGTTGACTTTTCAATAAAACCCCTGTCTATATTTTTATCAATAAAGTCTCTTAAGGCCTTTCTTTCGGGTTCCGACAGGGCGTATAGCTTTGGGCTAGGCAACTTGGCGCCCTTTTCAATCTCGATTGCGCAATCGGACTTCCGGTGGGGGCAGCTGGTCACTTTCCCGCCCACTAACGACCTCCCTAAGTCTTCATACTCTCGCGGGACTTCGCTGGGCAAGCTCTCTGCTGCCCCACGCCCGCTCCCTCCTGGATTGGGGTGTCCGCGTCTTCAAGGTCATCTAGCCTTGCCCGGGCCTCTCCGCTCCCGAACTGCACCGCTCCGTCTCCCAATTGATCCGAGGTTTTGGCTGCGCAGCCAGGGAGCCCCAGGATGATGGGTTGGTGGGCCATTGCCGAAATGACGAATCTTAGCTTTTCTCGGTGAGACCCCATCTGCACTCGGAGCTCCCTGTCTTATGGGTGGCTGGCCCCCCATTCGCCGGGGACCCATCTAACTGGGAAAATAAGATCTGCTCGACCAGGGCTTGTGGCCTTATCCCCAGCTGCCTCGCAAATCTCGGGGACATCAGGCACCTGGTGCACCCGCTGTCTATCATGGCTGTAGTCTCTATGGGTTGGCTGGCCTCTTTGGCCTCACTAAGACTCTAAAGCTATTGGCCCGGCAGTTCTGGTGGCCGGGCATGAGAAAAGACACCGGTGACTACATAGCAGAGTGCGAGGTGTGTGCACGAAGCAAGCCCAAGGTGGGCCGGCCGACGGGCTGCTGCAACCGGTGGCTGACCCGGCCGAGCCTTGGAGCGAAATAGCAATGGACTTCGTCGTCGACCTGCCGCCCAGCGGCGGATACACCACCATTTGGACAGTGGTGGACCTGTTCTCAAAACAAGCACACTTTGTCCCACTCCGGGAGGTTGCCCACGGCCCCGGAGTTGGCACGCCTCTTCACCCAACACGTCTTTCGGCTCCACGGCTGTCCGCGACGAGTGGTGAGTGACCGAGGGCCTCAATTCACGTCCCGATTCTGGAAGGCGTTCCTGGCAGGGTTGGGGTCCCAACGGGCTTTGAGTACGGCGTTTCACCCAGAGACGGATGGCGCTACGGAGAGGGTCCAGCGCACCTTACAGCAATACCTCCGGTGCTACTCAACCTACCAGCAAGACAACTGGGCTGAGTTGTTAGCGGTGGCGGAATACAGCTACAACAACGCCGAGCACGCCTCGACGGGGGCTTCTCCTTTCCGCATTGTCTCCGGCCGTGACTTTCCGCCCTTCCCTGCGGCGACTCCCGCCGCCGACCCGGCAACTCCGGCCACCGAATGGGGAGCCAAGGTGGCGGCAGCTTGGCCGGATATCCAGACGGCGCTGCGACAAGCCAGGGACTCTTACAAGCTGTACGCTGACAAGAAGAGGGGGCCCCAGCCTACGTATGCAGTGGGGGACCGCGTGTTCCTCTCCACTAAGAACCTAAAGTCGACTCAGCCGTCCCGCAAGTTTGCCAGCAAATTTGTAGGGCCCCTCAGCGTGGTGGAGATAATCAACCCCGTGGCGGTTAAGCTGGACCTGCCGCACACCTGGCGTAAGGTCCACCCTGTGTTCCACGTGAGCTTATTGAAGAAAGCTGTGTCTGACCGGAAGTGGTCCGCCGAGGAGGGCGCTCCGGTGCCTATTATGGTGGGGTCCCATACCCACTTTGAGATTAAGGACATCTTGGACTCACGGCGCCACAAGGGCCGCCTTAGTTACTTAGTTAAATGGACTGCCAAGGACCTACACCCTGAGTGGGTGTTAGCACCACACGTTAGCGCCCCAAGACTAGTTAAGGCTTTTCACGCCGCTTTCCCGGACAAGCCGGGCCCCTGACCCCTTTCTTTTTTCTGTCTGTGTTCTTTCCCTTGCAGGTCACTCTCTTGCGGAGGGGGGCGCTATGTCAGCTCCGGTTGGTTCGTTTCATGCCATAACGGACCAAGCCGATCGCGCCAAGTGATATGGACACTGCCGAGCGGGTCAGGTCGCCGCGGTCTGCAGGGGGTCCTTCTATCACCTACGGCAGGCTAGGCGACTGGCACCCTACCTGTCCAGGAACGACCTGGCTACGGTGATCCAAGCGACGGTCATCTCGAGACTAGACTACTGTAACGCCCTCTCGTCGGCCGTCCCTTGTCGACAATCCGGAAACTCAAGCTAGTGCAGAATGCCGCTGCTCGCTTGCTGACGGGCTCGTCGGTGAGAGAGCACATCACGCCCATCCTCCGGCAGCTGCACTGGCTTCCTATTGAGTACCGAATTGTCTTCAAGGTGTTGGTATTAACCTTTAAGGCCTTGCACGGTCTAGGGCCTGCGTACCTGAGGGACCGCCTTACCCCCGCATTTGCCCCCGAGATCACTGCGATCAGAGGAACAGAACCTACTGACTATACCACCAGTCCGCTCCTGCCACCTATCCGCGACTCGTCAGAGAGCTTTCTCCGCGGCAGCTCCAGCCCTATGGAACTCTCTGCCAGACAGTACCCGGGCCATCCTAGAACTGGTACCCTTCAGAAGGGCCTGTAAGACCGCCCTCTTTGGACTAGCATTCCCTTAGGCATTCCCGTATGCCCCTTGTATTTGGAATTCGTCGGACTGTGTTTTTAATTTGTTTTTATGTAATTGTAGGGCTGCATGTTGAGGACATGTCGCCCATGTATACTCCATTGTTACCCGCCCCGAGCCTGCAGGGAGGAGCGGAATATAAAATCGAAGAAATAAATAAATAAATAAATAAATATCTAAAGTTGTTAATGTTTCTTCTAGCAATCCATGGGTGCACAATAAGTGGATACAGAGGGCCCACTGTATTATAAACTCTTTAGGCTCAGAGCTATTACAACTTCAGTATCTTATGGCACAGGATACAAGTGTCATAAATAGAAAGAAAGACCATCATGCTATAAGGGGGAAAACACACCTGCTATTCTAACATTATGAGATTGACAAACCTACATAGATTAAATAACTTTACTTAGAAGAACCCATGGATTTCTTTAAGGTGTAAATATTTCCCCATAAAGACCAGCTTAGGTTTCATTTGCAACTTTTGGTTTGGGTGTGAAAAACTCTAACAGTGGCATGCCAATCCATTGATAACAGTTCAAATAAGAATAATTTTTTAAATCATGATAGAATTTCCTCCAGGCTTGGGAATATGCTTCCACATGAACTGTACTAGCCATGTCAGTACATGTCCATGTACTTAGCTTCACCTTTTATTTTGAATCATGGATATAGCGTGCATACATGTTTACTTGAATTGCATTATACAATGGACAATAATATTTGCTTTAGGAGACTCAGATCCAACAGCTGACTGCAGGGGCGGGAGCTGTCCTCCACCTGTTCAAAGTCAGCCAACATCTCTGCAATGACTAAATGCCACAAGGCTCCTAATCTTTGTGTCATTCATTATGCCACTTTGGCACAAAACTAGGATCCCAAACACCACCATGTACACTTTCCAAGCATGTGCCCTCAACTTCTACTTCAATATTCCATGCAGAGTGGAAATATTACCTCTTTGCTTTTCATTTCCAGGAGCATCCAAATACTGACCAGGCTGGGTGCAGTTTCTAAAATTTGTCATCAGGACAAGTAACTTTCCCAAGGTTTAAATCCATGTACTAATGTTTTTATTGAAAATGTCAATTTTCTATCTGATACAGGATTCCATAATCTCATCACTCTGTACTTCCCTCATACTGATGACATATTTTTTTCTTTTTGCTCATATAGTGTTCCCTATATCAGTGTTTCCCAACTGGTGTGCCATGGCACACTGGTGTGCCGTGAGCGATCATCAGGTGTGCCGTGGGAAATTGGAACCTCCAATACCCTTTCTTCCCCCTCCTGCTGAACACTTTTTCTTCTCCACTCGGGCTCCCTTCTTCCTAGCCTCGCTCTGCTCGCTTTGCCTTGCTTTGCTCACGCTGCCGCCATTTTGATCTGAGGGGGCAGCGTGAGCGTGTTCAAGAGGGGAGGGGGAGGGAGGAAGACGTGAGGTGAGTCTGTGCAGTAGCGCCCGCACGGGTCACATCTTCCTCCCTCCCCCTCCCCTCCTGAAGAAGGGAGCCCGAGTGGAGAAGAAAAAATAAGTGTTCGGCAGAAGGGGGAAGAAAGGGCGCAAAGGGGGAGGAAGAGGTCTCTGTCGAAAGCTGGCATGGGCAAACTTGGACCTTCCGGGTGTTTTGGACTCCAACTCCCACCATACCTAGCAGCCTCAGGCCCTTTTCCTTTTTCCCCCTCAGCCACTTAAGCAGGAAAGGGCCTCAGGCTGTTAGGAATGGTGGGAGTTGAAGTCCAAAGCAACCAGAGGGCTGAAGTTTTCCCATGCCTGTTTTAGGGACCTTAAAGTGGTGAGCCTCCTTCCAACATTGTGATTCTGGATAGAAAACAAACAACAACATAACATAACATTGTGTGAGTCCACAGTGCTCTCTGGGTGTAGGTGAACTACGACTTCCAAACTCAAGGTCAATTCCCAAGCAAACCCTTTCAGTACTTTCTGTTTGTAATGAGAGTTCAATATGCCAAGTTTGGTTCAATTCCATTGTTGCAAGAGTTCAGGATGCTCTTTGATTGTGTGTTAACTATAAATCCCAGAAACTGTAACTCCCAAATGTCAAGGTCTATTTTCCCCAGACTCCATCTGTGTTCACATTTGGGCATATGGAGTATTCATGGCAAGTTTGGTCCTGATCCAACATTGTTTGAGTCTGCAGTGCTCTCTGGATGTCGGTGAACTACAACTCCAAAACTCAAGGTCAATGCCCACCAAACTTTTATAGTATTTTCTCTTGGTTATGGGAGTTCTGTGTGGAAAGTTTGATTCCATTCCCCATTCTGGCCAACAAAGCTATTTTGACATTGCTCCCGTTTTCAAACACGTATCTGTGTGAGATGAGCTTCTCTAGCTTGACTGCGATAAAAACTAAACACAGAGAGAGACTGACAGCTGCTGAGCAAGACCTTCGTGTGTGTCTTTCTGCCATTCCTGCCAGGATATCTATGTTGTGTTCATTGAAACAGGCCCAGGTTTCACACTGAGTGTATAAATACATTTAAAAACATACTAACTATATGTATTACTGTGTTAGAGTGTCATTTTGGTTGGTGGTGTGCCCCAGGATTTTGTAAATGTAAAAAATGTGCCGTGGCTCAAAAAAGATTGAAAAACACTGCCCTATATATTTCAGTCACTTCAAGTCTACCATAAATATTTTAGAGACAGCCACTCACAATATATGAGGTGGATTGGAGTCTTACTAGTGGCTATGGTGACATTCAATGTTGTGTGGACAGATATACAATTTGCACCATGGTACATCTTGTTCCCCTTGCACCATAAGCATCATTCTCATACTTACTTTGAATACACAGGAATGAAGAAGGTTCCATTCTGATAGCTATCCATGTCATTGATGGATACACTAGGATCTATTTAAGACTTTGGTGGCAATCCAACATCCCTACACCTTAGTGTAAATATTTGCATGTAGATATATGCTGGACAAGCATGGTTCCCCCATACAGAATAGCAACACTGCACAATGCATGTCAACATTGCTGTATGCCTTTTGACATATGTCTACCCTAAGAAGAGTGTGCTACTTGCCCAAGGTTACCCACAAGGTTTCCATGGTCAAGCAGAGAGACAAACCCTGGTCTCCAATGTTGGAGTCCAGTGCTCAAACCACTACACCACATTGGCTCATATCAGTGACTAGCCTGAGTGCAAAGGGCACATCTACATCTGAGTCAACAATGTAATCTTCGTTATTCACCACTGTAATGTACTGAATTTTATGGATGTTTTATTGTATGTTTTAATGTATGTTTTATTGTATGCTGTAATCCGCCCCAAGCCTGCAGGGAGGAGCGGAATATAAAATTGAATAATAAATAAATAAATAAATAGGTGCCATTGTACAATGCAAAAGCTGTTGCTGTAAACATAGAAGGATATTGTCACGATGCAAGGACTCGGCCGGCCCCTTAATCACACACAGAGAGACGGTAATCAGCTAACTATTTATTGAATAATAAAGAACAGGTGAAAAGGTAATTGTCCATAAAATATTGAAAAGTTCAATCCAAAGAAAGAGCCTGTAGTAATCCAATCCAATGGCTTGGCAAAAGCTTGGTAAAAGGCTTGGCAAAAGGCTCCGCAAGCAATGCGGATCAAGGAACAATACAAAGTTCAAACAGGGCCCAAGAAACTTCTTGGCAAGACACGAGCCGGCAACTTGGCTCCGTGGTCCTTTGCTCGCTTCACTCCTCTTAGAATAGAAGTGGCCGAGCTACTGAGGATCCGTTCCCACGGATCCTATACTTAATCCCCTTGGCGAGGTCCCCGACGCTCTAGGCTTCTGCGCCAATCTGTGCTACGGAATCTCGCGCTTCTCTGGCGCTCTGGTGCCAACCCCTCCTGCTGGACTCGTTGCTCTCTCTCCTATCGAAGCCCCGTCCTTGCCTCCCAGCACCTGGTTCACTATCTTCATGAGAGCCAAACTCCCTTTCAGCTTCCATGGCCTCATCCTCCACTGTTTCCCTGATTCTCTCTTGCGACCCGAAACCACCTGGCTTCTCATAACAATCGTCACTATCAACACTTTCTGAATCAGTCTGACCTTCCCAGTTATCGTAGCCGTCCGGCCATCCATCATCCCAAGCCAAGCTCTCGGTGGGAGAGGAAGGCCCAGCTAACTCATTAACCCCTTCCTCCATTTCCTCATCAGCTGCGGCTGGCTCCAATGCAAGTGGGACCCCCGGTGCTGCCCCCTGCCCCCCAGGCACAAAAGAAAACTGGGTTGCTACAGATATTGAAGGGAAAAAGATGCCAAAAATATTCCTTAAATCCAAATCCGACAAGCAGGAACCCCCTTCCAGTGGAGAGTGCAAGGAAGGACACCACAAATGTTGGATGTTTAAACTGCAAAAGCTATTTATTGTGTAGCTAAAGAAAGATGGCAAAAACACATATACAATGCATTCAAAAAGGTTTTGACGCACCTAGGGGCAGTATACATTCCTATTTATCATTTCACAGAAAGTTAAAGACACAGTTTCATTGGCATTCAAAAATCAATCATCTCATTTGTCTTAACTGGCTAATATGAATTCTAATTGGCTCTTCTTCCAGTCTAACAGCAGAAGCATCTAACTATGGTGTCGTTCATGTGTCTCTGACCCTGACCTGTGGAATTGTAGGCTGTCTTATCTGGTTGCATGTTGCTTCTCTACATGCCTGTGAGAAATTACGGAGTGAGGGAATGTGCATTACTAAATTACAGCTTGTATCCTTGAGCACACAGAGAGCAACAGACAACAATCACTTTCCCTGTCGCAGCTTTCTTTAAGCATCAGCAGTTTCTGGCAAGCAAGGCCTCTCTGCAAACAGGACATCTGGGACTTGCACTCATTAGAAAATCACATTTAAAATCACCTCCCTCTCAATATAACACTGATCGTCCTTGCTTGCCCCTGAATGTGTCCCAATGTAAGCCACCCTGAGTACCTTCGGGGAGATGTTAGTGGGATACAAAAATATTATTATTACTATTATTATTATTAACTTCCAGGAGGGAAGAAATGGATCCAACTTTCAGCAAAGCACTTCCTCACCAAAGGCTCATGTCATCATGTCAAAAGCCTGGGAGTCACACTTGTCTCTCAACTGTCAATGGAGAAGCATATCTCCATCATCAGCGGAGTAGCTTTTTACCACCACCGGCAGGCGAGGAAGCTGGCTCCCTACCTGTCCCATCATGACCTAGCCACAGTGGTCCAAGCCACAGTCATCTCAAGATTGTACTACTGTAATGCTCTCTACATTGGCCTTCCTTTGTCGGTGATCCGAAAGTTTAAGCTGGTGCAGAACGCTGCAGCTTGGCTGTTGGCAGGCCTACCATCTTGCCACCACATTACGCCTGTTCTGCACGAACTGCACTGGCTTCCAATAGAGCACCGGATCACCGGTTTTGACCTTTAAGGCCTTGAATGCAGGCCCGGATTAACACCTTTTTTGCGCCCTAGGCCACACTTTGGAATTACGCCCCCTTTAAGCCAACCTCAACCACACACACCCCCGCACCCCCACATCCTTTCATCCACTCGTCCCCCTTAGGGCCCCACATCCAGCTCTCCCAGTGTGGCCGCACTAGGTCCGCCACAGGAGTTTCCCTCTCGGCAGGCACTATGGATGTGGGCATGGGGGGAGGAGCCTCCTCCCCGATGCCGGGGCTTGAGGCACTTGGCTCCTACCCGGTATTGGGGATTGTGCATGCGTTGTAGTCAGCAGCTGTACTGATGCCGCGCTTCTCCCTGATACCGGGGCTTGTCACGTTGGGCTTCTCTCCTGTACTGGGGTTTGCGCATGTGCCGTAGCCAGCAGTTGCACTTCTCTCTCCAGTAAGGAGGAGTCTCCTCCTTGTGTTGGAGGAGGAATACCAGTTTCATGGTGTTAGGGCATGCGCACACTACGCAATGGAGTTTCCTGTACTTGCACTGAAGGAGCCAGCAAGTGGATGCTGTCGGCATCGAGGGAGTTAATTGTTCCTCCTGTAGACGTCGACGCCAGTGTCAAGAGCCCCTGCGCATATGCTGTTTGCGCAAAAATAGCAGAGGCAGGAGCTGGTATTCAGGAAGGGGCAGGGGCGGCGCCGAAAAGGAGGACCTCCGGTATCCTTCCTTCCTCATCTCCATGCGCGTTGCGTTTTTATTCGTTTCAACATTTTTTTTGTTCGGTGATCTGTGCCCCCCTCGGCTTGCACCCCTAGGCCATGGCCTAGGTTGGCCTTATGGGTAATCCTGGCCTGCTTGAATGGCCTGGGGACAGTGTACCTAAGGGACCACCTCTCCCTATATAGTCCCCCAAGACCATTGCGATCTGAGTCCCTGAACCATCTTGTGGTGCCGAGCTGTAAAACCCTTCACCTGACCTCAATGCGGAGGAGAGCCTTTAGCGTCATCACTCCAGTACTGTGGAATGCTCTTCCTCCTACAATCCGCACGTTGTCTAACTTACTAGCCTTCCGGAAGGCTTGTAAGACCTTTCTGTTTGTACAGGCATTTGTTCAGTAAATAACTCTAGGCCTTCTACCACATAGCCGTAGGCCACAGGAGTAACCTTGGTGTGTATGCGTTACTGTATAGTTTTAAGTATGGATGTTAATCTTGATATTTTATCGTGTTTTTATGGTGTTTTTAGCATATGTAAGTCGTCCCGAGCCTGGCGGGAGTGGCGACTAATAAGCCGAAATCATCATCATCATCATCATCATGAGCCAGACTTCCTCTCCTTCCTCCCACTTCACTTTGAATGCCATCATACATGGTGCTAGTCTTCCTTGTTCCTTCTCCACCCAAGTGATAGACAAGATGACCTGCAAAGAACAAGAAGAGGTGGCCAATAGTTCCTTTTCTCTACATAAAGAGACTCTTATTCCCAAGTAGAGGAGACTCACTGAATAAACAGAACTTGCACAACTGCTTTATTTACCCAGTTCCCATTGAGTTGATGGATCTGCTCTAGATGGGATTAACCACTGGATTAAGGCCATTCTGATCAGAGTTTACATTTTTTTCAGAGATTAGAGATATGACCCAACACTTCAAACCTTTTGAACTGTTCTTCCACTTGGGATAATCATGAGACATGTATCTGGGTCCAGACTTTGGTTGTATTCAAGTGCTGAATATGAGGATTCTGATATGAAGATTTTCCTCTTGCAGCTCAGATGGAACAGAATGATGAGGGACCTTTTTTTTTCTTTTAGTACCAAATGGACACACGGCCAAAGTTCCCTGCTCAGCTGGGGAAAAAAGCAGTGACGTCAAATCACTGCAAAGAGAACCTAATAAAAACAAATAAAAGATGCAAGTACCTGCACACCATTATAAATCCATTAGCATAACAGACTGAGAACTCCTTAAAAGAAAAACTTTACTTTGAAGTGCGCAGAAATTTTATTATTATTGGCCTTTTAATAATAAGTAAATGTAATGTGTTTACAAACAAGAAAATTGAAGGTTTGGTGCTATTTAAAACACCCTACTAGCTATTTTTGTATTTTAATTAATAATCTCTCCAGACTATTCACAGAAAATTGAAGTTATATTAGACTGGGATGCTATCGAACACAATGCTGGGTTTCCAAATCTGATTTAACGAGTCCAGAAAGATTGAAGAAGCAAAGGCAGTAACTTTGAAGGGAAATTTTCCTAAATCGACTGAAAATGACAGGTCTTGCAACTGGGATCAAAAATATTTCAGGACATAATTGAAGGAGAAGAACAATGGTTAGCCAAGGACTATTTCTGGGAGTGTCATGTGAAAAAAATCCAGTTTTTCTCTTCTTTAAGCTTTCTTGTCTTCTCATAATGTGGCCAAAGTATTATTATTTATTTACAATGGTTCTACCCCGCCTTTCTCACCCTGGAGGGACTCATAAGTACTTCAAAGTACTTCATCTTTGCCTCTAATATCCTTCCCTCCAGTGACCTGTCAGGCATTAGTTCCTGGAGTACAGATTGGTTTGATCTTCTTTCAGTCCAAGGCACTCTCAGAATTTTCCTCCAACACCACAGTTCATATAATCATAGAATCATAAAGTTGGAAGAGAACTTTTGGGCCATTCAGTCCAACCTCCCTACCAAGTAGCAGGGAAATCACATCCATAGCACCCCTGACAGATGGCCATCCATACTCGGCTTAATAGCCTCCAAAGAAGGAACCTCCACCACAAAAGCGTCTATCTTCCTTCACTCAGGGTTCCTTATGGTCCAGCTCTCGCATCCATAGGTTACTACTGGGACTACCATTGCTTTAACTATGCAGATCTTCATTGTCTGTGTGATTTTTTTCATGTTAGGAGGCGACTTGAGAAACTGCAAGTTGTTTTTGGTGTGAGAGAATTGGCTGTCTGCAAGGATGTTTCCCAGCAGATGCTGGGATGTTTGATGTTTTACCATCTTTGTGAAAGGCTTCCCTCATGTTCTCACATGGGGAGCTGGATGTGACAGAGGGAGCTCAACCTGCTCTCCCTGGTTTTGAACTGCTGACCTCTTGGTCAGCTGCCCTGCTGACACAAGGGTTTAACCCACTATGCTACCAGGGGGACAAGAGGGAGGGAGCAGATCTAACATCACTTGGGAGAGAGTTCCATAGCCGAGGGGCCACCACAGAGAAGGCCCTGTCACTTGTTCCCACCAGACGCACTTGCGAAGATGGCAGGACTGAGAGCAGTGCCTCTCCGGAGGATCTTAATGTCCTTGATGGTTCATAAGGGAGAATCCATTCGGACAGGTAAATTGGCAACCAGTGGAACTGGCGCAACAAGGGAGTTGTATGCTCCCTGTACCCCGCTCCTGTTAGTAACCTGGCTGCCAAATGTTGGACTAATTGCAGCTTCCGAGCAGTCTTCAGAGGCAACCCCACGTAGAGAGTGTTGCAGTAGTCTATACGGGATGTAACCAGAGCATGGACTACCATGGCCAAATCAGACTTCCCAAGGTACAGGCGCAGCTGGCGCACAAGCTCTCTTGGCAACTGCTGAGACCTGGGGTTCCAGGCTCAGCGATGAGTCCAGGATCACTCCCAAACTGCGAACCTGTGCCTTCAGGGGGGGTGTAACCCCATCAAGCACAGACTGACCAGGAGTACCTCTGTCTTGTCTGGATTTAGTTTCAATTTGTTCGCGTTCATCCAATGCATCCTCCAATGCCACCAAAAGTGGCTTCTTACACTTCCACAATTATCTACTCCATTTGTCTCAGAACATGGAAACTATTGCAGGGACTATAACTCCATGAATCCCCCAGTGAACGTGACCAATGGTAGTACTTACAGGGAATTCCTGAAGTCATCATTAAACTGGACCTGATTTTCTGCTAATTTTAAGCCTATCTTTTAAACAACGAATCCTTTTGTCTCTATATTGATCAGTCATAAATGCCACCCAGTAGGGATCTGTCTTCAGGGCCATTCATGGTTCTCATTCTCAAAAATCCTGAGAATTCAATGAAATATCAGCTAAAACAATAACAAAAGGTTAAAATATCAAGATGTTAACAGCAAAGCTGATAACAAGAGAAGCAAATTAAAGATTAAATGCCTGCTGGAGGAGGGAAATCTTAGCCTGATGTCTAAATGAATATAATGAGGCTCCCTGGTGAATCTCTCCAGGAAAGGCATCCCCCAAATTGCATTTAAATATGCTTGTATGTTACCAAATTCATTTATAGCTGGGGGGTGAATAGATATTTTTTAAACAAAAATTATGACAAATTTTAATGGTTAAAAGTTATTTATCAGAAGCTCTTTTTAAAAATCATGTGTATATTCATATTCTTGAAAATATATTCAGGGTAGAAATTAAAATATGATTTCCTTTGACTCCGATGTCCTTGGAGATTGTTGCGCATAGAGCTGGGCAACGCAATCCTATCTCAGAGGTGTTCCAATTCCACTGTGTTAGGAATAGGACAAAGGCCCCTGAACTGGCTAAATCAGTCTTATACGTGCTACATAGTAGAGAGGTCTGCAAGCAGAAGAGCCAGAAAAGGGACAAATAAAGAGACGATAAGTCAGATTCTAATGCTCCCCAGCCAAGTCAAAACCACTATGCCAGCAAAAAGTTAAACTGAAACTAGGATAGGTTTTTTATTTGTAATTTCCAGCATCATTAGGCCGAGAAAGGATTGGATTCAATACAACTTCAACTGGACTAGTATCCGCTCATCTGTTTTCATGAGTTAAACCAGTGAAGATGTCCTGGTATGACTGGACTTTACCAATGAAACCACAGAAGCATGGCCCTTTACACAAAAAAAAGAAAAGCAACAGGGCTGTCATCTGATTAAGGAAGTCATGGCAGCTAAAGCAGTGTCAAACTACATTGTTTCTACAATATATTTACTTATTTAGGCGATCCCTCATAGTCTGAGGGTGGTGGTCCTCCAAGTCTTGTGCAATATACAGGAAAGGGCTTAACAGCCAATGAACAACAACTGCAAAAGTACTACACAAATCGCAAAATTCATAAATATTCAAACATGATATTTTAAGAAAGCATGTAAATTCAATAAAGCATACAGTACCACATCATTCCCAAGGACGCTCCACAAGAGCGTCCAGAGGGCAACAAAAAGTCCAAACCAGTCGGTCAATATATAGACCACTAGTAGGATACGTTCCTTAAGGCGCCAATGCGTTGCATTCCGTGGAAATGCAAAATGCACCCGCAAACAGGTTCACAATCGAGCCAAATAATAAGAGTATATGGTAAGGTTCAAGCCCACTTAGTAATCTGTGGCAGTATCCAATCTTTGGGTCACCCAACCAGGATTTGGAAGGGTTATGCTTTCCCTTCCACTGAATACGATGTAATTGGACGTTATATATCTCCAATTAATGCACGCCTTGAGAAAGCCAGCAATGGCGAAACGAAGTATGGGTCTTTTAAACAGCATCAGCGTTTCGTTGGCGTAAACATCGGCTGCGCTTTCCTTTCGGAGGGAACTTATTTTCTATCCCTCAGCATCTGGGCATCGTACCTCCCGTTGGAACTCTTTATAGATTATCATTTGGATACCGCCACGGATTACTAAGTGGGCTTGAACCGTACCATATACTCTTATTATTTGGCATGATTGTGAACCTGTTTGCGGGTGCATTTTGCATCTCCACGGAACGTCTCCTTCTTCTTTCGATGATTATTGATATCGCGGATCTCCACTCCATATCGTTTGGAATTTTACAAATAGGTGCATTGGCGCCTTAAGGAACGTATCCTACTAGTGGTCTATATATTGACCGACAGGTTTGGACTTTTTGTTGCCCTCTGGACTATATTTGGACCTCCCCACTCTTGTGGAGCTTCCTCGGGAATGATGTGGTACTGTATGCTTTATTGAATTTACATGCTTTCTTAAAATATCATGTTTGAATATTTATGAATATTGCGATTTGTGTAGTACTTTTGCAGTTGTTGTTCATTGGTCCTCCAAGTCTTGGCAGTGGATATGTAGGTGGCTGTGGATACCTATTCTTGATCCGCATATTCTTCTGTAGTGAGGATATTGGTTTCCAGGTGAAAGGTGGTCCTAGTCAGGCCTTCCTCTTGGCAGGTTTCTTCCTTTCGCCCTCCATTCATGCCTCTTTGAATTCTGCAGCAATGCTGGTCACAGCTGACCTCCAGTTAGAGCGCTCAAGGGCCAGGGCTTCCCAGTTCTCGGTGTCTATGCCACAGTTTTTAAGATTGCCTTTAAGCCCATCTTGAAATCTCTTTTCCTGTCCAACAACATTCCATTTTCCGTTCTTGAGTTGGGAATATAGCAACTGCTTTGGGAGACGGTGACTGCGCATATGGACAGCGTGGCCAGTCTTTACTTCGTCCAGCACGCTGACATTTCTACAATATAGATGTACCCTTATATAGAGCAACACTACAAAACAGCAGTAGAGACTGAAGTGGAAAAGCATCTGTTTCTTCCAAAGCCAGTTTATATCGACCATGGTAAAGATTTAGAGGTGGGGTGGGGTGGGGTGGGGTGGGGTGGGATCGGCTCACTCTTTTTATGACACTGCTTTTTAAAAAAAATCTTGATTGGCACCAATGGAAAGGCAAATAAGTGAGGGTAATGTTGGGAAGACAAATAACTGAGACTCACAAAGGAATGGAGGCACCTTGGTTCCAGAGAGCGTTGGACATCAATTGCTCTCCATCCAGAGTTGCTTTATGCAAGAACACTGAAGATTGCTTTGTACTGAATCAGACCATAGGTCCATGTAGCCCAATATTGTTAGCTCTTCCAAAGATTAAGGCTCTCGATTTTTTGAGCAAGATTTTCTCCTGGCTTTACTTGGAGATCCCTGGCACTTTCTGATGGTCTCCCTTTCAGGCATTAATCTGTCCCAACCTTGCTTTGTTTCTGAAGCCAGGCAAAGTTAGGTATGTTTAGTGTGATGCTGTGATTTCAGGATCTATCACCAGAAGAAATTCCAAACCATGTAGATTTATATCCACGAAGCTTTCCATCTCTATTTTGAGGAGAGTCTATATACACACACCTGCAAACTCCTCTTTGTAGTTAGTCATCTCTGCTGCTTTATAAACTCCTTCAATCAGCAGTTCTGTGCAGTTACATGCTTGATCATACGAGTTTTCTTCAGTTGATTAAATCATTATTTGGATTTGCATAAATCTGTATGTAAGTGAAAAATCATTAAGTCTACAAGAGATGCATTATGCTTTGTTTAAGGTGTTACCTTAAGGCTCAGCCATAGTGGCCCCAGTAGCATCACTAGCATCACTAGGGCCTTTCCTGGGGCTAAAACCACGCCGAGTGACATCATCATCATCAGAGGTGACAAAATGGCTATGTGTGTTTTTGTGTGCATTGTTTCAGCAGGATATATATATATATATATATATATATATAGAGAGAGAGAGAGAGAGAGAGAGAGAGAGAGAGAGAGAGAGAAAATGTTCGTTTGTGGGATTAACATAACTCAAAAACCACTGGACAAATTAACACCAAATTTGGACAGAATACACCTATCAGGACAAAGAGTGACCGTCACTCATAAAAACACTGAAAACACAGTGGAAGGGTCTTTAAAAGCCCCCCAAAAATTTAAAATGCATGAACTAAACCACATATATACACACACATATATATATATACGCACACAAAATACATATACACAGACTGGACCACAGCAACGCATGGCTAGTGTGAGTATATATGAAATTAAATCCAGACAAGACAGAGGTACTCCTGATCAGTCGGAGGGTGGATCAGTGTGTGGGAATACAGCCTGTGTTGGATGGGGTCACACTCCCCCTGAAGACGCAGGTCTGCAGTCTGGGGGTGATCCTGGACTCATCACTGACCCTGGAACCCCGGGTGTTGGCGGTGGCCAGGAGCGCCTTCGCACAATTAAATCTTGTGCACCAGCTGCGCCCATACCTTGAGTTACCAGATCTGGCCATGGTAGTCCACACCTAAGTTACTTCCCATCTGGAGAACTGCAACACTCCCTACATGAGGCTGCCTTTGAAGATAGTTCAGAAACTGCAATTAGTTCAGAGATCAGCAACCAGGTGACTAACTGGAGTGCTGTACCGTGAGAGGATGACTCTCATGTTGCAGCAGCTCCACTGGCTGCACATCTGCTTCCGGACTAAATACAAATGCTAGTCAATACCTTTAAAGCCTTAAATGGTTCAGGCTCAGACTCAAACCACCTCTCTGCATATAAACTAACATGAGCACTGTGATCTCCAGAAGAGGCTCTTCTCTTGGTCCCACCCATCTCAAGTACGGCTGGTGGGAAGGAGAGAGGGGGCCTTCTCCGTGATCACTCCCCGTCTCTGTAACTCCCTCCCCAAAAAACCTGAAAACTGCCCCTTCCCTCCTCTCCTTTAAGAAGCTGTTAAAACTCACTTGTGCACTCAAGCATAAGGGGAGGAGGAGGATTCGTACGCTATTTAAATTTTGACTCAGTTTATGGAGACTTAACTGTGTCCGGATGGCCTATTGTTAACTGCATGATTTGTTTTAAATGTGTTAATTACCTCTCACCATTGTTAGAATCATTACATAAATGTGTCCCAATTATTTTACTTTGTATATTTACTTTCTATATTTTATACTTGCTATTGAGTTGTTTTATAAGTATATCTTCATGCTGCCTATTTGATTATTTATTATTTGAAGCGCTTTATTATGTTATGTTTCTCAGGCATTGAATGTTTGCTGATCTTTTCTTGTAAACCGCTCTATGTCCCTTTCGGGAGATAGGGCAGTATAGAAATAAAGTTGTTGTTGTTGTTGTTGTTATTCTGACACAAAAACACAGCATGACACAGCAAATGAGATATATATGCTGGATTTTGTATCACAAAATCACAATTATTAGTAGTAGTGGCTTTTCTTCGTGAACGAAGATTCAGGAAGGACTCATCCCATGCTTTCTACAAGTGTGTTGATGTCTAAGGAGGCCAATCCGAGATAGGCAAGTCTGGTTGCAGAAAGCACAGCAGAAAGTCTCCTTGGGTGATGTTGTTTCCAAGTTGCGGTTCTTTCTGAGTTGTCATTTCTCTTCGAGACTCGTTCAGCATGTCTTCTCAAAAGAGGACGCAGCATTGTGGATAGTGCAGTGCGTCTCCATGCCTCCTGATGTGAGGCCAGGGTGGACCATTTTTGGTGATCAATCTGGCCAAGCCATAATTACTATTTTTAACATACACACACACAATCTATAGTAAAATATAACCACAACATTTTTCATAAGATCAGCTTACATGTACCGTATCAATATACTTACAAGGCTGTGCTAATTTTGAACCTGATGTGGAATCCCAAAACAGAATAGCCTGACAATTAGTGGAACTATTTGGGGGAACCCTCAGATGTCATGACCAGCCAAGAGTTATTTTCTCTCATTAAAAAGCGTGTTTCAAAGTGTCATTTGTCATCCAGATTCTTTATATTTAAAATAAAGCATCAGTAGAATTGATTAACCAACCAAACATTTCAATTTGGGAGTTGGAAAGAAAAAGCAGGGAGCACCCTGTTTTAGTGGCATTTTTTAGCTGCTTGGTCTCTAAGCCATCAGAAGGAAGTTCTTCAGCTGTATATAGCAAATGCAACCATGATTTGGAAGAAGGCAGTGGTGGGGCTCAATTATGAGTATAAGGTGAAACTATTTTGGCAGCGTTCCTGGTATGAACTCCTACACACAGTGGTAAATGTCCTCAGCATTGGTTTTCAAAAGAAAATACAACAGCCCAGGGAGAGATGTGCCATGACTATTTATGGCTCAAAAGAATAGAACAGGTTTGGTGAGAATTTAAAGCTCTGTGAACACCAAGAAATGTTCTAAGAGGGGATAGGCATGTTCTAAAGGTGTTTTATGCGATCTTCTGGCTCGGAGCCCAGAACTCAGTTGGAACAGCTGTGCTGAGCACCAGGCAACAAGGCTTTGAACTTGAAGAAACTCATGATTATATCTAAGTAGTGGAAAGGTACATTAATGGGCACCATCTGCCTCCTATCCACAGTACTCTTCCACAACTTTCATATTCAAATTGTTTACAGCAAGATTACAGATGTGGAGAAAACCAATGCTGTCCAACTTCACAACTTTCTAGATTGGTGATGACAAACCTAGTACACGGTAGCTAGCAGAACTGGTCCAATATCACATGGATGATCAGAAGTAACAACATGGTGTAGAAGGACAGAGCTTTGTGCCAGGCTCCATAGGCTTGCTGTCTTCAAGAGAGTTGGAGTATTCATTGCCATGGCTGTGACAAAGTAACACTCAGATTTTGCATATGGAATGATGCCCTCTTGTTTTTTGACTCAGATAGCAAATTGACTAGCTAGCTATTCACCAATCGCTCTGAGTCAGGCCAATGACTGACCTGGAAGCAATGTGGAAACTACCTCCATATCGGCCACTAGCAGTACTGAAATGGCTGGACAAGAATAACCCTAAATAAAACACATGCAAGAGCCACACAGCCAATTTGTCCTAATATTACTGTATATATGCTGAGCATCCCTTATCCAGAAATCCAAAATCCATCATTGTCTCAATAGGTGGCTGAGACAGTAATATTTTTACTTTCTGATAATTCAATGTACACGAACTTTTTTAAATGCACAAAAATATTAAGATACTGTGTATAAAATGACTTTCAGGTTATGTGTACAAGGTTTATATGAATAGAATGGGGGATGCGCGGCTCGAGAGCAGTATGTGTGAAAAGGATCTTGGAGTCCTTGTGGACAAGTTAAACATGAGCCAACAATGCGATGCTGCGGCTTAAAAAGCCAATGGGATTTTGGCCTGCATAAATACAAGTATAGTGTCTAGATCCAGGGAAGTCATGCTACCCCTCTAGTCTACGTTGGTTAGACCACATGTGGAATACTGCGTCCAATCCTAGGCACCACAATTGAAGGGAAGATATTGACAAGCTGGAATGTGTCCAGAGGAGAGAGACTAAAATGATCATGGGTCTGGAGAACAAGCCCTATGAGGAGCGGCTTAAAGAGCTGGGCATGTTTGGCCTGAAGAAGAGAAGGCTGAGAGGAGACATGATAGCCATGTATAAATATGTGAGAGGAAGTCATAGGGAGGAAGGAGCAAGCTTGTTTTCTGCTGCCCTGGAGACTAGGACGCAGTACAATGGCTTCAAACTACAAGAAAGGAGATTCCACCTGAACATTAGGAAGAACTTCCTGATTGTGAGAGCTGTTCAGCAATGGAACTCTCTGCCCCGGAGTGTCATGGAGGCTCCTTCTATGGAGGCTTTTAAACAGAGGCTGGATGACTATTTGTTGGGGGTGCTTTGAACACAATTTTCCTGCTTCTTGGCAGGGGGTTGGACTGGATGGCCCACGAGGTCTCTTCCAATTCTATAATTCTGTGATTCTGTGTTTCTATGATTCTATAAAACATGCATTAATTTCATGTTGACTTGTCTCCCATCTGCAATTTACATATTTATATAGATGCAAATACAAAAGCCGAAAAAATCAGAAATGCGAAGTGTTTCTGGTCCCAAGCATTTCTGATCAGGAATATATATGTGAAGTTGTGCATTGAACAATTGTGCACATTAGTTATAAATAAAGGTGATCCTGTTCCATCTTCCATTGTTTTCAATGAGATTTAACTGCATCTGACATTTTTTCTGGATTATGGCCTAAAATCTCCAGTCAAATTCACATTGGACCAAGTTTTAGTCTAAGTACAGCTTGATTTCAGTTTATATACTCTATCAACTGAAATCATTGGTTGTCCCAAGGCCCATGGATATCATACTCTAAATATGACCAACTTGCCAAAAAGAATCTGACTCCTTGCAGAAGTTTAAGGTGAAACCTAAAGCACTCTGGAAAGAAGCTCTTTGGCCATCATGGCCTCGAAAAGATTTTGTAATGTTGTCAGGTGCCAGCAAAGGCACCTCAGCCAGTTGACATGCCAAGATTTACACAGGAGTGTAACCGCAGGTGCTTATTTTTTGTCTCCTTGTAGTTCATCAGCGTCACGCAGCTGCTGGCTCAGTTTGCAAATGTGTCAAGTCTTGGAATAATAGCAATTTACGTAGGTTGGGTGCAGTGCCAGGAGATAAGGGTTTTATAGAGAAAATGCATAAAGTATTGTGGGCATAAATCTTGTGGTAGTCAAGAAGACCTCTCAACTACCTGTTTGTTTCGATTTTAACACACCTGATTTCGCAGGTTCCAGGTGGATAACCAGTCTTCCAACAGAAACAGAAATATTGTACACATGAAACTGTTCCTCGCTGTAATTGCTTCAACATAGGCATGGGGAAGAAATTGTCCTCACCTTTTTTTTCACTGCTTTCATCTGAATAGGAAACATTCCTGTTTGTGTGTATGTTCTTCATGTAAGACAGAACTTTGCAAAGTCTCCCATTAATCAATCAATCAGCTTTATTTCTTATGAGTTGCCCTCCACCAAAGGTGCTCTGGGCGACTTACACAATTAAAATAAACAGGTTACATAGTCACCGCTTGTTACTAACAATCATAGGCTCTTCTGAAGAGCCATGTCTTAAGTGCCCCTAAAATGCATGTAGATCAGGAGTGGCTCTTTGGTCTGGCGGTAGGGAGTTCCACAAGATTGGGGCTGCGATTGAGGAGGATCTCTGTCTTGTGGACTCCAAACGAACCTCTCTAGGGCCAGGGACATAGAGAAGATTCTGATGAGCTGACCGTGGCAGTCTTTGGTGGTGGAGTGGCATTAAACGGTCTCTTAGATATGAAGGACCCTGACCTCGAAAGGCCTTGAATGCTAGGACCAGGGTCTTATAGAGGACTCTGTGTTCAACCGGCAGCCAATGCAAGCGCTGCAGAGACGGCGTTATATGGCACCTCATTGATGTTCTTGTGAGGAGTCTAGCAGCTTAATTTTGCACAATTTGGATCTTACGAATTGCTGCTCGAGGTAAGCCCACATACAATGCATTGCAGTAATCCAGCCTCGACATAACCGTGGCATGGATTACCGTAGCCAGTGCTTCTGTTGGTAAATAAGGCGCCAACTGCCTCCCTCGCTTGGCGTAGATTAAGGGGAAAGCCTGCATACAAGAGGCACCTCTTTGGTGGAATCCTATCAGTTTTGGACACAATGTCTTGTTCCTTGAACCCTTGAAAGATGGACTGTACCTTGGATGTTGTATCGTAGATTGTAGAGTATTCCTGGAAATTGTGTTGCTGAGATAACTTGGCTTTGGAGTGTTGGAACAGACTTATGGCTTACCCACTTGCCTCATCCTTGCTTGGCTAACTGATTACTGTGTTGACCTCCAACTCCCCCTGAACTAGTTTATGTGTTCTTATAGAGACGAGCTAGGCAGAGACATATAGTATCTCCATTAATTTCATAGGGGGTTTTTTGGGCAAGAAATACTCAGAGGTGACCAGTTCCTTCCTCTGAAATATAGCTTATAGCACCAGATATTTCTTGGTCTTCCATACAAGTACTCACCAGAGCTGTTCCTCATTGTCTGTAGCCTTGACCAAAAATGGGCAACTGTAGTCTGTAGTTGCTGTTGCCCATTTTTGGTCAAAAGTTATGTGCTCCTTCTGTTTTTATCAGTTTTATACTAATTTTTGAAATGCTTTGGATATGAAATTAAAAAGCTGTTCCTTATCATATTTAACCATTTTTAGCTTCCAACATCAGACAAGTTCTGGTGTTAGTCTTTGCAGACTAAAGCAAAATACCTAAAACAATCTGAATACACAAATCAAGAAAGCATTTACCAGGCTGTGGTGCAGCTAGTTAGTAGCCAGCTGCATTAAATCGCTACTGATCGAGAGGTCATGAATTCGAAACCAGCCCGGGTTGGAGTAAGCTCCTGACCATTAATAGTCTAGCTTGCTATTCACCTATGCAGCCTGAAAGACAGTTGCATCTGTCAAGTAGGAAATTTCGGTATCGCTTTATGCGGGGAGACTAATTTAACTAATTTACGACACCATAAAAACTTCCAGCAGCGTGCATAAGAATGAGGAAATACTCCATCTAGGACTCGGTGTCACAAGTGGACGGTGATGCAACAGCTCCCCCTGTGGCCAAAATCAAGCATACCCTCATGAAGCCAGAAAGCTGGAATGTTAAATTTCCTCTGTGTCAATCTATATACTGTATGTTGTATGTCTATGGCACTGAATGTTTACCATGCATTGTAATCCACTCTGAGTCCCCTGTGGGATAAGAATATAATACTGTAAATAAATAAATAATCAATTTAACAGTAATCTATTTAAGAATGTTACTTTAAAATAGTTCCTAAACTCATTAAAACCTATTATCACCACGTCCGTAACACCTCAGTAGTCATGGGTACAAGGGATACTTAGGAAGATGTCATCTTTAATGCCACATATGTAGCATTGTAGAAACTAGAGACACTCTCTGTAAATTCTTCATGATGGTTTCATCTAGGTCAGCAGCCACAAAGACAAATTGCCCAGGATATATACCTCTTCGGATTAGCAGCTTCATGAATACTGTCTTCCACCTGCTTGTGGACCTCCTTACAAGTTTCCTAGTCACTATCAATCCCCATATCAAGATTTAAGCTTAGAGAGATGCTAGTAATATTCATGCCACTCCAGAAATGTCCTGTTCTCCCCAACAATGTTTTGCCTATTGTGACATAGATGTGTTCAGATCATACGCAGTTGGGCATTCTTGGTTAGTGTCACTTTTTGTCAATCTTTCTTCAATAGGATTGCAGAAAGAACCACAATACAATAAGCAATCCCTTTGCAGATAAACAGTCAACTGCAAAATATTGATATCCGGCCGAAGTGTAGTTTAGCTCAACCAATGTGTAACATGAGTGTCAATATACACTGTGTATACACAATGTGAGATCTCAACCAGTCTATAATCAAGCATGACATTTCTCCAGGATTTGTTTATCATGCTAATAAGAGCTGTGATTCTGCTGTTTATGCCTTGTTTACAATTCACTTACCATGCAGCTGTTGACGAGACCTTCCCAACTTCAACAATATGCCCTCTTGAATAATTTACAATAATTTATAAAAAGAAAAAATGAGGAGTTAATGGACAAAAAAAGTTAATGGCAAAACGCAAACTCCTTGTTTTAAGTCTTCTATATGGATTATTTTCCCCCATGTTCAAAGCCACAAAAGTGAGAAAATGCAAGCTAAGCCATTAGAAGTTCTTTGTACAACAATCAATGTGCATTACAGACATCTTTGTGGTTTGTACAAAATCCATCTTTGAGCAGAATACTGAAGCCTGTCCATTCCATATCTCTCCATACCGGTTTTTTAATGATATTATACACTTCTCTTAGGTACAAGGATACTTGCAGGCAATTAACATTTTGGACTGACATAGTGTTTCCCTTCCTAGAAAGACACCACTTTCCCCCCTCCATGACCAGCCTTGGGCACAAACTCAGATGTGGGGAAGAATCTCTGAGCCAGCAAACCATCAACAGACCTGGAAACAATTTTTACAAAACATGGCTTCTAGAAGAGTGGCTGCTGTTGCAATCACAGATTACACCTGCAATCTGACCATTCACTGATGAGTACCATATAGACATATAGAATGCCAGTCCTAAAGAAATTCCATTAGCTACCAATATCATATGTCCTCCATCATTTCACAGATGAAAACTGGGGCATATATGGTCAAGCAACTTCTGTGCGGTCATGATGGACAAAAGTAGGTACGAGGAAGAACAGATTTCGCCTAGGTCTGAAAGTCGGTGGATCGAATCCGCAAGATGGGGTGAGCTCCCATCTGTCAGCCGCAGCTTTCTATGTGGGGACATAGTAACACATCCGGGCATCCCCTGGGCAACGTCCTTGCAGACAACTGATTATCAAACACCAGAAGTGCCTTGCAGTATATTCTCAATTCACCTCTGACACAATAAAAATATGGGGAAGGAAGAGATTCTATTCCTTCCTTTCTCTCCACAACAAGTTAATTCATGCAAACTACTTTTGCAGTTTGGATTCATTTGGCAGCAAGGAGGGAATTGGGGGGGGGGGGGGGGGAGAGATATTGATTTTAACTGGCGTGTTTTAACAACTGTTTTTTTCATTGTTCTGTTTTAATGAATTTGTTGATTGCTTTTATTATTGTGATGACACCAAATGGTGCTTGCTGTGAAGCCACCCTGAGTCCCCCTTCGGAGGTGAGAAGGGCGGGGTACAAGTATATGAAATAAATAAATAATAAATTAATACATAAATTGCTGTTGGGATGGACTGAAATATCACCCCTACAGTATCTGGACACTGAAACACACAATTAGAATGAGCCCTGTAAGTGAGCGGGAAGGCAATATAGACAACAAACAGTAACTATGGTCAAAGGATCTACCAAACCTATCGATCTTGACTTATTGCTGTGAATAGGTTGGACTGAAACCATCGTTAGGGCTTAGTAGCTCTTTTAGTAGTTCACTTCCCCTATTCTGGCTGGGGAATTTGGGGGTGGCAGTCCAAAAAGAACTTTTCCCACAGCTAAAGAATACAAGGAACCGAAGGCTATATTTTAGAGCTGTGGTTTCCAACCTTTGGCCCTCCAGTTGTTTTGGACGTCAACTCCAGAAATCCCAGCCAGCTTAGCAGATGTTAAGAATTGGGGGAGCTGAAGTCCAAAATACCTGGAGGACTAAAGGTTGGGAACTGGCAAAACCATCTCAGAGTATTCCTTGTCTCAGAAAACTCTATGAAATTCCTGGGGTCAAATCGAAGATGCACACACACAAACACGCACACAATATATATGCTCGTTTCCCACTACCCAACTGATGGATTTGGAAATATGGAATATATTGTAAAAAGGGGTATCGCAGTGATTAATCTATTTTTTTAAAAATGCACAAAGATTAATACATAAATTGCTTCATCACAATAGAGAATCACAATAGAGAATGAATTCACTTTAAATCCGGTTTCTGCCTCTTGTAGAATTCTGGGGTTTGTAGTTTAGTGAGGCTGTTAAAGTCTCCCCCCTAAACTATAAACCCCAAAATTCTGCAGGAGGCAGAAACCGGATTTAAAGTGGATTAAATCTCTCGTGTGATGAGGTCCTAAGACAGAGTTAATGTCAAAACTGACCATCAATAGTGCCCCTCTTTCTCAGGTGCTTAAGGAGCTAATTTGCCCAGACAAACATCTTGGATCCTTATCCAATTGGTGAAAAATCCACATTTCTTGGGAAGTCATTCATTTCCATCATTGGATTGGCCTGGTAGTACATTTATTTAGTGGAAAATCTTGTGAGCCTCTAAACCAGTCTCATGAGGGACCCCTCCCTTCTCCTTCTCTCTTTGCCTCCCTCTTTTTTCTCAATTTGTTTCTGACACAAACTGAAAGCTGAGATCATCTATATGACAATTAAAGGATATAGACTGATTCCCAAATGCTCTTTAAAGATGAATTACTTATAGATTCCAAAAGGCCCTCGTCCCTCTCTTGCCATAATCTCTCAATAAGTACCGCTGTCTATGTTGTTCGATGTTTGACATAAATGATTTGAAGCAGTATGCATTTCATCTCGGTTGATACAAGAAATTACAAGTGGACTAAGAGCTAGTGACAGAAGCTGACTTATCAAAGGCTTCTTAGGTACATAAACAAAAAATAAGTCACCATTCTGCTGCCCCTCCCAAAAAACTAAATTCCTGATTTTACAAAAGACTGTATAATCCTTTCGTTTTCAAACAAATGCCACCACACCGTTGTTATTCTAACGTAAGCTCACATAAACCATACAATGAGGAGCATGTTTAATGTGTTTTTTAATAGCCCTGCTTGAAGGACTTCTTACTGACATCACATGGCTGGGGGAATCCAAAGGGGATTACTTGTGTCAACCCAATCCAATGGTTGGCAATTGTAGCACAAAGGAGCCATGGGAGAGCCTGAGCTAACACAGCCACGCACACACCAAAGCCTGTATTTTCCTATCTTGATAAGAGCAGGGGGAGAGTGAGAGATTCAGCAAACCCAAGTCACTAAATTAATTGGCACTAAAAGCAAGTAATAGTTATCTAATCTATTAATTTTTAGTTGCTTATTAACCAGGGTGTCTGCTATGACAGGTATTTGACCTGTGCCGATAGCAGGGACCGGCAGCAACCTTGCAGGCAGCTTTCAAGTTAACACAAATAGTTAGAAGAATTGAAAAGGTGAAGGCATTCTTCAGCAGCTACCTCGCAGTCTAAGGTTTTTATTTGTATTGACTTTCTGGGGCCAGACATCTTAGGCCTGACACAGCCTGTCCCTTCGCAAACGGGACAAGTTTGAGACCAGGAGCAAAGACTGTTAGAGCACTGCTTGGAGATTTGGGGAGGGTGTCTTCAAACCCAACTACTCCATTCCCTAAGAGCAAAGCAAGGCAGAATAGATCAGTAATTGGGCCATATATGCTACTAAAGGGGGAAGAGGTCAGAACGAAGTTAAACTTTTGGACTAATGGGGAGGTAATTTTGAAAAAAAGTCACATTCTTCCCAGTTTTCAGAGACGACTTTTCCCATGTGAGATTGCCCCTGTTGAGGGTCACCCAAAGCCATTTCGACTGAAATGTTTTGAGAGAAGGAAAGGAGAGGTGAAAAGAAGCAGAGTTCAAGAAGACTAAATCGTTAATGAGGAAGAACATTTGGATCACCATTTGCCTTGGCTGCCTTGATCTACAACACATTCCGTTTTGGAGCAGAAAGTTAGAGTGATATCTGTATCTGTAGAATTAAATTTTTAACTCATTAAATCTTTGATGTAGATGTGTCATTCCTTGATCCTCATTGACACTCAGTCCCTATAGTTCTATATAGTTATGTCAATGAGTAAGTAACTCCAACAAAGAAAATATAACCAATATTCCCAGGATTCTTTAATTTTTGTAGTGTGAGGATAAGATCCTACATCTCTTCATCTCTCTCTCTCTCTCTCTCTCTCTCTCTCTCTCTCTCTCTCTCTCTCTGTGGCATTACTTCGTGAACAAAGATTCTTAGGAAGGACTCATCCACGCTTTCTACAAGCACATTGATGACGGAGGTTGGATGTGTCCTTCGAGCCTGTGCAATGGATTTTTCTAGTGGAGCGCAGGGTGCACAGAACTGGCCTCGCCCTTTAAACCAAAGGTTTGTCTGCCGGGGCCTAGCAAGCTTGGAAGGTGGCAGCGAGGTCCTCAGGTTGTAGATTTGATTTGAGTTTCCTTCTCTTAGATGGTTGACCTTACAGGGTTACTTAGACAAACACCATCTGCCCGGGTTTGAAATCAGAGTTTTCCTTCTCCTAGGATGGTTGCCAAAAGGCTAGAGAGCCCATCCTGCCCATTGGCACTCTTTGTCAGACCCTTCGGTTGTGACCTGTCTGGCATGGGAGGCCCTACCGGTGGCTATTATGCCACCGCCAGAATAGCTCACAACTTCATTAGGGTACGCAAGCCTCTCCCCCACGGCAAGGGGGCACCAATGGTGAGGTCTTCATCACAGTGTAAATAAATATCTACTGGCAGAGTTATATTTCACAACTCCAATAATGAATACATATGTTGCACAAAATATGTGGATCAATGGGCAGTGCACATGGTTGAGAACCCATGGAATAACTGCAATGCTTAATCCATAAATACTTATAATGCTCTCAGAGCGGCAGTGTGTATATTTACACATTACTCTGTGCAGTTTAATGTGCTACTTTATACATAATGGCGTGTTTAGAAAGACTCAGTAGATACAGTGCTACAAGTGCTGTTTATTTAATAAAAGATAGGGCTATCAGTTGAGCCAGCACCCAACCCCAGGAAGTGATTCTATTTCTAGGGAAATGGGAATAACTTACTGGTGATTGTACCTGGCTTGCTAAAAGCACAATATTATGCATCTCTCCAGCAGCTCTACTGGGTGCGGCCATTGTAAACTAGCAATATAAAATCTGTACGTGATAACCTCACTGCTTTAATACATTACTTAGGATAACCGCACCCTGTCCAGACACATTGCTTCAATAACATGCACAATTTTATCAGTAGTTAAAGGACCATAATGGTGTAAAGGGCAGAGTGAAGGTGTGGAAACAGAAATTATTTGAGGTGTTTAATCATAGAATCATAGAGTTGGAAGAGGCCTTGTGGACCATCCAGTCCAACCCCTTTCTGCCAAGAAGGAGGAAAATCGCATTCAAAGCACCCCCGACAGATGGCCATCCAGCCTCTGCTTAAAAGCCTCCAAAGAAGGAGCCTCCATCTCACTTGGAGGCAGGGAGTTCCACTCCAGGGAAGAGAGTTCCATTGCTGAACAGCTCTCACAGTTAGGAAGCTCCTAATGTTCAGGTGGAATCTCCTTTCATGTAATAATGTTCCTATGACAGCATAGTAGTAAATCCACCACAGGTATCACCTTCAATTTTCAAGGAGCTATCCAAGGTGCTAAATGCTATCCCCAAACTAGGACAATTGCCTTAAATTTGGAGCTGTTCACCACCCAAATGATATGAGAGTCATCAGACATCATCTTGCTGTGGGCCTATGAAATTACAACATAGTGTCATCAGCCACATCAACTCAATCATTACTATCACAAGTAAAAAAAGGAAATTGAAGAGTTCTTTCACAGCACAGACATGTACCGTGATGCTCATTGTGATGGTCTTCATTGACCAAAAATGGAGTGTGGTGTATTGCTTATATGTGGTAGTACCCAATGGTTCCCATGACAGCATAGTGGTAAATCCATCACAGTTATCAGCCCCAATTTTCAAGGAGCTATCACTGGTGCTAAATGCTGTCCCCAAACTAGGACAATTGTTGGGCCTGTGTCTTCAGCAGGGATTTTGGGATCTACTGTGCAAGGGATTGTGGGAGCCACAGTTCATGATGGAGATGAAACTTTGGCTAAGGCCTTGCAGAGACAGTGTTTGGGAAAAGCTGTTAGGGAGGTCAGTTCTCCTGAGAATCATAAGTGCACAGATAAGGCACCTGGCTGTGGGACTTGGGATAGAAAGTAGGAATGTGTTAACTGGCAACTCAAGGTATCTCCTCCTAGCAGTGGTTCCGGTTTGCCAAGTAAGGGAGGGGAGTGAGGGAAATCTAGTTTCTGATATAGCTATGCCTTGCAGGTTGAATTTCAGATCTAGGTCCACTTTGCAATAAGCTTCATGTATTTCAGCTCATGCATTTAATCTCATGTGTTTCAAGCCTCCTGTATTTTTAGCTCAAGTACTCAAGTCTAGATTTTGATTTTGATTGGAAACCTTTTGGACTTTATCAACTATTGGAACTAGCCTGCTTGAACTTATTAAGTGACTTTACAGCATTCATTCTGCCTATGGGCATGTGGAACATTTCCTTGGATTATTTATTGGATTTTGTATTTTATTATATATATTTTCTACTGCTTATGTTGCTTGCTGTTTGCTTCAATAAAAGACTATCTTTTCCAGCTGGAGTTGTGTGTTTGGATTCTAAGGGCTCAAGTAACTACGCTGCCTTAAATGTGGCAACAATTGCCTTAAATGTGGAACTGCTCACTACCAAACGGATGTGGGAGTCATCAGACATCATCTTGATGAGGGCCTCTGAAATAACATAGTGTCACCAGCCACATCAACACAATCATTATCATAATCAAAAAGGAAATTACTTCACAATACAGTCATGTACGTTGATGCTCATCATGATGGTCTTCATTGACCCAAAATGGAATGTGGTGTATAGATCCTGACACAGCACACAACAATGCCTTGTTGGTGAGGAAATCCAGTTATTCTGAACAGAGTATTCAATCAACTCAGAGGGAACAAGGAAATTGGAGTGGAGTACCATATGACCACCATCATCTGGCCAAAAATTTGTGACACATCAACACTGCAAGTCCTGGTTTTATCACAGTAATCACAATAACCCAAAGTAGCCTATTTTGAAGATCACCATCCTATTGACAATTGCATTACAAAATGAACATCTGTTAACCATGTCCACTAGCAGTCATCGTGCCTTTATGTTCTACCATAACCTTAAGACATCTTTTGTACTGCACATGGCTCTGTCCCTATTGTCCTCCTCGCCCTCCCCAATTATTGTGTTCAAAAATGCATTTTATGAGAAAGACGAGATACGGAGATAGAAAGAGAGATCTGTGAGGTACAACCTATTCAGCCTGGGCACACATGTTTATGAATCAGATAAGATTTGTATGTGGTGGCCCTAAAGCTTTCTATGTCACGACATCAAAGCAGCCAAGAGATGAAAGGGCATATTTGTGCATCATAAATGAGATTTGCATATTGTGATACTCCAAGAATCTTTCATTTGAACAGGTGGAAAAACAGGGAAGCAGAAGCACACGTAAAAACAAAGCCTTACTTGTGGTTGATGATTAAATTTTTATATAGCTTTGATATAACCACGGCAATTAAGCCTGGGCGATGAGCAAGGACTTGTTTTGCCCTTTAAGAAAAGGTACACATTGTTTACTAATCCCTCTCATTTTATGTGATGAATCTATCACCGTCTGGGCACAGCTGCGACTGGCTTGTTTAAAGGACAGGTTTCATCCCATGCAACACATTTCAGAATCCTTATCCCTCCTTTCTCCTTTTTCCAATGGAAACATCTCCTTGACACGGCAGGCTCAGCGAACCCACGAGAACGTCATTTCGCAGGTGGTACTTTCCATAATGATTTCAATTTCTTTATTGTACTCATGCTCAGTACTTTGGGATCTCAGGACGGAATATGGCATAAACAAAGTTAAGAATTGAAAACACTTCCAAGTATAAAACAGATTAAAAATCATATTCAACAATATATGGAAAGTTAAAGCAGTTGGAACCATGTACATGTATACTTGGAAACAAGTAAAGGTTCGTCAAGAAGAAGAGGAGGAGGAGGAGGAGGAGCTTTATTTGGCACCATTTCTCTGAAGGGACTCAGGGTGGCTTACACAAGGTGCCTAAAACAAGACACGACATAAAACACAATATAAAATCCGACTGAATAACACATATAAACATGTAACAACAACATAAAGCTCAGATTGAAACAGCGCACATCCGTCACTTGCAAAAGCTAATGTAAACATGGCCAGGCTGTAAACAATAGGGCCAGGGAATGGGAAAATTACAGAACTGTAACCATGGCACAAAGGCCTGGTATAAAGTGCAGGGCTGCATAACAAATTCATAGATCAGCTAGGGACTAGACATTCTCAAAAGCTTGTTTGAATAGCCAGGTCTACAGGTCCCTATGAAAGGAGGACAGTGTGGGGGCTTGCCTAATCTCCCTGGGGAGGACGTTCCAGAGCCAGGGGGCCGCCACCAAGAAGGCCCTCTCCCTCATCCCCGCCAACCACACTTGAGACCAAGGTGGGACTGTAAGGAGGGCCTCCCTGACAGATCTTAGAGCCTGTGCCAGTTCATATGGAGGATGTGGTCACGAAGATAGCCAAGGCCCAAACCATTTAGGGCTTTATAGGTGATAACCTGCACTTTGAATTGGGCCCAGAAACTTACCAGCAGACAATAGAGCTGCTTTAGTAGGGGCATAGTGTGCTCCCTATAGCTAGCTCCAGTTAATAACCTGGCTGCCAATCTTTGAACCAACTGAAGTTTCTTAGCAGTCTTAAAAGGCAGCCTCACACAGAGCTCATTTCAGTATCCAGTCTAGATGTAACTAAGTCATGGACCACCGTGACCAAGTCAGGCTTTTCGAGGTATGGTCACAGCTGGCCCTCAAGCTTTAACTGTGTGATGGCCCTTCCGGCCACTGATGACACATGAGCTTTAAGTGTCAACACTGAATCCAGGAAGGCCCACAGACTGTGGATCTGTGTACTCAGAGGGAGTGTAACTCCGTCGAGGACAGGTATCCTATCAGCCTCACAACTGACCAGGAGGACCTCTGTCTTGTCTGGATTAAGCTTCAGCTTGTTACCCCTCATCCAATCCATCACAGTGGCCAGGCACTGGTCTAGGGTCTGGGGGGCTTCCTTGGATTTTGGTGGAAATAAGTAGTAGAGAAACCAATCAGATTTAATCAGTTTTTTTGTCATGTTCCAATTTGACGCTGTTGGTCTAGAAAATGCTTTCCTTGAATTTGATCAGAACTTTTGGAGATATTCACTTTTCGCACTTTACTTCTGTTTTACACATAACTGACTTAATCCACTGACTTCAAGGGTTTTTCTCTGCTTATGAAGGGCAAAAAAGACAATTTCAATTTAAAATCATTTATGACTACACAAACTGTTTCTGATTCTATCAAGAAGTATTTGGAATAGTTTCACTCATGTTTCTTTCAGTTCTTAAATACCATAATATGAAAAGTCCCCTAAGAAACTGAGCCAGAAAAAGTTGTCATTGTGAAGGTAGTTCTGGATTAATATAACATGGACTAAAAAAATACAGTACCGCTTGCAAAGTTGCATATGGCATTCTGTGCATATCATGACAGATGCGTTCTGATTCTACTTTTATTTTAATTTATTCAAAAATATTTAAGCTACAAAAATAGAAAATTATATTTATATATAGGTAATTAATATTGCAGATACAGATTCATAAACCAGAGTTATAAATCTGTGTAATATTAAACACCAGCCATGTCATCAATAGAATCATAGAGTTGGAAGAGCCTTGTGGGCCATCCAGTCCAACCCCCTGCCAAGAGGCAGGAAAACTGCATTCAAAGCACCCCCTGTTTAAAAGCCTCAAAAGAAGAAGCTTCCATCACACTCGGAGGCAGGGAGTTCCACTACTGAACAGCTCTCACAGATAGGAAGTTCTTCCTCATGTTCAATCACTTTTTGCCATTCTTTCTGCCTTTTTGCAGAGAGGTCAAAATTACCAATCCATCATATATCAGCATTTTCCCAGTATTTCTTTGAAGTTGTCCCTGATCACTGATAACCTGACACTCTTTTTAATGCCTGTGTCTGTCAAAAGAACAGAAAAGCTGTGCAATCATTTCAGACATGGATCACTCCTAATACCCCTCTTCGGTCTTTTGCCTAATTAATGACTTCCTCTGTTATGGCTTATAAGGCTCCTGACATCTTCTGTTTCCCAGGGGGGAAAGGAAGAATCCCTCTGGGTGCAGAAAAAAAGGTCAGTTTAGCAATGGAACTATTTGCCTGTTTTGTTTTCTCCCCCTGCCAAATTTGGTAGGCAAAAACGAAATTAGATGAAATTTTCTCCCAATCCTTCCATGTTCACGGATGCATTTGGATGAAAATATGCCTCCTCGGTGGCACATTTCCCCAAATTTGGAAATCTCTTGCCAAGGAATGTGTCTTGGCTTCTTACTTGTCCTTCGATTAACAGGATTAAAACAAAGAGACTGTGGGAACTATAAAAAAAATATTTCAAAACTAGCCATCCCTGCTACGCATTGCTGCAGCCCAGTCTGTGTATATGTGTTTTGTGTGTGTGTTTGTGTATATGTGTGTCTGCATATGTGTGTGTTTGTGTGTGTGGTTTTGTGCATGCAGTATAATGTATTTGTGGGGGGGTTAGTTTCTTCCGCTGTGTTTTTTAGTGTTTTTATGAATTATGCTCACTTGTTGCGCTGATAGGTGTATTGTGTCCAAATTTGGTGTCAATTCGTCCAGTGGATTTTGAGTTATGTTAATCCCACAAACAAACATTACATTTTTATTTATATAGATGTTGTGTGCTGTTTTTATGTATTGTCTTTATAACTGATATACAAGGGTTATCCGAAAAGTAAGGTTACAAGGCATGTAGCTCTCATGGGGAATTTTTGCGGGGGAATGTTGCACTCCAGGACAGGAAAAGCCCTCTGACTTTAAGTACCACATGTTGAATAGGAAAACAATCCTTTTATTGAAGATAATTAAAAAGCAGCAAAGTTAAAAGGCACTTTAAAGAAATACGTAAATTCAATTAGGTAAGAAAATAAGCAGGAACATGTTGCTCCAGGGTAAAGTTCAGCAAAGTCCATGAAAACAAAGTCCACACTTCTCTAATAACATCCAGAAAATCAGGAAACATTTATCCAAGGCATGAGTATGCAAACATAGAATCCAAGAACCAAAACCATGAAACAAGAAGTATTTAAGGATGAATCTTCCAAGCATGGCTTTCATGAAACAAGGACGAGAAGTTAACTTGATTCCAAACGATGCTTCATCTGACTACATATCCTAAACGTGGGACTTTTATCTCCTCGTTAGCTATGTCACTAGCACTCAGAAATTCATCTTGCATCAGCTGAGAATTTGTTGTGTTTTTCTGTTGGAGACTGGCAGAACGTCAAAGCCACTGTTCAGCTCTCCTGTTTTGACTGTTCTCCTCTTGTCTATCTAAGTGGTCATTATCTATTTGCTTATTAATTTCTGCAGCTGGGCCAGATGCCGAGCTGTTTTCATGTTCTCTCTCATGGGAACTCTCTGGTCCTAAGCCCTCCTTTGTGGGTTGAAAAGTGACAGGATATAAATGCGAGAAATAAATAAATAAGTAAGTAAGAAAGCACACCATCATTCCCACACTCCTCAGGGACATTCTTATGGGAAACTACAGGGGTCTCCTGGTCATTCTCTGCATCAATATCACTGACCAAACCATTGCCATCTTGAAACTCATTAACATTACTTCCCACATCCAAAGCACTCTGATCCTGAAACACAATTACAGGCTGAGCTCCAACAGGGAAGTTGGTATCGCTGCCGTGTAGCAGGAAGCCAGCGTATGCAAACGAGCAGTACCAGTCGTCAGTAGTTCATCAACTGGCATTGTGGTGAAGGTTAGAGATGAGGGTCCTCATTCCGTTCCCCTCCAAGTGTGAAGTTTGCACTGTAATAAGCTACCTAAATGCTATGGGCATGAAACCACTGCTATTCATTGCAAAATTGTTTCAGTTTATGGAGAGGCCGTAATGTCAAGACAGCATGTGACAAAAAGGGTACAAAATATATTGTGAGACCATGAAGAAACTTCACAGAGCCATCCAGAAGAAACATTGGGGGATGCTGATGGCGGGAGTCTGTCTCCTTCATGACTATGCGTATCCACACACTGCTCATGCAACACAAGAGTTGTTGACTTCATTTGGTTGGGATGTTTTAAGCCACTCCTCTCATAGCCCTAATCATACCCAGTAACTATCATCTGTTCACTAAATTAAAGGAACACTTTGGTGGAAAACAATTTTCTGATGGTGATGAGGTGGAAATCGAAGTAACAAACTGGCTGAAAAAGGCAGAGGAAAACTTCTATGACACAGGCATCAAAAACTCATCCCACAGATGACTATGTCTCACCACCTTCTCAGGTTCATTTGGTGGTAACAAAGGAGAAGGCCTTCTCAGTGGCTGCTCCAAGACTTTCGAACTGCACTCCATCCAGAAGCAGGTCAAAATATTTGTATTGTTAGCCAGTTTTAACCCCATTAATGGGGGGAAAGGCAGAATATAAATGAGCATCATCATTATCGCCATCGTCATTGCCATCATCTTGTGGCAGACAGACGCTGTGATGTAAGGAGGACATGATTCAATTTGAATGGATGACGCCAAGACTGACATCTTTGGTTGAGCAACTCACTCTCATTCATGCATATAGAATTTGGGGTCACACCTCTTTTTGTTTTTTTGTGCTCAATGTCTTATGCAATTCACAAAGTGGAAAGCTAACAACTAAAGGGGGGGTGAAACCCTAAATGCCATTCAATTCCTGGCATCTCTGCACGCTAAACTACTTTATTTCAAGGTGTTCCCAAAGTGATCAAGAAGTGCTTGCTTATTTTACAGCCTCTCTCTCTCTCCCTCTCTCTCTCTCTCTCTTGCAGCCAAAAAATGTGTGTCAATTTTCTGGCATCCATTCGCCAATGGTTAAGTGACTTCGTTCTGTTCCCCACCCCCTCGCCACTACTTCCAGTGAGTCTATATGGCAGCCTGTCTTCTGGATTGGAGGCCTTTCCATGGCTCCCTTGGGAGTCTAACAATTATACTCCTTCAGCAAGACAGAGAAGGTCAATCGAAGGAAACACTAAAACGTTCCACCTGCCGCCGCCCCCCTCCTCCTCTGCCCTTCGCCATTGCCATTTCCCTGCAAATTGTACATACAGCCCCTGCCTTAGATTCCAGCTCTGATCACTGTCCAGAGCCGTGTGAGGTTTCATCACATTTATTTCCGTCTCTCTCATGTACAGCTGGTTGACAGAGAGCAATCCCAAAAGAATATACACAGGAGGGTAGTCAGGGAGCATGATTAGTGTCGGGAATAAAGCATTCTTCTCGGCATCGGTTTAGCCTGCCATCTAAGAGACAGAGTGCCTTTGTAAGAATTCTGATCTATACAGGAGGAGGTCACAAAAATTGCGTATACATGTGGAGTTAAGTGGCTCTTTTATATGACAGAGTTGGAGCAGCCGGAACTCAGTTTAACTACCCATGTCTCAAGCCTATGGAATCTTAAGAGCTGTAGTTTCAGAAGAGGCAGATAGGACACTCTGCTAGCCTCACCAAAGTATGAGTGCAGCTACACTGTAGAATTGATATAGTTTGATACCACTTTGACAGCCTTGGCTCAATGCTATGGAATCCTGGGGCTTGTAGTTTGGTGAGGCACCTGCACTCTTTGGTAGAGAAAGCCAAGTAACTTGTAAAACTACATCTCTCATGATTCCACAGCATTGAGCCATAGCAATCAAAGAAGTGTCAAACTGCATTAATTATACAGTTCAGATGCACCCAAGGATGCAGCCATGTCAATTAAAATGGCATCGAAACTCTGTAATTCTGTAATTCTGTAATGGAGTCCCAGGTAGTGCAATGGGTTATACCTTTGTGTCAGCAGGACTGAAGGCCAACAGGTTGGCATTTCGAATCCGGGGAGAGCATGGATGAGCTCCCTCTGTCAGCTCCAGCTCCCTATGCGTGGACATGAGAGAAGCCTCGCACAAGGATGGTAAAACATCAAAATATCTGGGCATCCCCTGGGCAATGTCCTTGCAGATGGCCAATTCTCTCACAAAAGAAGTGACTTGCAGTTTCTCAAGTTGCTCCTGACATGAAAAAATGTAATGTGGACGAGACTAAGGTAGCAACAAATTGAAGCAAGAGTGCCAAACACCAATTGTAAAAAAATGAAAATTTGACTTTTCCTACTAAGGTGACAAGTAGTGTCCCACTAAAAACTGCTTCTTCAAAGGTACAAATGTTAACCAGACATGCCTGCAAGAAGTCCGCACATTTAGTGATTCACATTTTTCAAGTCAGAGCTGTGTGTTGTGAAGTTCATTGCTAAGCCATTGGCATGACCCTGTAGGAGCTCTGTTTATTAAGCACGCTGAGCATTATATTTGAGGTTTTACAAGCATGCAGAAAATATTTCTTATATACTCCACACCTTCTAGATAATGCACCTAAAACAGCCCAAGGCTGCTAAGAATGTTTTCAGAAATCCCCAGCATTCTCAGAGAAGTAGGAGTCCCTCCCAAGATACTAAAAAGGGGAATCCAGGACAGTTAGTTTAGATATAATAATTCGCCCCACAGATTAAATTTGCCAATTATCATTTTTAGATTAATAGGAGGGATTTTCTTTTAAAAGACCCTTTTATGTTGGATCTGTTTAGTGTGATCAACCTATGGTAAATCACAGGAAATAAAAAATAATTGTCCCATTATTGTCAAATTCGCACCGCTGCCAAATTCTTCTGCTGCATTATCAGCATGCCACAATGTCATAACATCTCTTTTTCTGCTTTCTTATACTATTTGTGTTTTTTATACTTTTTGATATGGGTGGGAACTGGACATTTTTCTCCCTTTGTACTATATCTACACTCATTGATTACAACTGTTTCTTTCCTTCTTGGAAAGACTCGAGACTGGTAGCTGGTGACTCGTATACTAGAACCAGTCTATGGACCACTACTTTGAGTAGTACTGCCACAAAGGATCTTCAGATTTCTGTATACGCCTTGAAGTTTTACAAGGTGTAAACTCCAATGCACCAGTGAAAATTTGAAGTCCATCTCTGTGTTCTGTTGCAACCACAGCTTCTGTTTATCACTAATGGCATGATGCAAAGATAGGAGAGCCACACGCTATTAATCAAAGTAAACAATCCAAAACAAATTAGTGCTATCAGAGAGAAATTGAGGACCTGTTGGCTGGGGAAGAAAAAATGTCACATTAATTACACCCAATGAAGTCAAGGGTAGATTTGGAAAAGGTGAAAAACAAAGAGCCGTAAATGATCAAGGTATAGGGAATAATGTCCTTATGATGTTGGAAGATGACTAGCACTCAATTTCATTCATGTGTCCACAGCTCCACTCAATAGGCAATGTTTGATTTATGCTCCAATTTTCTATAGTCAATAATGTAAATCCTATTTTGATAGCCCTGTCGGTCTCTTAAATGTTCAGTCAATATGATGCTTCTATGTACCACCAGCAGGATGTTCACCAGTATGCAACTCCCAAAATTCTCCTATGCAATTCTGAGATATAGTAGGGGAAAATTCAGTTTTTGTGTTATAGTGAAGGCCATCAACATGCACAATTTTATAGAAAGACTAGCTGTCCCCTACCATGCGTTGCTATGGCCCAGTTTGGTGATCTGGAAAAGTAATGAGAAAGTGTTGGTTTCTAATATATATAATTTCTTTATGGTTGTGGGTAAACAGTATTTCTTGTTGTTTCTTTGTCGGTGTTGATGTAGAGATTGTCTGGTTTGCCTACTCTGGAACATCCAACATATAATTGTCCTTCTTTAGGGGGTCCCTTTCGAATCTATGGTACTATATCTGTCATATACATATGTGTGTGCATGTGTGAATCATATATATCCATCTATATCTATGGATAGATGGCTCTTTGTCAGGAGGGCTTTGATTGTGTTTTCTTGCCCTGGTGAAGGAAGTTGGACTGGATGGCCTTAAGACAGCATTTCTCAACCTGAGGTTTGGGACCCCTGGGGGGTCATGAGGGGGGGGTCAGAAGGGTCGCCATTAAGACCACCAGAAGCCACAGTATTTTCCATTGGTCATGGGGTTTCTATGTGGGAAACTTGGCTCAATTTTATTGTTGGTGGGTTTCAGAATGCTCTTTGGTTGTAGGTGAACTATACATCCCAGTAACTACAACTCCCCAATGTCTATTTCCCCTTAACTCCATCTGTGTTCATATTTGGGCATATTGAGTATTTGTGCCAAGTTTGATCTAGTTCCTTCATTGTTAGAGTCTACAGTGCTCTCTGAATGTAGGTGAACTACAACTCCAAAACTCAAGATCAATGCCCAGCAAACCTGTTGGTCATGGGAGTTCTGTGTCCCAAGTTTGGTTCAATTCCATTGTTGATGGAGTTGGTTGATTGTAGGTTAACAAATGCTCAATAATGTTTTGGTGGCAATTAGTCCAGCGGTTTTTTAGTTATTATGTCACTCAAAACGAACAAAGCAAAGAAGATTAAGCATAAGTTATTCTTAACTTCCCTGAGCCCCTGATGTTTTGGACTTAACTGTGGATCTTATGATAGGATTAGACCTTCTATCTACTTCTTCTGCAGCAGTTGCTGTGGAAATTCACATTGGATCACATATAGTGTATACAGACACACCTTTTTAAGGAGTCAATTGGGCAAAGGGCATTGCTCAACCCTGTGTACCTTTGAAGTTACCTGTGTGCCTTTGCACACACCTTAACCTCCATTGTACTTCCCTTTGAGATAAGTTGACTTTACTTAAAGGGGGGTGTCCTCAGTGTCCCCTTTTGACAGCAAGTATAGGTGTTTGCAGACATCTTATCTACCTATATTATATCTTTGATCTTCTCAACAATGTTTTGGACTCAAATTCCCATTACACCTTAGCTTGATACTACCAAATGGAATTTGATGTCTGAAACATCTGAAGTACCTGTCTATATCTTAAAATGAGTTCCTCGAAGCTTAGTGCCCTATCTGTTTGCTATAATGTAAGTTAGATTAATCCTGAATGGTCTTACACTGTAGTTTTTTTAATGGACTTTGTTTATGTACATTCCAGTTTCTACCATTGATTACAGCTGTGTTCCAGTATACAGTCATATAAAAATAATCTTGAATACAGAATTTTGTAAGTGACATAAGGGAAGAGACAATGCTTGAAGGAGAATATACTTTTTGAGGGAAGCTAACCATATCAGCAAAGGCTTTGCTGACCCTGGAGCCATTTAAATACTTCCAGGTCAGCTCATGGATTTTTCCCTAAACAATACATTGCATTGTTGCTTCCTGCTGTCTTTTGTCTTCTCATTTTCTGGTGCATTGACTGATATTAGAGTTCCTAGGTCAGGATTTTCTCAGGGCTAAAATATGAGACCTAGGAATAACCCCCTTATGATGTCATCGGGGGAAGACCTTGGTAATGCTACAAGGGTGATGTTACAATGGGCTGCCCTTCACAGTACCAGTAAGCATGATCTTTGAAATAATTAATTTATTTATATCCCACCTTTCTCCTGGCATAGAGCGCTCTTGCCCTGAGATTCCTTCTTCCTGCCCTGATGACCAGTGAAGGGCCATATGAATTCTGAGCAGCACAGTCCAAAAGCCAATTAAGCTTAGATTAATATAGAATAGAAGGCACATCTTCCTGTGATGCTGTCGAATGACTTCATCACACGAGCAAAATTGCCCATCCTATGACAGTTTCACCTCACTTCAGGGATGGAGCCCAACGGATCTCATCAGATGACATAGATCTACTTTTGGCAGGGCTCCGTCCCTGAAGTGAGGTAAAACTGTTGTAAAAGGCAGCAGCGAGAACAGAAGAACCGGAGGAAGCCGACAGCAACACTTTCCCCTGTGGGATGGGGTGATGCTAGTGATGTGGGATGCAGGGCAATGAGATCCCTACACCCCTTGCTAATTCATGGCTAACCCCCCCCCCCCCCATCACCCAGTTTACTGGCGTCAATGTGATAATGTCCTTAGACTCTTGTTACCCCCACAATCCAATCTATCCTGAAACGTCTGGCCACCTATCTGCATGCAGACCAATTTCCAAGCCCTGCTACTTTGCAATTTTGGGCAATTGCAGAATGAGATCCCAGCTGCTACTCTATTCCTTTTCCTGCAATAAAGAGCTCGAGACTCCGTGGCCCTCCGCCGGGCCCACCCTCGACCGGTTCCGACCACTGGACGCAGATGCTGTTGATAAGTTAGTGACTGCAGCCCGCCCGACCACCTGCTCCCTCAACCCGTGCCCCTCCTGGCTTGTTAGATCTTGCCTGGAGGGGTTACGTGGGCCTCTGTTGAATGTCATAAACAGCTCCCTTGAGCAAGGAGCCTTCCAGAGTGCTTGAAAGAGGCGGTGGTGGCTCCATTACTGAAGAAACCATCATTGGACCCTGCGGTTCCCTCCAACTACCGCCCAGTGTCGAATCTTCCGTACCTGGGCAAGGTAGTTGAGAGGGCAGTAATGGAGCAGCTGCAATCCTTCTTAGATGATACAACATGGTTAGACCCCTTCCAGTCCGGCTTCCGTTCGGGGGCACGGGACGGAGACGGTCCTGGTCTCCATCACAGACCAAGATGGGCCGATCTGTCATCAGTACGCTGATGACACTCAGCTCAGTCTGAGGATGGGGGGCAGGCCCGACTCCGTACCCGATAATTTCCAACTTTGCCTCGAAGCCGTCACGGGATGGCTGCGAGCCAGTGAGGGTGAATCCGGCGAAGACGGAGATCTTGTGGCTGGGCGGCCGGGCGGGTGGGTGCCAGGCTCCCGACCCTGGACGGTTCGGCGCTGCACCCAGCGCCGTCCGTGAAGAGCCTGGGTGTCCAACTGGACTCCCAGCTGACCATGGAGGCCCAGGTCTCCATGGCCAGCAAAACTGCCTTTTCCACCTCCGCCAGGCAAGGAGGCTGGCTCCCTACCTCTCCCGGGCGACCTAGCCACGGTGATCCAAGCCACGGTCATCTCAAGGCTAGATTACTGTAACGCTCTCGTTGGCCTGCCTATGTCGCCGATCCGGAAGCTCAAGCTAGTGCAGAACACTGCCGCCCGGCTCCTGTCTGGGGCTCCAACAGGATGCCGTATTACACCAATCTTGCAGGATCTGCACTGGCTCCCAATTGAGCACCGGGCGCCTTCAAAGTGCTGGTTCTTACCTTCAAGGCCATATCGGCCTGGGGCCAGCGTATCTGAGGGACCGTCTCACCCCATATTGCCCTAACGAGATCTCTCCGGTCCGAAGAGGCCAACCTCCTGGTGGTACCTTCTGTCAAATCGGCACATTTAACATCAACCCGCCGGGGCGTTTTTGTGTGATAGCTCCTACGCTATGGAACGCCCCCCGGCCGGCTAGAGCTCTGAGAGACCTCCTCCCTTTCAGACGGGCCTGTAAAACTTATTTGTTTAGGCAGGCCTTCGGGAGTAGACTGTGCCCGTTACTATAATGCTGCCATTCTTGGATTTTATGTATTTTGTTTTATTTTATTGTTTTATTGTTGTAAATGTGTTTTTAACTGTTGTTTTAACCCCGGGGCGCTGTGCCACTGGCTCTGTGAGCCGCCGCGAGCCCCTGGGAGTCGGCGGCGAAGAAGCCCCAATAAATAATAAATAAATAATAATAATAATAATATGGTCCAAACACACCTGGCTGGGCCCATATGTTTTGAATAGCAATGGGGTCAATTTCCACTACTGATACTTTGTGTCTTTTGATGGGAGAACCTTTCCTGGCAACTACCGTATTTTTCGCACCATAAGACGCACCGGATGATAAGACGCACCTAGATTTTAGAGGAGGAAAATAGGAAAAAAAATATTTTCGCTCCCCTCTAAAATCTAGGTGCGTCTTATCAGCAGGTGCGTCTTCTCAGAGGGCTCGCTAGTTCGCTCGCCCTCTGCCTCCTTTTCCTTCCCCCACCCTTTCCTTGAGGGAAGAAAAGGTGGGGAAGAAAGGGAGGCAGAGGCGGAGCGCGCAGCGTCACGTCAGCTGTGGCGCGACGCGGTTCGCTCCGCCCTCTGCCTCCTTTTGCTTCCTCCGCCCTTTCCTTGAGGCGGGGAAGCAAAAGGAGGCGAAGGGAGAGCGAACCGTGTCGCGTCAGCTGTGGCGGCGCGGTTAAATTCCTCCACCTCCTTTGCTTCCCTCCGCCCCTTTCCTGAGGCGGGGAAGCAAGGAGGCGAAGGGAGAGCGAACCGCGTCGCGTCAGCTGTGACGCGCGCGGTTAGCTCCGCTCTCCGCCTCCTTTTGCTTCCCTCCGCCCCTTTCATGAGGCGGGAAGCAAAAAGAGCGAAGGGAGAGCGAACCGCGTCGCGTCAGCTGTGGCGCGGCGGGTTCGCTCGCCCTCCGCCTCCTTTTGCTTCCTCTCGCCTCCTTTCCTTGAGGGAAGCAAAGTGGGGGAAGCAAGGAGGCAGATGGCGGCGAACCAGCGTCCTCCGCCGCTGCAACGGACCAGAGAAGAGGAGGCGGCGACAGTGTGAGTATATCGCCGCCCTCCCTCTGCTCCAGCGCCTCCCCCGCCTGCATATTCGCACCATAAGACGCGGCTGATTTTTCCTCCCACTTTGGGAGGAAAAAGTGCTATATACTGTAGACCTCTCTTGTGATTCTCAATGTTAGTTATGTAAGCCTGGGGGAATCTGGGAATTGTAGTCCAATATATCTGAACGACACACTGAAGAAAGTTGCTCTAGGGTACCAGGCGCCCCACCCAGCCACGAATGATAGAAGCTGTTTAGATTACAGAATACTGTGCTTATTACAGTGTATGCTGATATCAAGCATGCTATCACACTTATTTTTTTTAAAAAAACCCACACTCATTAAAGGTTCAGCTTCAGTCCATAATGTGGGTGAGGCTTTCTGCTATTTCGGGAGTAACGTGGCAGAGCAATTAACATCTCGCAAAATTGGCTGAAGCATTTATGCATCTCAGCAAGGTTGTGTCAGCAAACCTTCTTAATGTGCACCCCGTCCCTTCAAATGGTTCCTGGCTGAGGATTCTCTTTTATGTCATTGCTTCTTTGAATGCAACTTGCTGAGGAATGACAAAGAAGCCACCGTGATCTCTGGACACTAATAGGAACTATTTGGAAGGGTAAAGAGCCAGTTTTTTAGGGTCAGATATCAAAAAGTTTGATTGCTTGTCTATACTCCAGCCCCAGTTCTCTGTGTTTTTATGTATCAAGTATGATATATGGGCATGCTAGAGATATCTCAATGGTGTGTGTGTGTGTGTGTGTGTTTCTTCAAGTCATCTGTCAATTTATGGTGATCCCGTGCATTTCATAAACTTTTCTTGGGGTAGAACTACCTAGGTTTGTGATTTCCTTCCTCTGAAATATGGCCTAGAGAACATGGCCTCCTATCCCATACATAAACAGCTCATAGCAGCTTAGCTAACAAAGACCTTTCTGTATTGTGCCATGCTTTTGATTGCGTCGACAGGGTACATGGATTCACATGAAAAACTCAATGTGAATAGATAACTATGGCATTGGAAGAGATCTAGCCTATCTTCCACCTTGAAATGCAATGTTACTGTATGTAGAGAAGGTATTTCTATTGGGGAGCATACAATTTCCTTCTCAAGGAAATGTGTCTGCACATGGGATTGCCATCTACAGTGGGAGACCACACTTCACAAATATAGTACTATCACAGCTTCTCACATGGGGCAAAATAGTCCAGTGTTGCCACTTTTATCTAGGGCTTGGACGGAGCCTGCCGAGTGCTATCAGACTAACACATGGCAGGCCCCGCCCACATTTTTTCCGAAGTGGAAGGGAAGCATCAAAATGTGTTTTCTCCTCTACCACAGGGAGGAGTTGTTTTTTGTTTTTGTTTTTTGAGGTACAGTAGCTCCAACAGAACTATGCAGTCCCACACTTTCCTCCCCCTTTCCCCCATATGATGGAAGAAAGGGCAGTGGGGCAATGTGCGTTGCGCTCTTTCTTCCATCTTATGGGGACAGGATGCCAATGCACCATGTGATGGGAGAATGAGGAAGGGTGCTTGGGGTGCCAAAAGGCATCCTACATTATTTCCCTTTCACTGGCAACTGCTGGCACAATGGCATGGCCTTCATAGGCCGTGTGAAGTGCCATGAGCTTAAACTCATGAAATTGTGTTATTTGGTACTTCAAATTCTGTACTGCAGCCTTTCCCAAACTCTAGTCTTCCAGAGGGACTTCATCTTCTAGAATTCCTGATCACTGGCCAAGACTTTTGGAAGTTGAAGTCCAAATTATCTGGAGGTTTAGATTTTGCTACAATCTATCTCAACACTACAGCTCTTGCAGAGAATGCTAAGTAAGTAACTCCCAGAACTACACATCGCAAGATTTTATAAAATGAACCAATAGCAGCTGAATTATAATTCTAGGCTATGGGTGAACACCAGACTGTTGTTTTTCTTTGCAGTATGGGAACTTAAATTTCTTTCATTTAATGGAGTTCATGAATGCAGACTGATCAAGCAATAAGGCTAGTGCTTTGGAACAAACACACAGCTATATTAAGTGCTCTCTTCCATTGGGATTGCCATATATCAGACAACACTGCTGGTCATGTAACTCTTCCATTTACTGATAGGTCAACCTGCACACAATTAGTATATATATATATACTAGTCACCCCCTGGCACGTGTTGCTGTGGCCCAGTCTACGTATATGTGTTTTGTGTGTATACGAGTGTGTATATGTGTGTTTGTGTGTGTGTGTATATATATATATATATATATATATATATATATGTGTGTGTGTGTGTGTGTGTGGTTTTGCATATGTGCTGTAATGTATCTTTTTGGCTTTTTGAGTCTCTTCTGCTGTGTTTTTCAGTGTTTTTATGAGTGATGGTCACTTGTTGGCCTGATAGGTGTATTGTTTCCAAATTTGGTGTCAATTCATCCAGTGGTTTTTTGAGTTATGTTAATTCGACAAACGAACATTACATTTTTATTTATATAGATATATATAATTATCTGCACCAGACACCGTTTATGAATAAAATTCATGTGAACCGTTTTAACCCATCCTTGGACCTCTTCACATGGTCCTTTTTTGGGCCATACCATTTCGCCAGCACTTGCTGGTGAAAGGGAAGGCAAGCCCTCCCTCCTTCCTCATCATACGATGGGGACAGGACAGGATACATTGACACCCTGTCCCCATCAGATGGGAGAAAAAGCAACAATGCACATTGCCCCACCGCCCTGTCCTCCATCATACAGGGGAGGAAAGTGTGGGTAGTTCCATTGGTTCTACCCAAAACACACTTTCTTTCCCAAGGAAACACACTTTCCTCCCACTTTGAGAGGAATGTGGGTGGGGCCTGAGGCATTGTTTGATGGCACCCAGTAGGCCCATCCAAGCCACAAAGCATCAAAACGGGGCTATTTTGCCCCATTTGAAGAGATCCCTTCTTTCTCAAGTAAATGCAAGAACCAATCCTCAAATGTTAGTCTAATCTGAAATGCAAGCAGAATTTGCACCCCTTGGATCAAACCACAGCCAACAATTTTAGTAAAAAAACCAAGCCCTCAAGTATCTTCTTACACTGCAAACTGGGACAAAATTTTATCATGCTGCCTGCATGTTTCAACCTTAAGGAAATGGAGGGGGAGATATATCCTTATTATTTATTTATGCCTGTTGTGTTTAAGAAGTTAAATCCCCAGAGCATCTCAATTTAGATCAAAAGCAAGCAACCAAACTTCACCTGGCACACCTGGGCCTTATGACTTCTTAATTACCCACCTCACATTCCCAAAGCTAGAAGGCAATGGGGCAGGACACATTCTCGCGCATGTACAAATCTCTGAAACGCACTACATGTAAGAAAGCCCTTCCAGAATGCCTGAGGTGGGAACCAGTTTGAAATAATCCCACAGATCCCAATCCATTTAACATTCCAGCAATTTGCCTCCTTCCAATTTTTGTTTGAGTGCAATGCCATCGGGCCAGTTATGATTGCTCATTTCTGGGGATTTCCATCCATTTCACCTGACCACAAAAATGGCAGCAAGCTAACTGGAATCCTAATTCCAGAGGAAGTGGATTTTTTAAAAAATAAAATAAAATAAAATATTGAATTACCTTAATTGGCCCTGGTGAATTTGCTCCAAATTTGAATGAGGGACAGGTAATAATGCTGCCAAATCTCCAGAGAAATAATAGCAGGCTGCTCTTCTGCCTTTATTCCTCACAATAAGAGGTATGTAAGTCTAAAAATGAAATAATTGGCCAAAGGTCATCCTGTGCATTGCATGTGCAAGCGTGACACACCTCGCGCCAGGAAATAATGCAGACACAATTGGTTGGATAAAAAATGGCCACAACTCATTTACTGAAAACAGGAACAAAGGGTTGTCGGCCATGCATGGGTCCTGGATCAGGGTCGAACAACCCACATGAATGTCCAAAGGCATTTGCTAGCCTGGGGTGCGAGCGGCCCAATGCCTGTCCATGGAAACTCAGCACCCCAGGGGGCCTGGGCGTTATCCCCCTTCCAATCAAGGGGTGATAAGCCAATCTGATCCAGGGGCCATGCCACACGGCACACGCCAAACACGGAGTTGCGACAAAGAACATAACAAAATGTAAAACCATAAACAGAGCAACAATGAAGTGCATAGAAACAAAAGGACACCAACAAACAATGCAATAAGTATGGAGGGTGGGAGGAAAAACAAGACTGACTGCACATGTGGCCAGGCAGTCCCCGGGCAACCTAAGTAAGCTTCCCAGGCGGAAGTGCGGGCTGGCCGGAAGCAGGGAGGGGGCGGGGTGGAGCCAGCCCCCTCATTAGCCAGCCAGTGTTGGGTGGCGGTAAGCTTTCCCGCCAGCCAGGGACTTCTGGGGAGAAGAAGCCCCCTCCAGGCAGCCAACATGGTACCAGGGCAGCGCTGCCCCGCAAACCGCTTGGCCGATAAGTCGGCCAAGCCCATTCCATGGCTCTATAAAGACTTGAACTTTCCATCCTCCACCCATGAAATATTTCTTAGTTGGAAAACAGACATATGTAGCCAAACAACATTGGAGTGTGGAAAGATGGCAAAAGTTATGAATGAGGAAGATTCCTAATGGCTTGGCTACAAAGCAAAAGACACATAAAGCAAGCCTGTCTCCGTCTTTTTACTTTACTTTTTACTTACTTAGGCGATCCCTCATAGTCCAAGAATGATGGTCCTCCAAGCGTAATGTCTTGGCTGTGGTTCTGTAGATGCCTGTGGAGCCCTATTCTTGATCCGCATGTTCTCCCACAATGAGGACATCAATTTCCAGGTGGAAGATGGTCCCAGTCAGGTTTGGCTTGACGCACCTTCCTCTTGGCACATTTCTCCCTTTTGTCTTCCATTCGTGCCTCTTTGAATTCTGAAGCATTGCTGGTCACAGCTGACTTCCAGTTAGAGCACTCAGTCTCAGTTGTCTCAGTCATCCAAAACTGGAATACAGATCTCTATTTACAATCCAGTCCTGGGAGGACTGTACTATGTTCTATATCTGTATATTTAACTTGGCTCATTGAAATCCAGAGAAGCTATCAACCCTGAGAGAAACAGAGTTTTGTGATTGTTTGCCTGGAACTATTATGGAAGCAAAAGCATCTCAGTGAAAGACCTGATACTTAGAAAGTGATGATTATGATTGTATAGATGCATAAAGAGGGATTCCAGAGAGAGTGTCATCCTATATGAGACATCAAAAAGCACTATGACATGAGGCAAAATAGAATGAGTTTTAATGCTGCTGTTTTATACCCTTATGTTTTATTTAATTGCATTTTGAATTATTGTTATGCTTTGCTATGTTTCATTTTAGTTGTGTTTTTTTGTTTGTTTTTAATGGATTGTTTTGCTTTTATGTTCTGTGGACATTTTGTGCCATGTGTAAGCCACCCCGAGTACCTTTGGGGAGATGGAGGCAGGATATAAAAATTAAATTATAGTATATTATTATTATTGTTATTATTATTTTCCTGGGAAAGCTACAAAAGCATATGATACCAACTTCTTTCTCTCGGTTAATCTCAAAAGTATTAGAAAAAGCATTTGCATATTGAGCTTCAATTGTTTTAGAGTAATAAGGGATTATATGCTGACATAACACATGTCTAGAAAAGATCCCTGAGAATTTTCACTTCAGTTATTTTGAATGGTAATTAACCAAAGTTTTCACATTTGTTCAGATTGGGAATCCCTTAAGATATTGAAAGCTGAAATAAGTGAAAATAAATTTCACATGTGTATGTATCCAACTAGTAGGCTTTGAGAATGAGACTTCCTAAAGCCTGTCCTTAAATTTGATGCATTCAGCATTCTTCTCTCTGAATTTGGGTTGTCACCTCTTTTTCTGCCATATAATCCAAGAAGATTGGCCATTGCCTTTTTCTGAAGCTGAGTAGAGATTCAAACCACCGCAATAGATTTATAAAAGTAAAACCAGCAGCAACACTGAAGTTTACAGAAATCTAAATGCACTAAAATACACAGGCTTGCTGTAAGATTTCTGGGCTATCTGGCCATGTTCAAGAAGCATTCTCTCCTGACATTGTGCCAACATCTATGGCAGGCATCCTCTGAAATTGTAAGATCTGTTGGAAACTAGGCAAGTAGGGTTTATATATCTGTGGAATATCCAGGGAGGGAGAAAGAACTCTTGTCTGCTAGGGGTCATTAAATGTTAATCAAGGTGGCAAATTGCAACATTCACACGTACCTCTAACAGACAAGAGTTCTTTCCCCCATCCTGGATATTCCACAGATATGTAAACCTCACTTACTTAGTTTCCAACAGACCCCTCAACCTCAGAGGTTGCCTACCATTGGTGTGGATGAAACGTCGGGAGAGAAAGCTTCTGGAACATGGTCATACAGCCCCGAAAACTTACAGCAACCCAGTGATTCCAGTCATGAAAGCCTTCGACAACACATTGCACTAAAATACATTTCTTACAGTGCCTGGAGCATATTCTCAGAGAGGCTTGCGCAGTTCTGTTTCCATAATTGCTTCAGTGCCAAGATATGAACACAAAACTGGGCAAGCCTCTCTGAGGAATACATTGCTAAGATGAGATGCCACCACTGAAAAGACCTGTTTCCTTAAAGCTATCTGCTTGGCATGGAAACATGAATCAGGACCTCCAAGGGGACCTTAGAGTTAAGATAGGTAAATATTCCAATGGTGAAATGAATGCATTCTAGATCTTGGTCCAACATGAAAGGAGATGTTCAAGAACAGGGTTTACCACCATGGAGAGCTTTGTACAATATCAGGCTCAAACCTGTAGCAGATTCTCTCTCGTACAGACGCACATTGACGTTGACGCCTCCACAGAAGGGGAGTATTTCATATGCAACAAACATCCAGATTTAGCTTGTCGCGGGGCTGGGGAGGGCAGCCTCCATTCTAAACCATCCTAATTGCCCAATTTAACTTCATTGTAGCTGCTGATTGTTAAGTATCCTTGCTAACGCTGTTTAGCTGAAATTGGATTTGCAGTTCAAAATGAAAATTAATTCATGCAGAGTTTATTTAAATTAAAGAGGCAAAAGCAGCCAGCCGTCTTCCTCACACTCAAGAGATTGAACCAGAGAGAGAGAGAGAGAGAGAGAGAGAGAGAGAGATTGAATTGCAAAGAGCTCTTTGCAATCATCAGAGGTTTGTTGAAGTTGCCCTGTCTTAGGCTACCTCAACCAAGGCATGTCAGAAGTGGGTGGATTATTCTTGGCCTTGTGAAACCTCTTGTTATTTGCAATTCAATTAATGACCCTGTATTCTAATACAATCAGTACCTTTTTTAAAAAGCATCTCCAGGTACTTTCCCATGGCCAAAAGTAGGATGAGGTAATGAGTGCTTTATTTTGTACATATTCTATAAACATATGTTAAGATGGAGTTTCTATGATGATCATTATAATGATAGTGCAATGGAACTTGGTTTTCGTCATATGCTTTGAACTCTGACTTATGGCTGCCTTATCACAAGTTGGTAAAATTCATTCAGATGGTGCCATAGTATTTCCTTAAAGCTGAGAGTGACTTGTCTAAGGTCAGCCAATGGATTTCCATGTCTGAGCAGGGATTTTAACCATGGGCTCCAGAGCCCCAGTCCAGTGTTCAAACTACTATGCCATTATACTGTCATAGCCCAATGTGATAGTACTATATTGGCTCTCTAAAGATCAGTTATAGATTCATACCAGTGGTTCGCAACCTGTGGATCCCCAGGTGTTTTGGTCTACAACTCCCAGAAATCCCAGCCAGTTTATCAGCTGTTAGGATTTCTAGGAGTTGAAGCCCAAAACATCTGGGGACCCACAGGTTGAGAACCATTGCACTACACTATACTGGCTCTCAGAATGGAGCCACTATGGGGCATTGCCTATAATTTTCAGATCTTAGATTGAGGAGAATTGTATTGGGATATCTGTCCTTTGCTACCACAAGACACACCTGGAAGGAAGTGGGACCAAAAGAAGGACCTCATTCAAATGGCTTGATGGGTCATAACCAGCACTTCAAATTCTGCATATGTATATGTCAGGATTCTGGATCCGTTTTCACTCTCAACAATGAGCCACACAACCTATTAGTTGGAATTGCAGCAATATACATTTTGGCCAGTGGCCATTTCCTAGTCAGCCTCACTGATCTAACCCCTCTGTTGAGATCTGCAAATCTAGGATTTAATCCAACATTGCAGTATGTTTCCCAGGCTACATGTTGCTCAGACTGATTAGTCAAATCACTGAATGATCCCTCTTGTTAATCTGAATTTAATTGACATTTCACCCAAGTTTGCCAGAAGCCAAGATCTATGTTTACCTTTTGAAGGAAATGAGCAAAACTCAAGATGGTCTGAACAACACTCAACATAAAATGAGATTTGTATCAAGGAGAGAAGTATGGAAACTTTCAGGGGATTATGGTTGTCTCAATCTATGAGAAACTGGAGGATTCTGGGGAAGAATAACCTCTATTTCTTGGCTGTCATACCAGAAAGCATTTGGGGAAAATGTGTCAGTATATATTTTCTCTTACATCCTAACCATCAATTTTAAATGCAAAATATTTGTGCCAACCCAATAAAAATACAAGGAAGTAAATATGTATTTTGCAATGATGTCAACTTTTGATGTGATTTCTCGGCAAGCTTGTAAAACAAAAAAACTATCCACTTGAAATTTCTTCAAATGTTAACATTTAAATACCAAGATTATTAAATTTCCTTCTCTATGTAGCAGCACTTAATGCCTATATAGTTTCACCCCTTGCATCAAAGTTGAGAATGAAGTTTCATATAGACCTATAGATACTGCCATAAAGGCATAATTGCAACTCACTGCAGGAGCACAACTACAGCAAAAGAAATTTTTCAAAATAAAATAAAAAATAGGAAATAGAATAAAAACAGTAAGATTTCTATCCACCAGAAGTGAAGTGACTTTTTGCTTGAGGTTAGGAAGGAGGAGCAGAGCACCATGCCCATTATACAACATGACTGCTGGGATATCAGAATTACAGCAGAATGATGTAATTGCACCACAAAATCAGTTAAACAGCAGCAATACTGGAGCCATTGACATTTTTCCCCATAAAGAAAAAGATGTGATCCAATAATGATGGAAAGCGAGGAAATTGATAACAACTCCCTTATTATGCCAGCTCCACTAGCTGTCAGTCTGCTACTGAGCACAATTCAGAGTGCCGGCTTTAGCCTATAAAGCCCTAAAGGGTTCTGGGCCTATAAAGCCCTAAAGCTTACCTGTCCGAACTTATCTCCTTCTATGATTCACCTTAGAGATTGAGATCTTCTGGGGAGGCCCTGCTCTCAATTCCACCTTCCTCACAAGCATGACTGGTGGGAACGAAAGACAGGGCCTTCTCAGTGGTGCCCCCTTGACTATGGCACTCCCTCCCTAGTGAAATTAGAGCAGCCCCCTCTCTCCTGACATTCAGGAAGAAAGTAAAAACGTGGTTATGTGACGAAGCTTTTGGACAGCAAAGCTCATCAGATAATAAGGAATAGTGAACAGACCAATGGAACAATTATGGACTTGATTTTGGATGGTGCCATTTTAATAACTGTTTTCAAATTATGTTGTTTATTGGTGCATTTTAATATAAATGTTATTTATATTATGGATGTTTAATTTTTATGCTTTATGCCTAAATGTTCTTGTATGTTTATGTTTTAATTTAGTTAGGTTAATTTATAGTTATATGTTATTGTTTTGCTATTATCTGTTGGTTTTCACATGTATGTACAGCAGCATTGTACGTACGGGCTTTATAATGTTGAAAATCGCTTTGAGTTCCCTCAGGAGGGGAAAACTGGTATATAAATGTAGTAAGTAAATAATAGTGAAAGCAGGGTAACTGAGTTAATTTCTTGATAAAATAGTGGAGAGTAGAGACATCACACTGGCAATGAAGATCCGCATAGTTAAAGCAATGGTATTTCCCGTAGTAACCTATGGATGTGAGAGCTGGACCATAAGGAAGACTGAGCGAAGGAAGATAGATGCTTTTGGACTGTGGTGTTGGAGGAAAATTCTGAGAGTGCCTTGGACCATAAGAAGATCAAACCAGTTCATACTCCAGAAAATATGCCTGGCTGCTCACTGGAAGGAAACGTATTAGAGGCAAAGATGAAGTTTTGTGGCCACATAATGAGAAGACAGGAAAGCTTGGAGAAAATAATGATGCTGGGAAAAATGGAAGGCAAAAGGAAGAGGGGCTGACCAAGGGTAAGATGGTGTCCTTAAAGTGACTGGCTTGACCTTGAAGGAGCTGGAGGTGGCCACGGCTGACAGGGAGCTCTGGTGTGGGCTGGTCTATGAGGTCACGAAGAGTTGGAAGCAACTGAATGAATAACAACAAACAACAAAAACAACAAGTAAATAAATAAAGGTCAAATTTGGAACTAAGCCAACCAGACCTGTTATGTGACACAGTCCTTAGAATACTTGATCTTCTGTAATAACTCATTCACAAGAACATTTATCTCCAGGTAATAAATATAAATGTGTGAACTAATCCAGATAATAATAATAATAATAATAAACTTTATTTATAAGCCGCTTCCCTCTCCCCAAAGGGGACTCAGAGCGGTTTACATGGGGCCGTGCCCAAACCACAAATCACAAAATATCAGACATCAAAAAAACAATAAACACAATAAAAACAGTTAACACAGTAAAATGAATACATCTAACAAAAACACAATAACAAATGCATCTAAAACAAAAAGGAAAAAAGAAGACGAGAGGGCGGGCCACATGTACATATACGGTGTTTAAAAAACTGGGGGAGATAAATGGAGTAGGGCCAAAACGTGAAGAGTCGCAAAGGGGAAGGAAATCCAAAAAACGGGCGTTGAGGGATCTAGTCTCCAAAGGTTAGGCGGAAAAACCAGGTTTTCAGTTGTCTCTTAAAGGCTTCCAGTGAAGGGACATTCCTGATCTCTCCCGGAAGGGAGTTCCAAAGTTGGGGGCCACAGAGGAGAAAGCTTTCTCCCTAGTATTCACAAACCGGGTCTGTGAAACTGGTGGAGGCGAAAGGAGGGCCTCCCCCGAGGAGCAAAGGGCTCGAGCCGGTTCATGGGGGGAGAGCCGGTTGCAAAGGTAGGCGGGTCCCAAACCCTTTAGGGCTTTGTAGGTAATCACCTGCACCTTGAATTGGACCTGGAAAATAAACGGCAGCCAGTGGAGCTCTTTAAACAGGGGGGTCGACCGCTCCCTGTACCCAGCCCCGGTTATTAATCTGGCAGCTGAGCATTGGACAAGCTGCAGTTTCCAGGCCGTCTTCAAGGGAAGCCCCACGTAGAGCGCATTGCAGTAATCCATGCAGTTTCTGGTGGATCAAATCAAACAGTGGGTTTTTGACAGAAGTATGGACTTCTAGATAAAGGGTGGGGGCACAAAGAAAGAGGCAATTACTCAACACATTTGGGAGGAGTCACAGAAACACGAATATGAGTGGGAAGAAATCTGAGCGGACCAAAACAATGTGCTGACAGCCATGAAGGAGAAGGAGAAGAGATGTTCTCTGTGTAACCTTACTAATCTCCAAACACTTCTTTAAAGAAAGATCTTGAATTCATCTTTTAATGCCTAGAGGAAATTTTCATCCAAAGGCGGCGTAACATTGAGATTAGCTTCTGATGAAGGCGGCCAAGTTGGAAGGAGCAGCAAAAGCCAACACCTGGCATTTACATTTATCTTACCTTTCAAGTAATTTATTCAGTAAATAAATAGCTGATTACCACAATAAGCTTTCCTTGGCTTTGAGAGTTGGACTGACTCTTGGAGGCAATATAATTGAAAGCTTGCCTACTTTTCAAAGGGAGGGGAACAAGGCAAAAGAGATCCACTTGAAACACACAGCTGGATGTTTTTGTGGAGAAGAACATTCTTTATACTCTGTAGAATTTTCCCTTAAATCTCACCTGTCATCACTGGGCAATATCCCCACCCTATCAGATGTCATGGATGCCCCAAATTTCCCATCACCCTCCATCTACTTAAAATGCTTTTGGCTTTCTGTCTAATTGGTCGAAGATCAGATAGTGGCTGTCTTCAAATGAAGTCTGTTGTTTCTAGAATGTTAACAGTCTGAAACAGAGCGTGACAAACAAGGCAACCAGCCTCTTCAATTGTTTCACTGTATCTTAAGGGGAGGTGCAACTCAGCAGGGTCTTGGAACACCAGCAATGAATGTTGTGTCGCTTTACCTGAGCTAGAGATCCTTTGCAAGAGACTTTCAAGGCCTGGGGGATCTTTCAGGGTCTTGAAGCAACTACTCTCATTCCGGTGGATGTTTGGTTTTCTTGCATCATTTTATGTTGATTTAGAAATAGCCTTTCCCATCTTGCCAGCACAATACATCTCCAGAATCTCATTGCAAGGCTGAGATACACCCAGTGCCTGCAGACAACACTAAAATACACACTGTAGAGGTGAAACATTTTAAAATACTGTCATAAGAGAAGGATTGGTTGGCTACGAGGCAGTCAGTTGAGAGAGAATCCATCGAAGACGAAGATCCTTTGGCTGGGTCAACCGGGTGGGTGTGAGCTCCGGCTGCCTACTCTGGATGGCGAGGCATTATGCCCGTCGCCTTTAATAAAGTGTCTGGGGGTCCAGTTGGACCCACTGCTGACAATGGAGGCTCAGGTCTCCACTGTCAGCAGATCCGCTTTCTATCATCTGCAGCAGGCTAGGCGGCTGGCGCCCTATCTCTCCGGAAATGACCTAGCCACGGTAATCCAAGCGATGGTCATCTCGAGGCTAGACTACTGTAACACCCTTTACATTGGTCTTCCTTTGTCGGTCATCCAGAAGCTCAAACTGGTGCAGAACGCGGCAGCGAGACTCTTGGCTGGAGTGCCAGCCAGAGCTCATATTACTCCAACTCTGCAGCGGCTGCACTGGTTACCAATCGAGCACCGGATCATCTTCAAAGTGTTTGTCTTGACCTTTAAGGCCTTGTATGGTCTGGGGCTGGTGTACTTGAGGGACCGTCTACTCCCATATGTTCCCCAGAGATCGCTTCGATCTGAGGATCACAACCTCCTGCAGATCCCCTCCCTGCGAACCATCCACTTGTCATCAACTAGGCAGAGAGCCTTCTCCATGGCAGCACCATATCTATGGAATAATTTACCATCTGAAGTACGTGAAATTAGCGAGCTGCCGGCCTTCCGGAGAGCTTGCAAAATGGTGTTGTTTCGGCAGGCATTTAGCCTTTAACTTCTTGCTTTTAGTGGAATATTGTCCAATTGTCTGTTTTTTACTGCTTTACTGTTTTATGCTCTTTGTAATAGTTTGAGATGCTGTAAACCGTCCTGAGCCAATGTGGAAAGGACGGTATACAAATCGAAATAATAAATAATCTCCCTTGTGCACCATCCTCCTCCCCTCCTTACAACAGGGCTCTTCTACAGCCCACTATGCAACTGTTTGTATGGGGAATATCATGATAGTAGGAAAAATATCTTCCTTGCATTTCCTCAATAGAATTACTTTCCCCTGTCCAATGAACAGCTGAGATTAGACCTTTGGGGAAAAGGTGGAAACTGAGAAGAGACTTGCAGACATGGTGGAATTCGGGAGAGGAATTTGGCATTGGAAATGGGCCACTGGGAAAACCCTCAGGACACGACTGAATCCTAGTTTTAGTATCAAAGCCCACTGAATCAGTGGAATTTGATATGGGTTGATTCAGAGAATCATAGAGTTGGAAGAGACCTCATGACCCATCCAGTCCAACCCCCTGCCAAGAAGCAGGAAAATTGCATTCAAAGCACCCCGGCAGATAACCATCCAACCTCTGCTTCAAAGGCTCCAAAGAAGAAGCCTCCACCACACTCCAGGGCAGAGGGTTCCACTGCTGAACAGCTCTCACAGTCAGAAAGTTATTCCTAATGTTCAGATGGAATCTCCTTGCTTTTAGTTTGAAGCCATTGTTCCGTGTCCTAGTCTCCAGGGCAGCAGAAAACAAGATTGCTACCTCCTCCCTATGACTTCCTCTCACATATTTATACATGGCTATCATGTTTCCTCTCAGCCTTCTCTTCTTCAGGCTAAACATGCCCAGCTCTTTAAACTGCTACTCATCGTCTAGCATTTGATTCAGTAGATCTTCTCCAATGGTTCCCAAGTTCTTTTTGACCAAGGACCACTTTGACCAGGGACCACTCTCCAACATTAGTACCAAAAGGGTTACAAATCAGTTTTTGGTCAACTTTAGGTTTGGTTTGGTTATTTGGGGTGCTGATTCAGCAAATTGCATTAGACAGACCACATCAGCTCTAATTTCCGATACAGAACATATCCCATCCAGTAGTCGCCATCTGCTCGCCCACAGAAAACCATATTTAATAAGCCTCAGCACTATAAAAGGGTGAGACCAGTCGTTCTTGTTGCAATGGAATAGTAACGGTGAAGCCACAGAACATATTTTAGTTCTTGCAGATCACAGCTGGTCCATGGACCACAGGTTGGGAACCACTGACTCTAATTGGGACTGACCAATGGAAATCCAGAGAATAAAAGCCATTCCAGAAGAAATTTATTTATTATTTATTTCCGGTATTTCTACCCCATCTCCTCACTACCCCAAAGGAGGACTCAGGATGGCTTACGCTCGGCACCGATACATAACAATTACAATAATACAACCACATTTAAATAGATAAAGCCATAATTAAAAAGAGTACATAAAACATTAATTAAAAGCAGTAAAATCAATATTATCAGCCATATTGCCATTCCAGTCAATGTCCAACTAAAGTGCTAATTATGTCTGCTGTCCGAAAGCCTGGTCCCAAAACCACGATTTTAATTTCTTCCCAAAAGCCAGGAGGGATGAAGCCGATCTTATCTCATTTGGGAGGGAGTATCCTTAATACCAAATTATGTGCCATGTTAAATGATAGTTGCCTTTCTCTGCATTTTTACCTCCTTGGGAATAATGTCACTAAACTTGGCAATTGAAATTACTAATGAAGACTGTAAGATGTGTGACATATAGTTGTGCATCCAACTAAGTACCTATCTTTCTTTTCTTTCTCCTCACCTAGACCTCTGGTCTGGAAAACCTCTCTGAACTTTACTCAGGCAATGACTATCTATTATCAGTTCCTTTTAAAATCTGCCTTCATTCTGTAACCTTTAAAAGCCATTGTTTCATGCCATTATATATAGGATACTTTTATGAATGATTTGGAGTGGATTTGTTGGTAGGTATGTTTATAAGCAAAAACAATGAAAACAGTATGGGCAATGATTTTCAATTAACAGTTTGAGTAGCTTTGTTGTTGTTTATTCGTTCAGTTGCTTCCAACTCTTCGTGACCTCATGGATCAGCCCATGCCAGAACTCTGTTGGACATGGCCACCCCCAATTCCTTCATGGTCAAGCCAGTCCCTTCAAGGATACCATCCATCCTACTATTCAATAGTATTCCTGTACCTTTATACTATGTAAAGAGAAGTCAAGGGTAGATGTTCTTGGAATTGAATAGAATGGGGAAGTGGTGAGATTGGGGAAAAATACTTGTATTTTGATTGTTGAACTTCGAATATTGTATGTATGTATAATTTTAAAAATGTTTTGAGTTAAGAGCTGTCACTTGGCCCAGGTTTTGCTTTGAGAAACAAACAGCATTTTGAGTTAAGAGATGGCGTGAGAGAAAGAGAGAGTGCTAGTGTGAGAGGGCGCAGCAAGTGCAAGAGTACAAGACTTTGGGGTTTCAAGGGAGCCCCTTTTCCTTTTTCCTTCCATTTTCCCCAGCATCATTATCTTCTCCAAGCTTTGCTGTCTTCTCATGATGTGGCCAAAGTACTTCATCTTTGCCTCTAATATCCTTCCCTCCAGTGAGCTATTGGGCTTTATTTCCTGGAGTATGGACTGGTTGGATCTTCTTGTGGTCCAAGGCACTCTCAGAACATTCCTCCAACACCACAGTTCAAAAGTGTCTATCTTCCTTCGTTCAGCCTTCCTTATGGTCTCGAATCCATAGGTTACTACGGGAAGGTACCAATGTGCAAAAGTTTACTTAAAAGAAAGTCACACTGATGTGATTCAGGTTTACTCCAAAGTAAGTGTATTTAGGAGTATTGCTACATTTATTCTATTACTACTAGGTCAATGACGAGTAGTACTATAAAATCTGGCTCAATGAGATAAGTCTTTTAAAGAAGCATCTGACTTGATAAAAGGATGAATTTTACTTCTTGTTGTGTGTGTGTGTGTGTTTAAACAAACACCCGCAAGCAAAATGCCTTATTCCTTTCAGCTGCTTTAGGCATTTAACTTGTTAGTACATGACTACCATTATAGTCCCAACTAAGACTTTTTTGTCACATCATTAATATCTTCATTCAGAGATCACACATCTTTACTTCAAATAAACCATTCAACCATACAGTCAACATCTTATGACCTCACTTACAAACAACCTTTGACAGCTGGTAGAAGGGTGAGTAATGGCTTTGCACCTTCCTTCCCACTCTCTCCAAGAATTCAGTTCACTTGCGGATACCTTAATTTGAATTATCTTAAGGGAATTGTAACTTCCTAAGCAATTAGTTTCTCTAAGTAAGTCAAGGGCTAGTGTCCCTCAATATTTGGAAACTGAAATATCTTCATCTATGTGAGTCCAACCACTTTGAGTCTCTTTCGGGAGAGATAAAGCAGGGTATAAATAAATATAATAATAATAATAACCCAATTCTAGTCATGGGTGTTAACTACTAGATGCCCCTAGTGAGAAAACACATTTGCAGATAAATTATGACATTCAGCCATCCAGTTGAACATGACAATGAAAATAGAGATATACATCTTCAGCCATTTTATATGTTGGATAATTGCCTTCATAGAAGGCTCGCCCTCAGCAACTGTCACTCTACATGGATTTACCTCTGAAGATGGTTCAATGCCTGCCACTACTGCAGAGTGCTACAAATAATTTAAATATGAATATGGGAAAATACACGTAATGTGGGTGTAATTATACTTCATCATCCCAATAGTTTTTGAAGACCTATCAGTCCTTGTGGTGTATTTCCTACATTATTTTGCAATAGTTTCCAACTTGAGAAAAATATTCATCCAAAGATCAGATGCATCAAAAACCAGCACATAAACAATTGGAGAACTCAGGTACAATATCAAACATTATTTGTCTTTGGGTTGCTGTGAGTTTTTTTGGGCTGTGTGGCCATGTTCCTGGACACCGCATATTATTTGAGAACACAGAAATACTGGACCACTCTTAACAACTACACAGAGAAGCCATTGAAATCCACAAGCATGTGGACAATTTCAACAAGTAGAAAAACATAAAAGTGAACAAAATCTGGCTACCAGTATTTTAAAAACTCTAAAATCAGGACAGTAAATAAAGAACAACACTCAGAAAACTGGGGAATTCCAGACATGAAACAATCAGGGCCTGTTAACACCTCTCAAAAAGGATCACCCCAGGCAGGAAGCAGCCAAGCCTTGAAGCTCTTAGGCCATTCAGTGCTAATCAAGTTGACCATTTGCAACATTCAAACCTGCCTCAAACAGACAAGAGTTCTTTCTCCCACTCTGGACATTTCACAGATATATAAACCTCACTTGCCTAGTGTCCAATAGACCCCTCAACCTCTGAGGATGCCTGCCATAGATGTGGGCAAAATGTCAGGAGATAATGCTTCTGGAACATGGCCATACGGGCCAGAAAACTCACAGCAATCCATTGTTGTCTTTGTAGTAGAAATATAGTGGGACAAGCAAATCATCCTCTGGATATCAGAAATAAATAAAATTTATTTGTGCTTGGGGGGTCCATTTCGTGAGACTTTTGCTTCAACCAGAGAAGCCCAGTGTCAAATAAAGGACATGTGGAGGCAATCGCTTTGTTGTATCTCCATTAAATAAGCAGGAGGCCATAGTTTCAGTCTTACTGGTTAGTCATCACTAGAGTGGATCTGTTGAATCAGTTAGATTTATTTACATATTGACTCATAATTCAGCAATTGTTTGAATGGGTCTACTCTAACTGGAACTAAGCAATATGATTCAAGCCAAGATGCACCCATGCTGATCAGCCTTGCAGATAACAAATGAATATTCAATGATTCAAAAGAAATTTGAATCTTGCTGAAAATTCTTATTTAGAAATACAAAAACAGTGGCCTAAATCCGACCTTTAATCCCAACTAAAGGTGAGACTATATTTACTTATGTGTCGACTCACCATTCAAAAATTCTATAACCAAGGCATTATTGTATTGCATCCAGCTCAGAGCCTTCGAAATAAAGGTAGGTTTTTAAAACACAGTACTTAAATAATATATGTAGCACTTTACTCTGAAGGATGTAAAACGTTACTTACAGAAGGCTGGTTTAGAAATGCATGTTCATTATTGGATGTCCACAGCATCAATGATGGGCTTATATGCATGGGTTGTCCATCATAATAAAGACTGTCCATACCATTTGATGCCAACAGTACTGCAATAATTTTTATGAGAAGGATAGCCTGAAACATTTTGCTCCCTGAGACTAAGGAAAAGATCCTAGTTTCAACTCCAATTATTCAGTCTTTTTTTCAATGGGTGATGAGATACCACCTTCTGCTTTACCAGAGAAACAAGCTACTTTAGGACAATCAGGATGCGTTGCATCAAATACACAACTCTGTCCTCTAACCAGGAGGAACTGTTAATGCCCCTCTACAATATTAAGCATGAGTCATCCGAGACAACTATTCTATTTTGTCCAATGGTAAGGTCAGCCGGCCCTGTTAAACAGGAGCATTTTGAATCAATTCAGAGTAAAATAGGGCCTCTATGTTCCTCAACTTATCATGGAAACAGGGAGCCACAGATGACGGTGAACCCTTTAACAATGCCTTGAGAACATCCACAGGCATTTTAGCAAAGATCACATTTTTAGTGCCATGGGATATGTCCCATTTTTCTATGAAAATATATGCTGCCATGTGCATCATGATGATTATGGTGTAATCCAAATCTTTAAAAGCTTTTAACCCCCTTAAAAATGTCATCATAAACAGAATCACAGAATCCTAAAGTTGGAAGAGACCTCGTGGGCCATCCAGTCCAACCCCCTGCCAAGAAGCACGAAAATTGCATTCAAAGCACCCCCGACAGCGTCTGTTTAAAAGCCTCCAAAAAGGAGCCTCCACCACACTCCAGGGCAGAGAGTTTCACTGATGAACAGCTCTCACAGTTACTAAGTTCTTCCTAATGTTCAGGTGGAATTGCCTATGCTTTGAAGCCATTGTTCCCTTATACTAGTCTCCAGGGCAGCAGAAAACAAGCTTGCTCCCTCCTCCCTATGACTTCCCCTCACATATTTATACATGGCCCTCATCATGTCTTCTCTCTGCCTTCTCTTCTGCAGGTTAAACATACCCAGCTCTTTCAGCTGCTCCTCATAGCGTTTGTTCTCTAGACCCTTGATCATTTTAGTCTCCCTCCCTTGGACACATTCCAGCTTGTCAACATCTCCCTTAAACTGCAATGCCAGAATTGGACACAGTGCGATTCCAGGTGTGGTCTGACAGAATAGAAGGGTAGCATGACTTCCCTGGATCTAGACACTAGATTCCCATGCAGGCCAAAATCCCATTGGCTTTTTTGCCACGGCATCACATTGTTGGCTCATGTTTACCTTCCTGTCCTGCTGTCGAGCCAGGCATCCCCCATTCTTTCTCTTTTTTTCCCGCTAAAGTGGAGGATCTTGCATTTGTCTGTGCTGAACTTCATTTTGTTAGCTTTGACCAACCATCTCTCTAATCTATTAAGATTGTTTGAATTCTGTTTCTGTCTTCTGGAGTATTGGCTATTCTTCCTAATTTGGTGTTGTCTGCGAACTTGATGATCATGCCTTCTAACCCTTCATCTAAGTCATTAATAAAGATGTTGAACAGGACCGGGCCCAGGATAGAACCCTGCAGCACTCCATTTATCACTTCTTTCCAGGATGAAGAGGAACCCTTTGGGTTTGTTTGCTTAACCCCGTGGTTCTCAAACTGTGGGTCCCCAGGTATTTTGGACTTCCGCTCCCAGAAATCCTAACAGCTGGTAAACTGGCTGGGATTTTTGGTAATTGTAGGCCAAAACACCTGGGCACCCACAGGTTGAGAACCACTAGCTTAACCAATTGCAAATAATTTATTATAATAATCAGTAGTAATATGGCAAACCTGTTCTGAACAAATCTTGCCAAGAAAACAGTGACAAATTCACTTTAGAGTTTGTCATAGGTCAGGAATGACTTGAAGGCACACAATGACAACAAATTCTACCGCACAACATGACTTTGCCCTCTTGAATGGCAGAAATGGCCCTGGCTGTGATCAAGACATCTCAATGTCAAGTTTGGGTGCAAAGTGGGCCTTGGAAGTTATTTTTGCCATATTTCAAAAATCTGTGCCCTACTCCAAGTCTCCCAGAATAATCTGAAGGAATAAGTAGCATTGAAGTCCCTGCCTCCAGGCTTGAAATTACATATTAAGACATCAGGAATCCACTGCCAAGACCCTACACTTGGACAATGAGGAATCAACTAAAGCAGTGGTTCCCAACCTTTGGTCCTCCAGGTGTTTAGGACTTCAGCTCCCACAATTCCTAACAGCTGGTAAACTGGCTGGGATTTCTGGGAGTTGAAGTCCAAAATACCTGGAGGACCAAAGGTTGGGAACCACTGGTATAGGAAATAAAGAAGTTCCAGTTACTATTCAAATTATGAATATCTGGATGGAACAAGGTTCCGTTCTTGGTGGAATTGCTTCCATTGGGCGTCAAAGGCAGTGTACCCCAGTGGAGGCAATAGAAAAGCCCTAACACTTTTATCTCCTTCTGGTTTGCAGCCTACATATACAGAGACTATACAGATGCAGCCTTGAACGCACAAACACACAATACACACATCTGCTAATCCCACAACGCCATTTGCACAGCCAGTGGGATGTTCATTCTCAGAGATTATTTTCACATATTTATAACAAATTTCCTTTTGGATTGAATCGCAGAAACAAGTAGAACTACAGCTTCTTTAGACACATTGATCAAATTCACAATTAGAGAGGGGAAGAGCATCTTGTTCTCTATGGAAAATCAGCCATTATTTGGGTAAGCTGAGACGTGCTGAATGAAACATCTGTTAGAGGAGCAGAGAGAGGGGGAGATTGAGGCTCCTGGAAGAGTCTGGTTCTTTTGCCTAAATCTATTTTTGTACAGCCCAAAGCTTCTGTGAAGAATAAAAGAGCAATACTAATACGAAAGTCTGCATTTACGACATAGACACATCGCACGGTATAACTGCAAGCAATATAGCACCATCTGGTGTAAAACAAATGAACATGCAATACGGATTTTTGGTGGGTTGCATACCTAATGAAGAGTTTGACATAGACAAGAATGGTAAAGGAGAAAATGCTCAACTGCTATGCAGTAGGAACTTAAAAATCACAATATTGTGTTGCTTTGTTACTCTGAACGACAACAGAGCTCAGAAAGTTACTTTTTAAATGGAATTATTGGAGTTTGCCAAAGTAACGTAATTATTATCTGCTTGGCCCATTGCTTTTTAGTTATGGCAGGTTGGAGAAATAGGAGAATATTATGGGTCAAGTGGGCTTATTAACAAAAGACCTGCTTCATAAATATATAGCAGCGTGACCCAGCACCAGTGGCCAAAGGTGATAGAAAGAACAAAAACACAGAGACCAATGTTATCTCTTCCATTAGAGGCTTTTCTTCGTAGTAAAATAATGCTGCTGCACTATACAAAGTTTCCATAATATAAAATTCTTTACACTTCCTTCTTTGCTTCCATGCTAGGCTTCTTTGTCATGCATATAAACAGCTTCGCTCTCACACCAAACTTACAGAGCCTCGTCTCACACCAAACTTACTCAGGAGCTTCACACACAGCTTTACACACAATGCCTTAAACCTGGGGATTCTCTCACTGAAGCTTCTCACAGACTAAAGCCTACCTCACACTGAGGCTTTCTCACAGACCGAGACCTTTATCCCACTGAGGCAAACTATCACAGAGGCCTTCTAAGCTACATGCACACCTGCTTATATAAAACTGCAGCTTTTGCTGAGTCATTACACCCCTTTAACCCATTCAGTGCTTGACTCACATTTTTGTAATTCAAAATACCTAGTTAATTTTTAATTTTTCTGACAAACACCAGGACTGTGGTGCAGCTGGCTGGGAGTCAGCTGCATTAAGATCACTACTGACCAGAAGGTCATGAGTTCGAAGCCAGCCCGGGTCAGAGTGAGCTTCCGACCATTGTGTAGCTTGCTGTCAACCTTTGCAGCCCGAAAGACAGTTGCATCTGTCAAGTAGGAAATTTAGGTACCGCTTATGCGGGGAGGCTAATTTAACTAATTTACAATGCCATAATATCTCCAGCAAGCAAGCAAAATAATGAAGAAGTACTCCAGTGTCACAAATGGACGGTGAAGTGACAACTCCCCTGGTGGCCAGAATACCCTCATGAAATCTGGAATGTTAAATAGCCTCTGTCTGTCTGTCTATATATGTTGTGTGTCTACGGCATTGAATGTTTGCCATGTATATGTACATTGCAATCCGCCCTGAGTCCCCTGCAGGATGAGAAGGGCGGAATATAAATACTGTAAATAAATAAATAAATACATAAATAAATACATAAATAAACAAACAAACATGACTGAATCTTCTGGAGGGTACAACCATCTTAAAAGGACCTCTAAGCCATTTCTCTTCGCCCTGCCCAAGAGTAAAAATAATAAAATAAACTGTATTCATTATACATAAAATTAACAATGTTTCCAGTTATTATAGAACATTTGAAGTGAATATTGTTGCTTTTTCAGTTGACACAAGGAAGTGTTTGAAACAAGTATAGCAATCTGAAGATGCCATTCTTGAATCTCACTGTTGACAAAATGGTGGACTATACATTCAATAAATTAAAAATACTGAATTAATGGGATGGTGATGGTTACTATTATTATTATGCATCTTAAAAGAGAATCAGAAAGGAGTCTCTGAAAAATAATAATCAACGTTTATAATACCGAATCCTGCTAGACAGGATACAAGCACGAAGAAACAATCTTCTGCATTTACACAAGGCCAAATAAAATGCCCCTGTTGTTTACCTTCAACAGAGAGATGCTATGCTGGAAAAATGTGTCACAGCTATGTATGAAAAGTCAAATGTGAAAAGATTTGGAGGCAGGAAGTCTATGACACATTTTTATACCTTGAACCTGATTTAAGCATCCTTATCACACAATTGAGATGATTAAACTATGTTAAGAGAGTGGTTCCTTCTTGAGGGCCATATTCATGAAGTCCTTGAAATCTCATGCTAATTCTTGTCTTTTATGCTTGATTAATCTGGAGGGTTCTCATCTTTGCAATTACAGGTTAAAATCATGTTGCCCTTCACATGCTCTTTACCAGATGAGAGAAGAAATGCACCATTTTGTTGGCCTTTGATTACTCTCTTTTGCATAAACAACAGATCTGAATATTACCCAAAGTATCCATGCTTTTGACTCTTAAGACTTGAATTCTTCTGTTGTGTGCCTCAATCGAAACCATAACCAATACGGAAGAGTAAATATAAATTGAATATAGAACATTGGTCCAGTTTTAATGCAAAATCAACTGAGATTGAATACCTTTATTTTATTTTATTTATTTATTATTTCAATTTATATACCACCCTTCCCGAGAAGGCTCAGGGTGGTTTACAACAACAACCAACACAATCACAGTAAAAGATTAAAACATAAATCTTTAGACCAGAGTGGACTATGCAGCATTAAACATTAAATGCCTGTCGAAAAAGGTAGGTCTTACAGGCCCTCCTGAAGGCCTGCAGATGAGTTATTGATTGGGTCTCCTCAGGAAGAGCGTTCCAGAGAACAGGCGCTAGTCCAGAAAAAGCGTGCTGCCGAGTCGATGATAAGCAGCAGACCTTGAGAGATGGAACCTCCAATAGATTTCGATCCATGGACTGTAGTGGCCTCTGGGGAATGTGCAGGGAAAGACGGTCCTTCAGGTACACTGGCCCCAGACCATGCAAGGCCTTAAAGGTTAGCACCATCATTTTGAAGGCAATCCGGCACTCAATCGGGAGCCAGTGCAAATGCTGCAAGACTGGCATGATGTGGCACGATAGTGTCACTCCAGCTGGAAGTCGAGCCGCAGCGTTTTGCACCAGCTTAAGTTTCCGGATTACCGACAAAGGAAGGCCAATGTAAAGGGTGTTACAGTAGTCCAGTTTTGAGATGACAATGGCCTGGATTACCGTAGCCAGGTTGTCACCAGAGAGGTAGGGCGCCAGCCACCTTGCCTGGTGCAGATGGAAAAACGCTGCTCTGCTCACGGCAGAGACCTGAGCCTCCATCATCAGCAGATTGTCCAGTTGGACCCCCAGACTTTTAACCAAGGGTGACAGGGTAACCACCCCACCGTCCATGATTGGCAACCGGAGCTCCCCCCACTCCCCGGGATGACCCAGCCACAGGACCTCCGTCTTTGACGGGTTCACCTTTATGATATATATGCCTTCTGAAATATAGTGCAGACTCATTATTCAGTGGTGGCTCAGCAACTCCCACAATTTGCAGAAAAATGTTGAATGGTGGAGAAATTGTAGCTCACGCCAGGTTAAAGCTCCAGTCAATTTTGATCTAGCAAGATCTCAGTAAAGGAACAAGCAGGTTATGATGATGGTGCTCAAATTACAAGGACAACATAACAGAGGAAAAGAGTTCCCCATTGACACCCACAACTACTGTTGTTAGATCATTTATTTATTTCATATCAAAAGCATTGCATAAATTAGTATAAAAATAGAAGGCGCTCAGGCGGCTAAATATGTTTTGACTAAAAACGGGCAACAGCAATGGCATTGTCTGTAGCCTCCAACAATTCCTCCTCTGTACATGAGACAGGGCACAGTGGACAAACATACATTCTTGCACTGACCTTGTTTAATATCTTTACTAATTATCAGCCACAACCACCATTCACAAAGAGATTTATATGTGCTGATGACCTTGGCCTAACAACACAAGCAAAAGACTTTGAAACAGTTGAAATCAAGCTTACTAATGCCTTGAAAGATATCTCCAGCTACTACAAAGATAACCACCTGAAGTCTAACCCTGCCAAGACACAAGTGTGTGTTTTCCATCTACACAACCCTGAAGCCAACAGGAGATTGAAAGTCACCTAGGAAGATCAAAAGCTTGAACATTTTTTCCATCCTAAATATCTTGGTGTCACCTTAGATCGAACACTAGCATACAGGAAACACTGCTTGAACTCCAAGCACGAAGTAGATGCATGCAATAACATCCTGCGGAAAATTACTGGCAGAACATGGGGTGCAGACCCAAAATTAATAAGAACATCAGCCCTGGCCATCAACTGCCGAGTATGCCTGCCCTGTTTGGTAGAGGTCTGCCCATGCAAAGCAGGTGAACATAGCATTGAATGAAACATGCAGAATAATCACAGGATAAACTCTACAAGCTAGCTGGCATTGCCCCCAATGTGCAACGGGAAGTTGCTGCTAAATGTGAGAGAAATAAGGTTGAACACTGTAAAAGCCACATGCTACATGGCTACCAGCCTCCTCCCAGCAGACTCAAATCAAGGAAAAGCTTCCTTGGCGTCCCTTCAGCAACAGCAAGGGTATCCCTCTGGGCAGCTAAACCAGGAAATCCCAACTGGATGGCCCCCTTCGAGGGTCTTCCTCCAGGGGCAAACCAAGAATGGGCAACTTGGAAGTCCCTGAATAGACTCAGAAGCAGAGTGGGCAGATCAAAAGACAACCTGGCAAAATGGCATTACCTAAAAGAATCCCATACCTTGTGTTATGTGAATGATTGAAAATTGAAAAGGGGGAATTCAGGGACAAGGCCTCCAGATTTCTTTTTTTTTCTTCTTCCCCTCTCCCAGCTATTTGAGGGTGGCGTTAGAGATATCCTAGGGGCCAAGGTGGCACAACGGGTTAAACCACTGAGCTGCTGAACTTGCTGACCAGAAGGTTGGTGGTTCAAATATGAACCATCAATAGTGTTAAGATCATTGGGAGAGGCCCTCCTCTCAGTCCCACCACCCTCACAGGCATGTTTGTTGGGGACAAGAGGCAGGGCCTTTTCTGTGGTGGCCCCCCAGCTGTGGAACTCCCTCCCAAATGAAATTAGATCTGCCCCCTCCCTCCTGACCTTTAGGAAGCGAGTAAAAACATGGCTATGGAACGAGGCCTTCACAGAATGAGGGAGGGGATCACTGACTAAGGCACAGACCACAATATGTGGATTGAATACATGGACTGATTTGGACATGATTTTACTTTGGCGAATGGCATTTTTTAAAGGTAATTTTAATATGTCTTTCGTAATTATTGTTGGTTTATGATGTTTAGATGTTAATGTTAGCATTGAATTTTTGCTGTCTGCTGGTCTGAGTCCCTCTGTTGAGGTCAAGAAGATCGGGGTACAAAAATTTTTAATAAATAAATAAACCTGTGGGGTGGGGTGAGCTCCCACTGTTAGCCCCAACTCCTGCCAACCTAGCAGTTCAAATCATACAAATGTGAGTAGACCAATATGTCTACACCTAGTCAGGAAGGTAAATAACGCTCCATGTAGACATGCTGGCAACATGACCTTGGAGGCGTCTATGAACACGGGCACTTTGGCTTAGAAAGCACAACCTTTAGAGCCGGAGATGGGCACCACCCTCAAGATTCGGAAACAGAAGCCTTTACCTTTATCTGTGTTTCGTTGTTTCTAGGCATTGAATGTTTGCCTTTGTCTATGTATGCTGGATTCTGCTCTGAGTCCTCTCAGGGAGATAGGGCGGAATACAAATAAAGTGTTATTATTTTACGTATCATTTGAACATCGGAAGGCAAGAGCTTTTGGACGGTGGAATATGCTGCTTTGAGGCATGGTGGAGTCTCCTTCTCTGAATGATTTTAAGCAGAAGCTGGGTGGCCATTTGTTGGGAAGGCTTTGATGTATTTTCCTGTATGGCAAGCAGATGGATTGGATGGCCTTTGTGGTCTCTTCCGACTCGATGATTCCATGATTCTATCTCGTAGAATCCTGGGGTTTGCAGGTGCTTAAAGATCTCGATTTCATTCTGAGCTACAGTATTTGGCAGACTATTTAAGCATCCTGTAAAATTGCAAATTCTAGGATCCCACAAAATGAAGCTATGGCAAACAAAGTGGTATCAAAGTGTTTAAATTTTGTAGCTGTGTGTATGCCACCATTAAAAATAATGTCGTCTTCCTAGAATCATGAGACATGCTGCTTGATGATTCTGGTAATCAAAGTCCAAAAAAGGTAATATTTCCAGGCTCTAGGTCTGGTGCAGTCCACTGTGGCTGACCACATTTCTCTGCAGACTTGCACCGAGGTCTTTCCAAACCTCATAACCTGAGATCCTTTGAAAGGAAGAAGAATACCAAGCCGTTCTGCATGCAAAGAATGTATTCGACCACGAAGCTCTAGCCCCTCACCTGCATTCATCCAGACTAAATGGTATTGATCCAGACAAGAGATATGCTTGCCTAATATAGGGGGAGCCAGAGCAGGCAACTAGACCTAAAGCAATGCAGCAAATCACAAATTCTAAATAAATCAATGTGATGCCTTTTGTTTAACAACAGAACTGCATGAATATAACCTATACTAGAGTCCTCATCCTTTCCCAACTGGAGAGAGAGAGAGAGAAAGGAAGGGGGGGGCAATAACCAATGCTAGAAGACTCTGCCAAACAACAAAGCGTAGATTTTATACATGCACATCAATTTAGCCCTAAAGCCTCAAAAGCCTGAGGGTCATCCCAACCCCTTTTAATACCAAAGGGTCTGACGATACAAGCAGATCAAGCAACCAAGCCCAAACCTGCTTTTGTCTGAGCAAAGATGAAAGCTCCCTCAAACAGGTGAAGGCTTCTTTTGAATCATCACCTGCAATTAAACAAAGGAAAACTTAGAGGAGGAGAGGTAAACTGAACTCACTTTTAAAAGACACCAACAGAGCAGGTGGATGCTTGCTGAGGATGGCTGTGGTGTCTGCTGTCATTCTTTCACCAAATCATGCTCAATTGCCAAGAACTGTTGCAGGAGACGCAACAGGTCAATTGCAAAGAAGGCAGAAGAAGGGAAGGGAAGAGGCCATGAAAATGTTAAATGTTGTTTCTCTTAGGCAAAGCTTGGGGGAAAGTACTGTACGTACTTGAGTATATGCCTAGTTTTTCAGCCATTTTTTAAGGCTGAAAAAGCCACCCTCTGCTTATACTCGAGTGAGGGTCCTGGCAGGAAGGCGTGGAGCAGAAAGAGGCTGCACACCTTCCACTCTTCAATCCTTCCCACTTGCTCCCTTCCCACCTCAGTGTTGCACCTCAACGGGGGTACACCTTGCTCAAGCACTCACCAGGAAGCCCAATGTAGAAATAAACAGTTTATTGAAAAACAGTAAAAGAGTTTTAAAAAATCCAAATAGGTAAGATAAAAAGAGTTTCACAAAACCAGAAATAAAACCCCAATGCAGAGGTTAAAACATGAATATAAATCCAAGGAGCAAGGTAAACTCATAAGCTTGAATAATCCAAAGATGAGGAACAAAACATCCATTTAAGTGATCCAAGAATCAAAGAACAACACATTGGCTTGAGTTCATGGTAAAATCCCCAAGACTTAACGCAAAACTTGACCAAAGGCAAAAGATCCTTGCTCCAATTGCAAAGTTGCTTGATCTGAAAAACCGAAAGTACTTTTCCCAATTAATAAGGACAGCAATGCATGAAAGCATTCCTTCGGCCACTTTTCCCCATTGCCTGACTTGCACCTGGAATTTGTCCCACAGAGAAGCAGTCTTGCCTCTCTATCTAATATTTCTTCCAGCCTGTCATTTTGCAGAACAGTTTCGTTTTCACACAGAGAGTCCTCCATTGTCCCAACTGGGGAATTGCCTTCCTGTTCCAACATCCTCTCTGTCTGAATAGCCCCTGCATCCCCAGACCCCTCATCAATATCCTCAGCTGGCTGAGCTACAACACCATCCTCCCCCCTAAGCCCCCTGTCCCATCCCGTCCCATCCCAAAGAACGAGGCTTAGCAGGGTAAGCCCGGTGGAACTGAGCCACCAAATCTGGAGCATGAACATCCCAAGCATCCACCCAATAGCATTCCTCGGGGCCATAGTTTGTTCCCCATTCTCCAGTACCCCTTTGCTACCCGTCTTCCTTTTCTAGTTTCCCCCTTCCTTCCCCAGTCTTTACTATCCCGGCCCCTCTCTCCCACTTTTCCAGCCCCCCTCCCCTCTCCATCCCAACCTTTCCCAGTTTCCAGCCCCCTTTCACACCTTAGTCATCCCCCCTTCCCCAGTTGCCCCCTTCCCACATGCAGTCCAATGACATTTAGAAAGCTGCACAATTCCCACACCTGTATTAGAACATTAGGTAAAATGTGTATCTTTTGAATTAAATACAAATGAAAAAAATTCACAAATGCAAATAGGGAAACATGCAGAAAAGCCAGAATGCTACTGGTATCCTACACATTGTGTACATTCTCCTGTGTATTGAAGTTTGTTGAAGTGGAGTTGTACACCAGTTACCATTCCGTATGCCAAGTAAGCATGCATATTTATTTATTTATTATTGAACTTGTATGCCGCCACTCCCCGAGGGCTCAGAGCGGCTCACAGTCACATAAAAACATAATACAATCAAAACAACATTTTAAAATTGGCATACACGTCAGTGTGAATGTGTTTCAGCTGCATGTTCAGTTGTGCATTGTCATTGTCAGCCTTGTCATTCAACACAAAGATTGCATAGCATAGCCAATATGTAATTTTGGATATACAATCCTGATGCAGCCAAATAGTACACAACATATTAAGGTATTTATTTATTTATTTATTGTGTCAGGAGCAAACTAAACAATTATGCTGTATTTAAAACACACACACAAAGTTTGCAAAGTTGGGATTCTATTAAATGTCCTTTGCCCAGTAGCTGGCCACTTGGAATGCCTCTGGGGTTGCTATAAGAAGCTCCTCCATTGTGCATGTGGCAGGGCTCTAGTTACATTGTAGTAGGTGGTCTGTGGTTTCCATTTTGTAACCCCATTTTTTAAGGTTGGCTCTGCACCTCGTGGTGCCAGAGTGCAGTCTGTTCAGCGCCTTCCAAGTCGCCCAGTTTTCTGTGTGCCCAGGAGGGAGTCTATCATTTGGTACTATCAGTCATTGATTGAGGTTCTGGGTTTTAGCCTGTCTCTTTTGGACTCTCGCTTGCTGAGGTGTTCCTATGAGTATCTTTGAAGATATTAGAAAACTATTTCTGTGCCTGGCCATTGTGATGGTCTGGATGAGGAGGAACGAGCTGAGGATCAATCCTAATAAAACAGAGGTCCTCCAGGTCAGTCGCCCGTCTGATCGGGGTATTGGGTGGCAATCTGTGCTGGACGGGGTTGCACTCCCCCTGAAGTCACAGGTCCGCAGTTTGGGGGTCCTCCTGGATTCAGCACTGACACTTGATGCACAGGTGTCGCAGTGGCTGGAAGGGCCTTTGCTCAACTAAAACTCATGCGCCAACTGCGACCTTACTTCGTGAAGTCTGACCTGACCATGGTGGTCCATGCCTTAGTTACCTCTAGACTGGATTACTGCAATGCACTCTACGTGGGGCTACCCTTGAAGTTGGCCTGGAAACTTCAACTTGTTCAATGTTCAGCAGCCAGACTAATAACTGGGGCAAGCTACAGGGAGCAGTCTACCTCCTGTTTAACGAGCTTCACTGGCTGCTGTTTATTTTCTGGTCAAAATTCAAGGTGCAGGTGATTACCTACAAAGCCCTAAACGGTTTGGGACCCACCTACCTTCGTGACTGTATCTTTCTCCATGAACCAGCCTGAACCCTTCTATCTTCGGTGGAGGCCCTCCTTTTGCCACTGCCAGTCTCACAGGCTCGTCTTGAGGGCACAAGGGAGAGAGCTTTCTCCTCTGTGACCCCCCGACTCTGGAACGCATTGCCCGGAGAGATTAGGAAAGCCCCCACCTTGGAAACCTTTAAAAAGCACCTTAAAAGCTGGCTTTTCCGTTGCACCTTTGGAGAGTATCCACTTAACTTTATACCATTGCTCCCCTCAACGCCCGTCTCTGCAGTACACTCCCCCCTTTTATGAAGGCCTCCTACAACCCATGCTCTACATGAGCTTCCCTTTGCAAAGAATCTACTCCTGTTATCTCACCCTGAGTTTTAAACATTTTATCCTGTACATGTGGCCCACTGCGTTGTTTGTGATTGTAGATATTACATTTGTATATTGCTATTTTTATAGGTTTGTATTTTATTGTCTTGTTTGTGATGTTTTGATTTTTGTTTATTGTAATTTGTTGTTTGGGCTTGGCCTCATGTAAGCCACCCCGAGTCCCCATTAGGGAGATGGTGGCGGGGTATAACCTTGTTTATTATTATTATTATTATTGATTTAAATCATTGGAGTTCCAGCTGATATCCAAACAGGGGATGGGCCGGAGATGTCACTGTCTTGGTCCTTTCACTATTGGTTGCTACTTCCCGGCAGATGTCAGGTGGTGCAATACCAGCTAAACAGTGTAATTTCTCCAGTGGTGTATTGCACAGACATCCTGTGATAATGCGGCATGTCTCATTAAGAGCCACATCCACTGTTTTAGCATAGTGAGATTTGTTCCACACTGAGCATGTATACTCAGCAGTAGAGTAGCAAAGCGCAAGGGCAGATATTTTTAAGTGTTTCTGCAATACTTATGTAGAACTTCCCCCTCCACAGGGCCGTAGCCAGGATTTTGATTCGGGGGGGGGGGCTGAGTTTGGTTCGGGGGGGCTGAGACTGGGTGGAAGAGGGTTTACCCTAGCAAACCTTTTGTATTGTCATCCCAATAACCCCATTAATGTGGGATATAATGAGCATGGTGATCAGATCATGATATGAATAAACATAACAGTTTAAATAATGTACCAGTAAGGCCTTTTCACGGACCACCCTGAGAATTTCGGGGGGGGGCTGCAGCCCCCTTAGCCCCCCCCCCTGGCTACATGCCTGCCCCTCCATGACATAAAATCCCACAACCCAAAGGAACAACATGAAGAAAACACATCTTGGATTAGAATTAAACTGAATCAAATCAAGATTTATATACCATTCCTATCTGGAAACCAACTTGTCCTACCTCCAAAAAAAGCCCACCCTATAAACCTCCAAAACATATCTTTAGATATATAATTGCTTATATCCAACCTTAATCTTATTAAAACCAGCCATATTGAAATCAATGTGTCTAGTCTAGTCTAGATCAAACCTAGATTTTCATAGATTCAGATTAACATAAATATTTGCTATATAGCCTGAAAATAGATTTAGCAGTAATTCCCAAGAAATTCAGAAGTTTAGAAGGAGGGGCAATGAAGAATCAGAGATTTTCCATGTGTCCTAGCTGCGACACCCCAAATCCTTTGATGGAATTCAGTAACTATATGGGCAGCCACTTTGTTCATGTCTGTTCTACTTGCAAGATCATTACATTCTATTTCTTACACGTCCCAATGTGACACTGGGTAAACTCACTGCCAGCAAAACACATATGGTCCCAATCAGAATGCCTTCCTGAGACACCATAGAAAAGCAATAAATACAATCAAAATACAGAAGTACCAAATGAATGAGTAAGAAGCACTCTTCTGCCCAAATTGATTTGGTTACATGTACGTAATCTAAGCATTAGGCTAACAGACAGTGGAGGCTTCTCTTCAGCCCAACCTTTCACACATTACATTTTTCTATTTTTTTGTATTTTGTATCAGGTCACCTTGGATTATAGAAATCAAGTGGCATTTCTTCTGCTTTGCTTCCTGCAAGATCAATAACAACAATCAATTAAAACTTATTTTCTTCCAGATGGCTCCACCTTTATGATAACTGCACTCGAAAGAATGGATATTTGCCTCATTTCTTTAATGTCTTCCATTTGCCATACATGGGGGTTCATCCCTATACCACTTTAATGTACAATGGGGATGTTGAAGACAGTGTTATTATGTGTATAGTGAAAGCACACGTCCAAGAACTTCAGTCAGATGGGAGGGAATAGGCATAGGAGAGATGTCTAGCACTGGCGAACGAAAGATGGACTCATCTCATGCTTGGCCATGATAGCTGGGAGATTCTGGGAGTTGTGGTCCAAAAAATGCATTTCTGAAGTCTAGGAACTAGGTTGAAATGGGGAGTGGGGCAGTTTCATGCCCAGTCATGTGTCTTCCTATGCAGAAGTGAACCCCAATGAGTTCCAAAGCAAAGAGATATTGAATTACTGTCTTATTCCCAAGTGCATATTGGATTACTATCTCTAAAAAGAACCTCACCAAACAATTTTCATTTTCAGCACCAAATGTAGCCGATTCAAGCCATCAAAGAAAAAACACAAATTGGACAGGCAGTGATACATTTAATTTATCATTTTTTAAAAAAACAATTACTTGTTTATTATCTCATGTCATGGCTTATTTATAAAGGTTTCAGTGACCTGTCGGTAACTACAAAGCACGGAGATGTATTTCTTATGTACCCTGTGCATGGAAATCTCATATGCTCTCTTTCAAAGAAATATTCCACCTTTTACACATCCTCCTTGATGGATTATCACCTTGTCACGATGAAGGGGCTTGTTTATTTATTTATTTACTGCCATTTAGACAGACACAGAGGCAATTTAACATTCCAGCTTTTTCTGACTTCATGAGGGTATGCTTGATTCCGGCCACAGGGGGGGGCGCTGCCGCTTCACCGTCCACTTGTGACACCAGGTCTTTGAGGGAGTACTTCCTTATTCTTACGCATGCCTCTGGAAGGTTTTATGGTGTAGTAAATTAGTTAAATTAGCCTCCTTACATAAAACGGTACCTAAATTTCCTACTTGACAGATGCAACTGTCTTTTGACTGTCTTTTATTATTTCTGAGTCGCCCTCCACGTTAGTGCTCCAGGCGACACACACAACAAATTCACACAAAATAGAGTATTTAAAACTAGATTAAAATATTCAGTGGTTAAATGCAGGGGCCAGGCTTTTGAGTTCCTGGTTCTGACCCCATGGTCAACAACAAGCTAGACTAGAGCTTACTCTGACCCGGGTTGGCTTCGAACTCATGACCTCTCAGTCAATAGTGACTTAATGAAGCTGGCTACTAACTAGCTGCGCCACAGCCTGGTCACTGTGGCGCAGCTTGTCCGCATGTCTTGGTGTTCTTATGGCTTGATGTTCCAATGAACCTGCAGGCGTAACCATTGGAATCATGTACTTCATGGAGGGGCTGCAAGAGAGGATCCAGACCAAGAGCAATCTGAAGACTTCAACGGCAGTGCAAGCGGATGTCAACATGGCACATGTTGCAACGGGTGTGAAGGTGGGAGAAGGCTGCAACAGATGAGACGCCACCATGATCATATTAAAGCAACCTCTGTAGATGGCATTCATTGACCTTACAAAGGCATTCAACACAGTGAATTGCAGTGCTCTCTGGACTGTCTTCCAAAAAATTGGATGCCCTGCAGCTCCTCCACAATGACATGATGGCAACAGTCTTGGACAGCACTGGTTCCCGAAGTGACCCATTTAAGGTGAAATCAGGTGTCAAACAGGGATGTGTTATTGCCCCAACCTTATTCTTCATCTTCATCACTATGATACTGCACCTTGTTGATGGGAAGCTTCCCACCAGCATGGAAATTATTTATCATACAAATGGCAAGCTGTTTAACCTCAGCAGACTAAAACCAAAACCAAGACCTCAACATCTGTTATAGAACTCCAAAATGCTGATGATAATGTAGTCTTTGCTTATTCTGAAGACTAAACGCCTTTGCAAAAGCATACAGAAAGCTTGGCCTCTCACAGAACATCAAGTGCTCTTTCAACAGGCACCAGCCAATTCCTCTGCAATGCCAGAAATGCACCTTAATGGTATAACATTAGAAAACATTGACAATTTCCACTACCCAGGTTAAGAGGAATCGCTGATTGAGAAGAATTGGTTTTGATTTTCTTAACCTGGCACCCTGTGAGCAGTTGAACAACAATTCCCATTGTCTTCAATCTGCAATGAACATGGTGGGAGGGCCTGATGAGGTTTATAGCCCACCACACCGAAAAAGTGCCATGTTATGGGTGGCAGATTTGATCCATATATTTCAGCTGTCGTTTTTGCTAAGTTCAGTATTTCTCAAATTGGCAAAACTGTGATGAAGACGCAGATGCTTTTTGCTATCAGTTAATAGCAGTTATTTCCTCGTTTTTACTCATATGTTCCTATGGCAGTTGTCCAAGGCTCTGGAATAGTAAACCTGAGGAGCAGGTAACGGTTAGTTTCATTCTCCAGATCTTTGCAAAAACTTGTATTTGTGGCATTTGAAGCAATAAGATTAACTCGTCAGAGAAAATTTGGTGACTCTGCAAATAGTATCCCAACATCCACCTTTTTTTTAAAAAAAAGGTACTTTCTGTGCACTCAGCTCCACATCATTCTAGTCTCTTTGGTTTAAACTTCAATCTTCAATTATTGATATAATTGATCAATAAATAATCAATTATAATCAATCAATTCATTTTTAGAGCGCAACTGAAAGGTGCCAGGAAATTTCACTTAGTCTTGAAGACAGCTACTAAGGTAATCTCAAACCAGCATCTCCATCAGTTTCAGATATGAACTCAGCACAGAAATGAACACATTTACCTTTAGAACATCTTTATATCTCTGCCTGAAGGACTGTCTTTTTTCCACATGTCCCTGCACCCATGTTGAAACCACAATCATTGTGACATCTTGTGACATTATTGTCTGTGCTTTTATCCATTACATATGATGAGAAGCCCTTTTAATTCTGGATGTACAGATTCACGGGATGATCCAATTCTATTATTATTAGAACCATTAAAATAACAAATAGGGGCTACAACACAATGGGGAGCATTCCTAATCATGATGCCAACTGGTCAAGTTGGCAATAAGTAATATGTTCTGGCCCTTCTCACAGGTAAAGCTGGTTTAGCCCTAAACTAAGAACACTTTGGAGAAAACTCTGGAACAGCCTCACTAGGGGCCCGTCCAGACAAGACCTTTATTGAGGCATCTACCACAATAAAGGAAGGCCAAAACTTCAGCTGTTCCAGTGTTCCTCACTGGGGCTGCCTGCAGGAAGTGGACAACCCCCTGTTGAAGCAGCTCCACCGACTGCCAGTCTGTTTCTGGGCACAATTCAAATGCTGGTTATGACCTTTAAAGCTCTAGACAGTTAAGGTTCAAGCTATTTGGCTGACCACATCCCCTTGTATGAACCTACCCAGGCTCTGAGATCTTCAGGAGAGGTCCTTCTCTCAGTCCCACCACTATCTCAAGTTCGGGTGGTAGGAAAATGAGAGTGGGTCTTCTCAGTGGCTGCCCCTGACTCTGGAACTCCCTACCCAGGGAAGCTAGAATGGCCCCCTCCCTGCAGTCCTTCTGGCAGCAGGTTAAAACCTTTTAAAGAGGGTTGTTGTGGTTTTATATGTTTTTTATGCAGTGGTTCTCAATCTTCCTAATGGCACAGCCCCTTAATACAGTTCCTCATGTTGTGGTGACCCCCAACTATAAAATTATTTTTGTTGCTACTTCATAACTGTAATTTTGCTACTGTTATGAATCGTAATGTTAATATCTGATATGCAGGATGTATTCTCATTCACTGGACCAAGGGCCCCCACTCCTGCCCCCCAGGATGGTCTTGCTGACTATGATCAGCCAGGTCCAAGACGGGCTCCTCTTGGCCGCCTCCATGCAGGAAACTGAGCAGTCAAACCGAAACTTCCAGGAATACCATAGCCAAGCCAAGCAGCTCTTCTGCAAACTGGGGGACCATTCACCAAGCCGGTGTTCTCTAGAAGCCGGGCCAATGACTTTCCACTCTGGATTCCAAGGCCAGCAGCTTGTCGACTCTTTCCAAGAAATACCGCCAGGACAACAAACTCCTCATTCACTGGACCAAATTGGGCACAAATACCTGATACGCCCAAATTTGAATACTGGTGCAGGTGGGGGTGTCAATTGATATTGTCATTTGGAAGTTGTAGTTGCTGGGATTTATAGTTCACCTAACAATCAAAGAGCATTCTGAACTCCACTAACAATGGAATTGAACCAAACTTGGCACACAGAACTCCCATGACCAACAGAAAATACAGGAAGGGTTTGGTGGACATTGACCTTGAGTTCTGGAGTTGTAGTTCCCCGATATCCAGAGAGCACTGTAGACTCAAACAATGATGGATCTGGACCAAGCTTGGCACAAATACTCAATCTATCCAAATGTGAACACTGGTGGAGTTTGGGAAAAATAGACCTTGATATTTGGGAGTTGTAGTTGCTGAGATATATACTTCACCTACAATCAAAGAGAATTATGAACTCCACCAACGATGAAATTGGGCCAAGCTTCCCACACAGAACCCCCATGATCAACAGAAAATACTATGTTTTCGGATGGTCTTTGGCGACCCCTCTGACACCCCTTCACAAACTCCCCAGGGATCCTGACCCCCAGGTTGAGAAACATGGGTTTTTATGGATTTAATCTGAATTATTTTAATACTGATGTTCAATGCTGTTTAAATATTTGTATATGTGTATATCTTTAATTTTATGCTGATGTTTTTATGTTAGGCCACTTATGTTAGGCAGGAGAGGTAAGGCAGGATATAATAATAACAATAATAATAATACTCTTTCTTTTTCCATATTCCATCTTTTTTTAAAAAGAAAAGGATGTGACCGCCTTTGGTCTATCCATGTTGATGCTTTATTCTATGTAGGGCCTCATATAATATAGAGGGGGGGGGGAGAAAAATCTGCCATAAGGAAAGATATATTTTGAAAGGCAGGACATACCTCCTTAAAAGTTTCATGGCAGATTCTGTTCTGCAGTACAAGCCAAACACCCCTAACTTCAGAAAGAGCCGCCAATGCATATTCAAAAAGTGAACTTGATCCAACATCTATCTTTTGTTAGTGTTGTTGTTGTTGAGGGCTTCTAAAGGTAACGTGTTACTTCAACATTCCTGAAAGAAAAAGAAACATGTTTCTAGAACAGATAAACCCTGTGCTGGAACCTGGTGAGAAGAACTACCCCTTTGCTGCAGTTCTGGGGCATGTTGTAACACCCTTGCCTGTTGGTGCTTCCCTGGAGCATGACATGCAGCTACAGAATAATGAAGGCATTGAATGGCTTGATTGACGGAGTTCCAGCGGCACACAGAAAAGAGGAGAAATGATTGCAACATCATGGCAACCCCCTCTTGGATTAAAATTCCCTCCTCATCTGGAGCCTTAGAAGTATGCCAGGATTTGTAAACATTTCATTACAACAGTTTCCACAAGCTCACACAAAGAAGTAGGAGAAACTAAGAAGGCTTGTCCTAGGTAGAATTCCATGGCTAACGCAGAGATACTTAAAGTCATTATAAAGGTCACTGCTAGAAGCCATCTTTAATGCATATGAACCTCAGGGAAATAGAGATGCTGTCATGCTTTTTCACATGGCGCTCAGCAGTATGATAACTGTTGCCATCACCACCGTATGAAGGCCAATATAAAGCCTTCCATCCATAGGTGTGATGGCACACCTGAGCCTTTGGGAAAACTATATTGTCCGGCTTTACTTAGGGGGTTATCTGTATACCTTCTGTTAAGATTAAGACCCTTAGCAGACAGAGGCACTTTCGGCAGGGTGAAAAGATAACCAAAATGAGTTTACTGAAGCAAGATGAATAAAGGGAAAATTCCACCCGGGATTATCATAAGGTTACTTAAACAATACATTATAAAAGGAGATTTTGCTGGTTGTAGTCATCTTTCTGGAATCTTTGAAAGTCTTTTGCCTCTGGTGTAAAGCGATGGATTATAAATTGTTGCTTACAAACTGTCTTAATCTTCTCTCCTGTGATGCTTAGGCTGGCCAAAAGCTTCTGTTGTCCTTTGAACTGTTGGTATAATAATACTGCTAAATGTAGCAGTGCTAAGAAAGCCTGCTTTGGATTGCTAGGCCTAGGATACCAGACAATATCCAAGCCTCTAATTCACTGTAGCTCTGCTTTAGAAAGAAGTAGGAGTCCAGCAAAGAGCTCTGTTACAGGGAAATGGATTAGACCAACTAAGATTGGCCTCTGGGGGTATTTTAAGATCCACCCAAAAACAAATACTATCTACACTATTGGAAAGGCCTATAAACAGGGGAAACTAAAGCAGAGGACAGGAGAAGGCAGAGCCAAGACTTCACAATGTTCTTCTATGTTATGGTGCACTACTCAGATCCAGTTGTGTAGCAGTAGAATTTTGAAGTGTAGGCTGGCACTATTATGAGCTCCAAATAGAGCAGGTAGATGGAAACAAATGGATTGGCTGTGTATTGACTTATTGTTCAACAACTTATTGTTCAACAATTAAATGGGGACTAACCAATAATATTCCAGCTATTATCTATCACATATAAAAAGTCTGGTGGAATCCAAAAGTTCAACAGCTGTAGCTAAATAGCTCTTGCCCCAAACTTTCTCTCCAGGAATAGTAACTTTTGCATAATATTGTAATGCTCTATCTTTGCCTCACCTGTGGATATTTTCAAATCCATACACATTTTCTCCAACATTCTGTTTTCAGGATTTCTTTACAATGGCTACAAATGTTAATCCTACAGAATATTCACATATGGAAAACTTAAAGCAACTGGCCATCCCATGAAAGTTTGACTATCCCATGCCCGGCCCTTTTTGTAGCTTGTTCACACCCATTTTAGTATTTCTGGTAATTGGTCCTTGTCGAGCATTGTTTTGATGGAGTTTCAATGCTGCTGTTTTACTTTATGTTTTACTAGCTTGGGGACCCGGCCCTGCCCGGGTCATTTGAGAAGTGCAGCAGAATGTAGAGTGGGTCATGGGGGCTCTGTGTGCCAAGTTTAGTCTTGATCCATCATTATTGGGAGTTGCAGTGGTATCATGAAATTACTGAAGGTAGTGCAAGTCCCATCATCTCTGTGTGTCCCGTCCCCCCCAAAGTGTAGTAGGATGTAGATTGGGTCATGGGGGCTCTGTGTGCTAAGTTTGGTCTGTATTGGTGAATGGATGAGGCATGCATTGTTTTTCGGAAGTGAGTGAAGGTACTTCAAGTCCCATCATCTGTGGTCCGTCTCACAGTAAACTGCACCAGGCTGTAGAGTGGGTCATGAGGGCTCTGTGTGCCAGATTTGGTGTTGATCAGTCATTGGATTAGGTTTGTAGCAGGATTGGGAAGTGAGGGAAGGTACTGCAAGTCCCATCATCCATGTTCTGTCCCCCTCCAAACTTCAGTAGGCTGTAGAGTGGGTCACTGGGGCTCTGTGTGCCAAGTGTGGACTTTCTCGGTGTTTGTTGGGGGCCACAGTGGTCTGTGGGAACAGAGGGGTGTAAAAGTACTACAAATCCCATCATCCACTGTCAGTCCTCCCCCAAACCTCACCAGGACGTGAAGGCAGTCATGGGGGTTATGTATGCCAAGTTTGGTCTTGATCAGTGATTGGATGAGGGTTGCAGCAAACTTGGGAAGTGAGTAGAGGCACTTCAAGTCCCATCATCCATGGCCCACCCTCCTCCGAACTGCACCAGGATGTAGAGTGGGTCATGGGGGCTGTGTGTACTGAGTGTGGTCTGTATTGGTCCTTTTTGGTGGCCTCAGTGGTCTGTGGGAACCAAAGTCTTGGAAAGTACTACAAATCCCATAATACGTGGGTCATGTCATAGGGGGGTTATGTGTACCAAGTTTGGTGCAGGTCCATCACCCGCGCTGGTCGCTGTGGCCTGTGAAAGTGGCTGCCACATATCCGCCCCTGGCCTGAGAAACCGGCTGCCCCATATCCGCCCTAAACTCTATTTTGGGGCCTGTAATGTTATGGCCTGCTATTGGTAACTTTAAAAGGCCGAATGGCAGGCAGCCGTTTTCTAAAAGCTGAGGGGAGGAGAATACAGGAATCCATTTTGTTTTCACAGAGCCAAGTGGGGAGGGAATGTTGATGGTGCATTTTTCCCTCAGTGGGAAGAAATCCTGTTGTTTGAATGTAGAGGCCTGGATTCTGGGTTGCTGGCTTTTTCCCTCAGTGGGAAGAAATCCTGTTGTTTGAATGTAGAGGCCTGGATTCTGGGTTGCTGGCTTTTTTCCCCTCCGTGGGAAGAAATCCTGTTGTTTGAATGTAGAGGCCTGGATTCTGGGATGCTGGCTTTTTTCCCCTCAGTGGAAAGAAATCCTGTTGTTTGAATGTAGAGGCCTGGATTCTGGGATGCTGGGTTTTTTCCCTCAGTGGGAAGAAATCCTGTTGTTTGAATGTAGAGGCCTGATTCTGGGTTGCTGGCTTTTTTTCCCCCAGTGGGAAGAAATCCTGTTGTTTGAATGTAGAGGCCTGGATTCTGGGATGCTGGCTTTTTTCCCTCAGTGGGAAGAAATCCTGTTGTTTGAATGTAGAGGCCTGATTCTGGGTTGCTGGCTTTTTCCCCTCAGTGGGAAGAAATCCTGTTGTTTGAATGTAGAGGCCTGGATTCTGGGTTGCTGGCTTTTTCCCCCTCAGTGGGAAGAAATCCTGTTGTTTGAATGTAGAGGCCTGGATTCTGGGTTGCTGGCTTTTTTCCCCTCAGTGGGAAGAAATCCTGTTGTTTGAATGTAGAGGCCTGGATTCTGGGTTGCTGGCTTTTTCCCTCAGTGGGAAGAAATCCTGTTGTTTGAATGTAGAGGCCTGGATTCTGGGTTGCTGGCTTTTTTCCTCCGTGGAAGAAATCCTGTTGTTTGAATGTAGAGGCCTGGATTCTGGGTTGCTGGCTTTTTTCCCCTCAGTGGGAAGAAATCCTGTTGTTTGAATGTAGAGGCCTGGATTCTGGTATGCTGGCTTTTTTCCCCTCAGTGGGAAGAAATCCTGTTGTTTGAATGTAGAGGCCTGGATTCTGGGATGCTGGCTAATCAGTGGCTAGCAATGCCCTCTGTCTGGTGCCTTAGAATTTTGGAGTGGCGAGGCTGTCCAATCAAAGGACTTTATGCAAATAGCTGCCACATATCCGTCCTTCCGCCCTCCGCATACACACATACACACATACACACAAACATTCCGTTTTATAAAGGTATACAGATTTAATTGTGTTTTATCTGGATTGTTATAGTTTACTATGTTTTTATTTTATTGTGTTTTTGTTTTTGATGGATTGCTTTGTTTTTATGTTTTGTGGACATTCTGTCCCATATGTAAGCCACTCCGAGCTCATTCAGGGAGATGGTGGGGTATAAGGTTGTTGTTGTTGTTGTTTTTGTTGTTAATCAGGGCTGAAAACCATTTCTGCCCTATCAAGATAGAGCTAGCCATCCAATATAGGCAGGTTGGGAGCTACAGTCAATAAGCTAGTGGTCACAATGATATTTTATTTCAATATAGCACTTTGTGGGGTCAAAGATCAGCCGTGGAGGTATTTCCACCTTCCAGAGTCACTTTGGAGGAATGCACAGCTATGGAAGAGTTATAACTGCACCACAGGGATACACTGGATCCCACCATTCCTCTAGCAGTAGTCGTTCTTTGTATCCTACTCTTTTGTCCTTACTTCCACCAAAAGCAGTATGTTACAACTCTGTCAGATATGTAATTCTTCCCAAATTTAATTCTAGAAGGAAGCAATAGGAATTACAGATACTGTCTTTCTTACTATGAGAAAGTTTTCAGATTGGGATTGATTCTGTACAAATTTGCACATACAAAGTTTGCACAGAAAACAGCATTTTCAGCACAGAAATATAATTTTCCACACAGAGATGAAGGAATGTTGTTCAGAACGAGTCCACAACTTCAAGGATACTCATCAGTTCAATTTTATCTTTGTCAAGATTTCTCAAAACTCAGGAAACACCTTTTCCAAATCTATTTTAATATTATTTCAATTTGTACTCACCTACACTTTTGTAGGAAAATTTAGGGACCCTTGGGAGACCTTTAAAGTATTTACTTCTTGCTTTTGAAAACCCTTCCAGTCTCTCCTGGATGCTGTTTGTTTGGTTTTTTCCCCTCATCGTGTAGTGTGATGAAATGCTGGGAATTGGGTTTGACAGACAGCTGGATGAATGACCCCAGTGTGTCTTATTCTGAAACACGAGTTGAGTATTGCATTCTCCATGGGTTTCTTTATAAGGGCAACTTGCAACATGCTATAACCTTAAGGATGTGATTACTGATTAGAAAGGATTATTAGGTAACATTGTAGTGCCCCAAAAGACACTGACGTTTTAATCACATTACTGAATGGTGTGTCTGTTTACTTTAAACTATCAACAATCAGTTCTTCAAAGCCCTTTGTTTTGGGGCTCTCACCCTCTGAATTCATAAAGCATCTAAGTTTCTTTCCTCCTCCACCTGCTCCTTTCCCTTCTTTTTTTTTGGGGGAGTGGATCATGCACTAACTCCATTACACTTGGCACAACACTGTAAAACACTTTGGCAGTCAAACAAATAGCGCTACACGAGACCAAACATAATTGTGGGTTATTGAAAAATGTTTCCTGTACATAACTGGAATTCCCCCTTGTTAGCTAAAAGTTTTCTAAGCTGGCCAAAGTTCACTTTCAGTAGTGCTTGCACACCTTCATGTCCTGCCCTTGTGGGATTGCATTCGGTCCTTGCTTTCTCCACTCAGCTCAGTAAAGTTACCTTATTTAAGTTCAATTTCTCCAAAGGACCTTGATAAGCTAGAAAATGGGGATGAAATTAATAGAATTCAACAGAAAAAAATGCAAAAATCTATATTTAAGCTACAAGAATTGAAAGCACACTTACAGGATAGGGGATACTTGGCTTAGCAACAGTACATGTGCAATGGGACTTAATATGATTGTTGATAATAACAATAATAATAACTTTATTCTTATATCCCTCCACCATCTCACCGAAGGGACTTGGGGCAGCTTACATGGGGACCAAGCCCAGCAAAAACAGAAGATATAGCGCAAATAAAATACATTGCATTTCAATAATTAAACAATAAAACCAAGCAACAGACACCATACCAACATAAGAACATCAATAAGCATCAACCAGTTGGCAAGAACAGTGGACATGTTCAGATCTAGGAGGGCAGGGCAAGGGCTACATTGCTTTGCTTCTTCCAGTACACTGACTTTTTTGCCTGTCTTCCCAAGAGATTTGCAAGATTTTTCAGAGACAACACTGATGGAATCATTCCAGGAGTTCAGTGTGATGTTTGTAGACAGTCCACATTTTGCAGGCATATAGCAGAGTTGGGAGAACAATAGGCTAGAAGGGTTATTTTCATGAACTGATTAATCAAAGGCACATTGGAACAACCATGTTTTTAGGTCTTTACGGAAAGTCGGCAGGATGGGCACTAATCTAATCTCCATAGGAATGTCCTGATGTCACTATGGATGTCCCAATCCTCAAACACTCTGCTTCATTCATAAAAATTCTGCACACACAGAGCTCAGGCAGTGTTGTATTTCAGTGTCAATGTTGACTTTTATGGAGAGGTGGCTGCCAAGGTAGCGAAAATGATAAACATTTTCTAATGTTACACCATTAAGCTGTATTACTGGGATTGGCTGGTGCCTGCTGGAAGAGCACTTTGGTTTCAATTGGAGTCCAAGCATTCTCGTATGCTTCTGCAAAGGTGTTTAGAGTGGCTTGTAGGGCTTCTTCTGAATGTGCACAGACAATGTTATCATCAGCATATTGGAGTTCTATAACATATGTTTTTGTGACCTTGATTTTAGCTTACAGTCTGTTGAGGTTAAATAGTTTGCCATCTGTCCATTGCCGTACAAGTAAACATTGTCACACAAAAACAAACAGGACTGCACTCAGAATTTAGAAATGTTCACATCTCAACTACGGTTTCCAGAATGCTATTTGGAGGATTCAAAGAGCTGTATTCTGGAAACGTAACTTTTTCTGAGATCTAGATACAATCCATCAAGGCTTATTCTTCTGGTTAATGGATGGACTCTCTGTCCCTTCTGCTCTGTAAACTGACAGAAAAGAATGTAGGGTGTGCATGGGCTAACCAGCCTGATTCTTCTGTTCTCATAAAGTTCTTCTCAGCAGCTGAGGTGCAAATTCCACAGCCCAAAGTGCTTTCCTACTGCTGGCCTATCTGGGCACATTTGTGTATACCAGTGTTTTTCAACCTTTTTTGAGCCGCGGCACATTTTTTACATTTACAAAATCCTGGAGCGCACCACCAACCAAAATGACACGAAATGACACTCTAACACAGTAATACATATAGTTAATATGTTTTAAAATGTATTTAGACACTCAATGTAAAACCTTGGCCTGTTTTGATGAACACAACATAGATATCCTGGCAGGAATGGCAGAAAGACACACACCAAGATCTTGCTCAACAGCTGGGAGTTATAGTTCACCCGTAATCAAAGAGCATTCTGAACTCCACCAGTGATGGAATGGAATCAAACTTCCCACACAGAACTACCATAACCAAGAGAAAATACTATAAGAGTTTAATGGGCATTGACCTTGTGTTTTGGAGTTGTAGTTCACCTCTATCCAGAGAACACTGTGGAGGGGAGGGAGGAAGACATCGGGTGAGTACGCAGTAGCGCCTGCACGAGTCATGTCTTCCTCCCTCCCCACTCCCGCAGAAGCGGCAGCGTGAGCAAAGCAAGCAGAGCAAGGCTGGGAAGAAGGGAGCCCGAGTGGAGAAGAAAAAGTGTTCGGCAGGAGGGGGAAGAAAGAGTATTGGAGGTTCCAATTTCCCACGGGACACCTGATGATCGCTCATGGCACACTAGTGTGCCACGGCACACTGGTTGGGAAACACTGGTGTATACTATATATGGGTCTCCTCTCAAAGGTACCCAGACTAGAACTTGAAGGAAGTGTATTAGAGGCAACAATGCTATCTCTAGCATATTACTTTTTATAGTAAGAAGACCCATAACACTTCTGTTTTTGCAAGGTAACCTCTGTTGCTTTATACCAGGGGTAGGGAACCTATGGCTCAGGAGCCAAATGTGGCTCTTTTCGTGATTGCATCTGGCTCTCCAGAGCAGCCCGGGCCTCGGTTTCCCAGCATGCAGTGGGAAACCTTTCCTTCTCTCCTTCCTTTTCTCTCCCTCTCTCCCCTTCTTTTTTCATCCATTCTCCCTCTTCTTTCCTCTTCCTTCCTTTCTCCCTCCCCTTCACCCTTTCCTTCTCCTTCTCTCCTTCCTTTTCTCCCCCTCTCCCCTTCCTTCTTTCTTCCATTCTCCCTCCCTCTTCCTTCCTTCCTTCCTCTTCTATTCTTTCCCCCCCAAGTCTTCCTTTCCTTCTCCTTTCTTTCACTTTCCTCTCTCTCCCCTTCTTTCTTTTTTTATTTTCCTTCATTATTTTACTTTTTCCTCACTCCCTTTCCTTTCTTTTCCCCACCCTTTCCTTTCCTCCCTTCACATTTCATTCTTTCTTTCCCCTCCTTGTCTCTCTCCTGCTTTTCTTTTCTTCCCTTTCCATAGTTCGTTCTTTTCTTTCTTCCTCTCCCCCTCCTTCCTTTATTTCCTCTGTCTTTCTTTCTTTCCCCCTTTCTTCCGTCTTCTCTTCCTTCCCAGAGTCCTGGGCATGCCTTTTGCAGAGCCAGGTCTGAAGTGTCCCATCAATCCACCGGGGAATCTTTTTCTCATAGTATGTACGTATATACTCACATTTAGTTGAAGTCTATATAGATATAGATATAGATATAGGCTCTCAGTGAAATAAATTTCTAAATATTTTGCTTTCATGGCTCTCTGAGTCAAAAAGGTTCCTGACCCCTGCTTTATTTTGTACCAAATGTAGGCCATTTGGGGCCTTTATCCTTTGTGTCGTAACAAGCAGCACATTTGGTTTTCCTCCTCCGAAAGTAATACATAGGGTGACCTTGTTACTTAAAAAAAATAGTGCTCCATGCTCTGACCCAGATCAACTTCCAACATTAAATTCAACAATAAAATAAAATTCATTAAATGAAAAACTAAGTCTTAATGACTAGAGCTAAGTAGGCAGGAGGAGGATGGGAAGACAAATGTATGTAGCCACCATCTCAGCAGCTGCCTCCGATTTCTATGTATCTCCTCTACAGAGTAATCAGCTAATCAGAGCTGATTAGTCTCTCTCATCTAATGGGATTCTCGCCAAGTACCGGAGTTATCAACGCAATCATAAAAGCACATTCATTAGTAAGATTAGCCTTTTGTGTTGTTCATGCAAATGAACTCTGCACTGCCCATTCATTTGACTGGTATAAATAAATAAATGCATCTCACCTCAGATATTTGGTCTCCTCATCTGCAACAGGATAAAAAAATTGGCTGGGATACAGAAATAAAGGAGTGGTGTGTTCTCTTTATCTGTGAATTTCTACAAATCAGAATTCATTGCAGCTTTAAAAAATGGCTATGTATTCATACTGGTATTCAATGGATTCATAAAACCCAGGCAGATAGGTTATATAATCCTTGTCAAAACAATAACCAAATTTTACCAGTCATCGTGTAGCAAAAAGAGAGAGAGAAGTGTCATAATCAGCCCAACATATCCACAGATTTTACGTCCATAGATTCCATCAGGCATGGCTTGCAAATATAAGGGATACCATTTTACTATGTAACTGTATATAATGGCACTTGAGCATCCATGGATTGCTGTAATTAGGACTTGCTGTATTTTGTGTTTAGGTCCTGCTCAACATTTGATACCTAACTTCCTGACTGTGAGAGCTGTTCAGCAGTGGAACTCTCTGTCCCGGAGTGTGGTGGAGGCTCCTTCTTTGGAGGATTTTAAACAAAGGCTGGATGGTCATCCGTCGGGGGTGCTTTGAATGCAATTTTCCTGCTTCTTGGCGGGGGATTGTACTGGATGGCCCATGAGGTCTCTTCCAACTCTATGATTCTACATAGCTGTTCACAAATAGGGGCCGGGCTTAACACAGCAGGCTAAACCACTGTGCTGGAGAAAAATCCTACCGATCAGGTTTACAGTCTGAGCCTGGGTTGGGGTGAGCTTTAATAGCCCCAGCTCACCTGCCCACCTAGCAGGCCGAAAGCAGAAATGCGATTAGATAAAATAGGTGCAGCTTTTAGCAGGGAGGTAATAAAGGCACCCTTAAGGCTATCAATCGGAGGAAAGCTCTTTAGTATAGAAGATGGAGCAACAGCACCCCACACACACACCCCACCACCCCCGGGCCAAATTCAAGCACAGCCTCCAAGATGCCAGAAATAAGGAGGGGGGTAAATTGCCTTAGCTCTGTTTGTGTTGTCTGTTCTTGTTAATTGTATAATCAGCATTGAATGTTTGCCGTATGTATGTTCTGTAATCTGCTCTGAGTGCCCTTTGGGGTGAGAAGAATGGTATATAAATACTGCAAATAAATAAAGTAAATTCTCCATTTGGCAACATGCCTGTACAGTTCTCATAGTTGTCACATCTATGCAGTTCTATTTCCTTGGCTTGATTCTGCCTAATTCAAGCTTGTGGATCCATCTTCCACTCGGCTCACTCAGAAGCTACAGCCTAGCTTAGGGAATGCATTACCCAGGCGTGACCATTAGGAGAGTTGGTGCAACATCTGTGATGTTTTCCTTGTTGTGGACTACTTGATGGATTGATTTACAACCAATAAGCATTACCGTATAGTAGTGATGTGCTGCTTTTCCATACCAGATGAAAGCTGGGGAAGACTGGACCGTCCGCCAGTTCCATTCCAGAAGAGTAACTTAGGGCCTTTCCAAACAAGGCTATATTCCAGGAGCATTCATGTTTTTAAAAAGTGAATGTTCCTGGGGCCCTGTCCACACACACCCCAAAAAGTGCATGCTTTCTGGGATGACTGTCCAGACGTTGAACTGGGACTTCCCAGTACAACACCAGGACACCATAAACCCCTTCCCAAAAGCCCCCTAAACTGAGTTTAAAAAGAAAATAACTCACCCAGCCTCCATGGGATGACTGCTGGAGTTCTCCTGGCCCATCATTTGTATGTCCCATGGAGGCCAGGTGAGTTCGTTCCTTTTAAAACTCAGTTTAGGGGCTTTTGTGGAGGGAGTTGGTATTCCCACAGTTTTCTGGGCTAATTTAGCCCAGAAAACTGTGAGAATATTGTCTGTACTACAGTAATCTGCAGTCCAGACACTGGAAGTAGTGGGTTTGTCCCACATCTTCCAAGAAGGCGCGCAATACACCCACTATCAAATTAATTCACCACAAAGCTGTAGCAACCCAGTTCCCTTTCGTGCCTGGGGGGTGAGGGGCAGCATTTTGGGTCCCACTTGCATTAGGGCCAGCTGCAGCTGATGAGGACATGGAGGAAGGGGATGGCGAGGTAGCTGGGCCTTCCTCTCCCACAGAGAGCTTGGCCTGGGATGATGAATGGCCTGACGACTATGATAGCTGGGAAAGTCAAGCTGACCCTGAGAGTGCTGACTCAGATCAGTATGAGAAACCAGGTGGTTACGGGTCGCAGGAAAGGATCAGGGAAACAGTGGAGGATGAGCCCATGGAAGCTGAAAGGGAGTTCGGCTCTCACGAAGATAGCGACCCAGGTGCTGGGAGGCAAGGACGGAGCTTTGATAGGAGACGGAGCATTGAGTCCAGCAAGAGAGATTGGCACCGCAGCCTAGAGCGCCAGAGAAGCGCTAGATCCCGTAGCACAGATTGGCGGCGCAGCCTAGAGCATCGAGGGCCGCGCCAAGGGAATTAAGTATAGGATCCGTGGGAAAGGATCCTTAGTAGCTCGGCCACTTCTGTTCTGAAGGGAGTGAAGCGAGCGAAGATCCACGGAGCCAGGATCCGGCTCGTGCCATGCCAAGAAGTTTCTTGGGTTTACTTTCATGAACCTTGCCTTGTTTGCCTTTGCCATGGACCAAGTCTGTTTTTGATCCGCTTTTTTTCCGGAGCCTTGTCAAGCCTTGCCTTTGGATTTAACTACGAACTCTTTGCTTCTTTGCTATTTTGATACTTTTTATGGACAATTACCCTTTTCACCTGTTTTTTATTATTCAATAAATAGTTAGCTGATTACCGTCTCTGTGTGTGTGATTAAGGGGCCGGGCCGAGACCCTGCATCGTGACAAAAGCAGGGTCTTCCTGGTTTGTGAAGGATTAATTTTGGTTTGGCCAGAATGTTGTATGGACAGCCCCTTTTTATTGCAGCATTATCCGCAATAAAGGGACTGTCTAGATCCACCTTTAACTAAAATTTCAGGACACTTTGGAAAAACATCACTGTAAATGTGCCACCCAGGCCTGAGGCTTATAGTGTCCTATGCCTAAGTAGCAACTGAAACAAATTAGAAACAAGCAACAATTTTTGGAGCTTCAAAGTGATTGTGGGCTAATCACTTATAGAAACAGAGGTACGATGAATCCAGGTAAACGAACCCAGGATGAAGGCCAGAGATGGGCAACTGGAGAGGGGGAAAGGACCATTTTCTACACACAACCCTGGATCCATGCCAGCATGTCCAATGCGACCAGAGTTTATTTCACTTCCAGTTTTATTTTTGGCTTATTTGCAGATGATTTGGGAGGAAGTATGGGGTGGGGTCTTAGCTGTCCCAAATTTCTACACTGTCTCTTTAACTAACTTGGCACTGCTCTATGTACATTCGTTGTAAGAAGAAAATGTGAGCATTATCTTTTCTGAAACTGCAACTAACTTCTTTTGAAATAATTACGTAATCTTAACATGAAGTACTTATTTGAAATTTGTCATATTGTAACTATAAAAGTGGAAACATTTGACAATATTGAAATCTGTCAGTTTTATTTGAAAACTCTTCTCAAGGCATATAAGTGGATGATTTATTTCCAAATTATTTTCCTAGATTGTTTATTACGTAGTTGCATCTATAGTGCCAAACTACATTCTCTATACTTAGTTGTTGGCACATTTAACATTACATGGCACATAATTTTTTTAAACGTACATTTCTGCCAAAATATCCAAACTTAGTATATCTGCACTGTCAACGTTATTTTGATGTGCAGATTTATTCATTCAAAGTCAGTCAATCTTCGGATGGATATGATACATTAGATCAGTGTTTCTCAACCAGTGTGCCGTGGCACACTAGTGTGCCATGAGCGATCATCAGGTGTGCTGCGACTGTGGGGAACTGAACAGGGGTGGGGCATGGCACGACCTGGCTCCTCCCCCTTCCCCCGGCTTCGCACTCCCAGCAGCTGCCAAAGGCCACCATCCCCAGCCGTTGTTTACAGTGTTAAAAGTGTGCCGCAGCTCAAAAAAGGTTGGGAAACACTGCATTAGATGTATCATATCAATGCAGATGTATCATATCAGAGAAACAACTTGCGAGTTACAGGTCTCTTCTTCTAACTCCTGATTGATATGACATCTGAGATGAAGTGAAAATATTACTGAATATAGAATTTTATTTAGTTTGTTTAAAAAAAAGGAATTAAACCCAGTTGCAACTCCGCTTTGTCAATTTTGCACAAAAGTTTGGCTAACTACCAGACTTGGCAAAAATATCACAGTGAAATGCCTTGAGCATACTCCCTGTTATAATCTCACACCAATTTAATAATAGGCATTTGAATGTTAAATGAAGGCAAACTAATCAATAAAAACACACATTGATTCTCATGGGAGGCCAGAGAACCTTAATCTTCAATTAGCATGCAAATAAAGGCACAGCAGGAAGCAGGGAGCACTCACTTCACTATGTTATAGAAAAAGCTAATATGAAAAGGGGGATCTCTTTTTTCATGAGCACCAACTTGGAAAAGTTTCATACATGTTGGCCATGATCCAAATTAACCAATCTGAAAAGGAGTAGAATGCCATTGCCACTATCGGGTTTAGGGGTTATAATGCCAAGACGGCATCCTATCCACAGGCTTTCTCCTATACCCCAATATAGTTATATTTTTCAGACTTTAATTCATGCTTTCTAACTTGCAGTATTAGCATATAAACAACTATACATCACGTCCCCTCTTTTTATGCATAATTTTTCTTCCTATGAGCTTTTTTTGGCCACAGTTGCAGACTGCCATATGTGCAGTGGAGGGAAACGAGCACAGCTGGAATGCTGTGGCTGTCATTTGTTTGGTTTTTAACTTCAGCTGTTTAAGCAGCTGAAATCTGTTCAGTGGTTAGATTCCGTTTTCAACCAGCTCACCTGCTCAGTTATCTGATGAGCCGGGAACTTCAAAACATCTCCTGCTTCACGGTGATTTCTCCAATCACACATGCAATTGTTTGAGGATTGTGATCTTTTGACTATTTAAAAAGGACTCCTGTTTGGTTTTCACTAGCTTTCGATTTCCTTCCTATTTTTTTTGAGGGCTGGCTTAAAGGCAAAAGGAGTCAGTCAGCACAGGCATCCAATTCAGAGTCCCATGTAAAGGCAGTGAACATTGTTAATTATTTGATATTATACTATTATTAGTAGTAGTAGTAGTAGTAGTAGTAGTATTGCTCAGAATTATTTATTTGTTGTCATTTCAGGAGCGACTTGAGAAACTGCAATTCGCTTCTGGTGTGAGAGAATTTGCCATCTGCAAGGACATTGCCCATGGGACGCCCAGATGTTTTGATGTTTTTACCATCCTTGTGGGAGACTTCTCTCATGTCCCTGCATGGGGAGCTGGAGCTGACAGAGGGAGCTCACCCGCACTCTCCCCGAATTCGAACCTCCGACCTGTCGGTCTTCAGTGCTGCCGGCACAGGGGTTTAACCCACTGCGCCACCGGGTGCTCAGATGATCCACTGGAACTTGTGCCACAAATACCATCTACCTGTGACAAAGAACTCATGGGATCACAAGCCTGAAAAGGTTACACAAAATGAACACGAATTCAGACTGACTGAGCTTTGGAGCACACTACTCCTGACCTCACGATCAGGGGGGGGGGGCGTAAACAAAGTAAGGATCGTTGATGTTGCAATCCCAGGTGATAGCAGAATTGACAAGAAGCAACTGGAAAAGCTTACACGATATGAGGATTTAAAGATCAAAGTGCACAGAATCTGGCACAAGCCAGTAAAGGTGGTCCCATTGGTGATCGACACACTGGGTGCAGTGACTAAATACCTTAAGATAAAGGTAAAAGTTTTCCTATGACATTAAGTCCAGTCGTGTCCAGCCAAAGAGCCGGCGTTGTCCATAGACACCTCCAAGGTCATGTGGCTAGCATGACTGCATGGAGCGCCATTACAATACCTATTAATCCACTCACATTTGCATGTTTTCAAACTGCTAGGTTGGCTGGGACTAACAGCTGGAGCTCATGCTGCTCCCCAGATTTGAATCTGCAACCTTTCGGTCAACAAAGTCAGCAGCTCAGTGCTTTAACCCACTGCACCATCAGGGGCTAAATACCTTGGCCTGCACTTAAAAACAACTGCTGACAAATTACCATCTATCAGCTGCAAAAGGCCACCCTACTCGGGTCTGCACGCATTATTCACTGACTGATACATCACACCGTCCTAGACACTTGGGAAGTGTCTGACGTGTGATCACATACAAAAGCCAGCATAGTGTTCTGGTTTGCTGTGTACTAATCTTGTTATGTTTCAAATAATAATAATAATAATAATAATATAATTTAAAAGGGGGGAAGGAAGAGCTGATGGTGGTAATATTTGTGGGATTTTCAGCCTCCAATGTCCAAATACCTATACCAGCTATGATCCTTCTTAGGTGGCTTTTTTTCCTGTATCACCCTTATCCTATCAATGCATTAATTGTTCCTCTTCGTTCCTTTACATCTGTTCTAAAGCTGTACTTCAGTTCATAGTAATGGAGATGTATTTGTTTATTTTATTTAATTACCATATTTATACACTGCTCTTCTCACCCCAAAGGGGACTCGGGGCAGCTTACAGATTATAGCAAAATTCAATGCCACATTATACATACAAATAATAAACATCTCAAATTAAAACATATAAAAATAATAAAACAAATTAAAACAGTACCAAGTCCCATTATCATTGTTCAAACTGCTACGTTCAAGGCGGATTCTTTATTCACTACTCACCAAATGCCTGTGTGCAAAGCCAGGTCTTTAACTTTTTCCTGAAGACCAGGACGAAGGGGCCAATCTGATCTCACAAAGGAGGGCATTTCATGGACGAGGGCCCAACACGGAGAAAGTCCTGTCTCATGTTCCCACATAACTGTGAAGCATAACTGTGGGAATCAAATACCATATAATAATAAATACATGTTGGGACACACCTGCATTTTCAGAAACTGTCATTGCAGGATTGGAGGCAAACTGAATAAAAACCATAAAGTATATACATAGGGAGGTATTGCCATTTATGTATTTGCTCATTCATTTGAATTACTACCCCCTTTACCCTATGGGCTGCGTTTCTACATATGTTATCAATGGTTTCTAAAGATGCATCCATATATTTAAATTGGCACATTTTATGCCCGGAGACACAAAGGGTTAAAGTGCTGAGCTGCTGAACTTGCTCACTGAAAGGTCGCAGGTTCCAATCCGGTGAGCGGCATGAGCTCTGTCTGTTTGCTCCATCTTCTGCCAACCTAGCAGTTCGAAACATGCAAATGTGAGTAGATCAATAGCTACTGCTCCATGCAGTCATGCCGGCCACATGACCTTGGAGGTGTCTACAGACAATGCCAGCTCTTTGGCTTAGAAATGGAGATGAGCACCAACCCCAGAGTCAGACATGACTGGACTTAATATCAGATGAAAACCTTTACTTTTCTCTATGCAAACGGATATTTTCCACTTCATTATTTTGGGATGATGCCTTTCCTCTTTTTCTAATATTGCACAGGCAGCCAATAACTGGGAAGATTGTGGAGGGACCTAGATTAAATCCCCTATAAACAAGTGAAGTTGCAATAATCCTTTTTTCTCTCACCCTTTTACTCAATCCATCTCTTCCAATTATGCCCTGAATTCCACATTAGACAGGACCTAAGAGCACCCAACAGCTGCTCCCAAACCCACCTACCTCTCGTCTACAACTCTGTCTTCCACAGCATCTTGCCAAAGAAACATCCAAATTCTTTGACTGTGTAAACCTTGAGAGCAGAACAAACAAGACAGAATAATGCAAGTCTATATATGTTTACTTACTTGTGTGTCCTTGTTGCAGTACCCCAATCCACTAATTCAGGAATACACACAATAAGAAGAAAACAGCTGAAGTCTAGCTGTTTGAAAATCATGTCTGAGGTGAGAGAGGATTACATGTGATTTGTTCAATTTCAATTTTGGTTTCTATTTATAAACTACAACTGCTTTTTTTGCCTCGCTGATAAAAATCACCTGATGAATCAGATAATAGAAACATTGGCACAGGCCCATATTCTGATCTCATCGAGAGCCAGCCTGCTGCTGATTAATGAATTGTGATATCATAGTCTGTACAGATGCATACTTAAGCGGCAAAGGAACAAGGGAGGCCTGGACAGCATTGTGCTCTTTATTTTCCTTTCAATGCACTCTGTAACTTCAGATACAGCTTACACAAAATATTTTGCTCAGCCTAACATTAGATTTTTAGAGCACTCTCTGATCAAGGAGACAGAACAGACTCACATGGTTACTCAGCATTTGCACCATGCGGCCTCATTGGAGAATTATGCAATTGCATGGCCAAATTTGCAATGTGCAATGTGAGAATCTGCAAAGGCACCCTATGTGCTTCAATCTTGAACTGAATATAATGGTTCTGTTTCAGGCAAAAATGTCCAATTACTTCTGCAGGGTACTTACACATGCAACCGATACCAACCAGATTCCAGACAATATTTTTTAGGTTGATACAATTGTATTGGTGCTGGTAAGATACTGACATCACTGAAAATATACCACTCATGTTGCAAACAAGGGGTGCCAACTGTCACATAACCTTAATTTGTGTGACATCAGAGAAGTGTGGAGGGATGAAAGAAATAGAAGGGAAATCCAAAAAGGATGCAGGTGGAAAAACAATTCTACTAATGGTCAGTCCTTTGGCAAGAGCATTCTATCTCCAGAACATGGAAAAGTTCCTTTTTTGTTTGTTTGTTTGTTTGGACTACAGTTCTACTGCTAAAAATGTAGAGTCAATAATCCAGCAAAATGCATGTGCTCCCAATTGTGTGGAGAAATTCTGTGTATGCAATGTTGAAAATGTGTAGGCTACATTTTGGAGAGCTAACTGACTAAGTAAAGATAATTGGTGTCAACTTGCTCATTCTTTGGTGGAGAGAACACTTTGGCACCTGTTACTCTTTCTTCAAATAGCTGTGACTCAGTCAGCTGTCCAAATTATAGCCAACACATTACTAGCTACTTAGTTGTTATATCTCTCCAAATAACTCATAATTTTATTTATTTATGTTTATTATTGATTATTTATTTATTAACTTCATTTATACCCCGCACCCATCTCCCCAATGGGACTCGGGGCAGCTTACATGGGGCCAAGCCCAATAACACATAATAACACAGCAATAGCACATTATAAAAACAATACAATCAATAAAACTCAAACACAAGCAGTAACAGACAATTTAAAACCATTTAGGTGTATGTACACCTATGTATAGCTAAAGGAGTCCCATTTCACGTCATTTAGAGTCTTTTAGAGTAGACCCAACCTAGGGTAGAGATCAATCAGTGGCAGTATATTGACTATTGGCATTCATGGCAAGTTTGGAGGAAATAATCTATACAGTACATATAAAAATGTAAATGTCAATTTGTTCGAAACCTTAAATCTCCCAAAATACTTCACTGGTTGCTTTGAAATTTTGACACAACATACCATTCGAATAGGCACATGTTTTTATGTTTTCACATACCTACTATTATATTATATACCTGTGGTAGGTAAAATATGTGTTTTTTTTCAAAAACAGTGCCATCTGCTGGACGTCAAAGCAACACACGCTATACTATATATTTTATGATTCTTTTTCAATCTTTCCAAATGCATTGCTACATTGAATTTTCATAAAATTTGATTTTGCTTCATTTGATTTAATTCATTTGATGTGTCATTTACTATAGCATTCATTTAGTGAGTATAGTTTATTGTTGTCCTTCATTTCAGCACTGCTCACTCTGCCCTGAAGGGGATGGGATTGCATGGTTGCATGCAGCAGGGGCTGAGCCTTCGCCTTCCCCCCCTCAATGCTTCTTCTCTGCCTCATTCCAAGTTGTGCCCAAGGGAGAATGGAATGCCCCTCAGTCACTCACTCACTCAGCAAGGCCTCTTTGGGTAGGTAAGGCAGGCTTCGCCTGTTGGGCTCTGTGTGATTATTTGGCTGCACAGGCATGCGCATCACGCCCCTTCCGTTGGGTTTCCCTAACTTCAATGCCCTTCCCCCTTTAAAAAAATCCCTCATTGCCAATCATTGTCCCATCTGAGGGGAGCACCCTCCCTTCTTCCCTCCTCCAATGCTACCCCTGCCCTCAGGAATGCCACTGTATGTTTATTGTTTCTTTCATTGGGTATCCTTTGGGTGCCCTGTGTCTTTCTTTAGGTCCCTTCCACACAGCTGTATACAATGCACATTGAACTGGGTTACATGGCAGTCTGGACTCAGATAACCCAGTTCAAACCAGACACTGTGGATGATCTGCCTTGATGTTTTGGGTTCTATGGCTATAAGGAAGGCCCTAAGTCTACACTGACATATAATCCACTACAACTCAGATATTTGTAGATTATCTGCCTTGATATTCTGGGTTGAAAATGTACTAATTCCTTGCATTACTATGATTCCAGTGGATATGCCATTTCTATTTAAGAGATTGCAATTCCCAATTTGATTGGCATTTGCAATTTGCATTTGCAATCAACATCAACAGAGCTCAGGGCCAATCTTTAGAATTGTGCGGTTGAGATCTAGACAGGGATTGGTTCTCACATGGACAATTATATGTTGCATGTTCTAGAGTCGGCAAACCAGACAATCTCTATATCTGCACAGACAGCAGAGCAATAACAAATATTATATTCCCAAAAGCATTGTGAAATTAAATACATTAGAAACCTGCTCTTTCTCCTGTCTTTCCTTTCCATTTAACCAGACTGGGCCGGAGCAATGCGTGGCCAGAGACAACTAGTTGTACCATAAATATGGTGCAAGTCGCAGGTCCCTTGGGGGAAATTCCTGCTGAGAGTTTAAGAAACACTAGACTAAAGAACACTGATGGGCCAATTTCAAGAGAGAGGGGGAACTCCCCGGGCTTTGTAACATTATATGATAAAATGAGTAGTTAGATTCCATTCATAAATTGATTAAGCTGAAGATCACACAGGTAAATTATATTTAGAGGCTAGAATTAGCACACATAATGATTTTTTTTCTTTAAATCTAACCAACTAGCCAATTGATTTTTTTTTACCTTCACGGTTCCAGTTTATAGCGCCATTTCTCTAAGTGATGTTCTTCACCAGGGCCTAATTTAAATGATGGATCCCTCTCAATTACTGTCCATTAGAAGACAGGAAAACATTAAGATCAACAGAGTATGGTGAGAATTATGGGCTATTTAAGTGAGGAGATTGTAAGTGAAAATTAATTTAACATGTTCATTTCTGACCTGAATATTTCCAAAGGAGATGAGGCAGGAAGGATTAAACATGATTTTTTTTTTCTGTGATCAAGAACAAGAGGAAGAAAAAGACTTGGCCAAATTGCAATAACAGGTGTGGGTAAGGTAAGGCACCACTGCAGATTGAAAGGCAACTGCTCATCTCCTTCTATGAAACCCTCGGTGGCACAATGGGTTAAACCCTTGTGCTGGCAGGTCTGAAGACTGACAGGTCAGAGGTTCAAATCCAAGGAGAGTGTGGATGAGCTCCCTCTGTCAGCTCCAGCTCCCATGCGGGGACATGAGAGATGTCTCCCACAAGGATGGTAAAACATCAAACATTTTGGTGTCCCCTGGGCAACATGCTTGCAGACTGCCAATTCTCTCACACCAGAAGCGACTTGCAGTTTCTCAAGTTGCTCCTGACACGAAAAAAAAGGTTAAATTAGGAATACAAAGACTCTAGCTTAAGACCTCAGTCAGCCATGAAGCCCGCTAGATGACTTAAAGGCTAGGCATGAGTATTCATGTTGCTGTTAAGATAAGATGATGATTTTTAATTGTGTGGATAAAATGCAGCCATGTGCTCCTCTCAAGTAATTTTTGCAACCAATGACCTCTACAAACATACCAAAGCACCTTTTTCTAAAAAGAGGGCAAATGTAATCTTGTGAAAGATTCAAGAGTGACAATAGGCATTCTCAACTGCTGACACTACTATTACTTTGCCACATTTTAAATATTAAAACAATATTCTGAAAACCAGAAGTACACTTTCAGCCATTTCTGGTGGCTTTTCACACAATGCAGTTATGTAACTTTGATTCCACTTTAACTGCTATGGTTCTATCCTCTGAAATCCTGGTGTTTGCAGTTAGTTTATAGTCACAATTCTCAGCCAGAGGGCTCTATTGCCTCACCAAACCCCCAGCATTCTGTAGGATCTAACCATAGCGCTTACAGGAGTATCATCATGCCATAATTGTGTACTGTGTAAAAGCCTTTGGTTTCATTTGGGGTATTTTGGTAGTATCAGTGAACTACAGAGAGTCCAAGGGACAGAGAACCTTCCTCCAAACCAATGGTTATCAACCTTCTTAATGCCACAGCCCCTTAATACAGTTCCTCATGTTGTGGTGACCCCCAACCATAAAATTATTTCCATTGCTACTTCATTTCTGTAATTTTGCTACTGTTATGAATTGGAATGTAAATATCTGACAAGCAGCATGTATTTTCATTTACCGAACCAAATTTGGCACAAATACTTGGTGGGGTTGGGGGGTTGATTTTGTCATTCAGGAATTGTAGTTGCTGTCATTTATAGTTCACCTACAATCAAAGAGCATTCCAAACTCCACCAACAATGGAATTGAACTAAACTTGGAACACAGAACTCCCATGACCAACAGAAAATACTGGAAGGCATTGACCTTGAATTTTAGAGTTGTAATTCACTTACATCCAGAGAGCACCGTGGACTCAAACAATGTTGGATCTGGACCAAACTTGGCACGAATACTTAACATGCTCAAATGTGAACACTGGTGGAGTTTGGGGGAAATTGACTTCACATTTTGGAGTTGTAATTGCTGGGACTTATAGTTCACCTACAATCAAAGAGCATTCTGAACCCCACCAACAATAAAATTGGGCCAAACTTCCTACACAGAACCCGGATGACCAACAGAAAATATTGTGTTTTCTGATATTCTTTGCTGACCACTCTGATACCCCCTCATGACCCCTCCCCAGGGGTCCCGATCCCAGGTTGAAAAATGTTGTCCTAAACCCACAATCTGAAATTAAATAATGAGCAGATTTATAGTAATTCAGTTATCTGTAACGACCAGTTATGGCAACAAATATATGAAAACTGCAGAGTCAGTATTCCTCAGAATACTATTTGCTGAGACATAACCCAAAGTAAATACTTAAAGTAAATTTACTAAAAGCATCTATTTTTGGCCCAGTGCCACAAATTCAGAATGTCCTTTACCTTTTTCACTGTTCAAATTCTTTTTTTAAATCTCCCTGACACCTTCTTCAAAACATGTACGCTATCTGAAATTCCACTCCCTTGCACTGATGCATGGAAACCATGCGGCTGCAGAAGTAATAATAATATTAAAATCAGCATAATGACATCAGTCAGAGACTTTCATGTAACTGAAGCTGAAACTATGAATGAATAAGGAGACTAATGCTACAAAACCTCTACAGCTACCACCCCCTCCCGTGGAATTAATACTACGGAGACCCATAAAAGATTAATCAAGGTAAGCAATCAATAACTTCTCAAGTGCTAATAAGCACTGCCATGTTCCATGATATGTTGAGCACTTTATCATGTTTAACCATATGAAGATTTATGGAAAATCCATTGTTAAAACTAAAGGATGAGGTAATGCACCACTTAGTAAATGAAGTGCAATTACAATTTATGCTTCATATTATACATTCCAGAGATCTGCAAAAAAATCATTTTGATTTCTTCCTTTTTAAAGATGAGAAACTGAGTACTCTGGTTACACTTCTCAGTATGCTCGTCATCTGAAAATAGCCCAGAAACCAACAGCACTCTTCAAATTCAGACTAATATCTTTTTTTTAAAATCCCGTGTAATAATACATTGCTTTCTTTTTTTAAAAAAAAGAACTGGATGGAGGAGGCAAAAATCTATATGATGTTACGAAGTTGTTTAACTTTTCCTTGACAAATCTGAAAGATAAAATATAATACCTATTAGGATCACAAAGGTCTCTTTTATTACATGCCATTCCAAAAGATTTGTGGGTCGGTCCAATGAAGGGCTTAATGGTTTAATAATAGTCCATAAAACAAAGGCCCTGACCCAGTGGGTCACTGACAAGGCCCTACAGCCTGTTGTATATTATTAACTAAAATCACCTTATGATGTGTTTGGGAAAGGGGTGCCTTTCACCCCGCTAACAAAGCACAGATCCAATGGATTTGTTACAATTCAGCATAATCTGTGTATTTATTTTATGGTTATAAATTTTAATTCATTCCCCAATGACTTTAATCCACTTTAATCAATCAAGCATTAGGTGTCAAGACTTGACAACTTTCCCTGGCCAGGATCCCAACAACTGGGCAATTCTTCCAAGGAATATTTCTCAAGCATCACTCACTTCCCCCCCCCCCAACTATGTATTTGTGGGGCCCAAACGGCAGCAAGAGGCCCAGGCGACGACAAGGAAGAGGAAGGTAAAGAGGGCGAGGAGGGAAGGTTAGGGGGCATCCCTACTTTGCAGAATGTCAATTATTGTGGGTGGTCCTGGAACATAATACCCACAATAAGTGAGGGACCACTGTACTTTTTTTTACTCCATGTATTTGTCATACTCCAGAGCATAATCACCTCTGACCTTAAACACCATACCAACTGGGTAAAATCAGCAAGCAGTCTGTTTAAGGTTATAAGAAACCAAAGCAGTGAAAGGTAATCCACAGTAAAAAAAATTAATCCAATTAATATAAAAGGAAAAGGGAACAAAGAGTCCAAAGAAATCCATGAAACTAGGTACTTGAATCCGTGAACAGAACAGAAGCATATTCCTTAGAACAGTGTTTCCCAACCTTTTTTGAGCCGCGGCACACTTTTTACGTTTACAAAATCCTGGGGCACACCACCAACCAAATGCTCAGAATGCTCTTTGATTTAGGTGAATTATAAATCCCAGCAAATATAACTCCCAAATGTCAAGGTCTATCCCCCCCCCCCCCCACACACCCACACACACACATCCATCAGTGTTCACATTTGGACATGTTGAATATTCATGCCCAGTTTGATCCAGATCCATCATTGTTTCAGTCTACAGTGCTCTCTGGATGTAGATTAACTACAACTCCAAAACTCAAGGTCAATGCCTACCAAATCCTTCCAGTATTTTCTGTTGGTCATGGGAGTTCTGTGTGCCAAGTTTGGTTCAATTTCATCATTGGTAGAGTTTAGAATACTCTTTGAATGTAGGTGAACTATAGATCCCAGCAACTACGTACAACTCCCAAATGACAAAATCAATCCCCCAACCCCCAACCCCACCTATATTCAAATTTGGAATTTCTGGGTATTTGTGTCAAATTTGGTCTAGTGGATGAAAATACATCCTGCATATCAGATATTTACATTGCGATTCATAACAGTAGCAAAATTAGAGTTATGAGGTAGCAATGAAAATAATGTTACGTTGGGGATTACCACAACATGAGGAACTGTATTAAGGGGCTGTGGCATTAGCAAGGGTGAGAACCAGGGGTATACACAAAGTTGCATATAGGCAAATGGCCACAGCAATTTCTCTTGAATTCTCTCAAATCAAAAGTTGTTGTTTAGCACAACTACTTTGCTGTTGGCCTTCAGGGAGAGGATGCCATCCAATGTCAGTACAGAAAATGCAAAATAGGGTGAGGATTTTAAAAGTGCCAGACCCACATCACTGAGTCATGAGAACATATCATTATCTAAAGCAACACAACTACGTACACAAAACCTCACAATTTCTCGAACTCTTCAAGGAACACATTACATATTCCTGGATTTATAATGACAGATGTAATGTATGCTGCATTAAATTTCCCAGGCACGTTCCTTTACCTCTTTGTAATATCAATCAATTTCACAATTGTATACGCTAAATTTAGATAAAGTGTATCGATCCCTTCCGTGTTTGAAAAGCATAAAAACTATGTTCTCCTTTAATACAGCATGTTTGGATTGCCTATTGATTCAGTGCTCAGACATTCTTGCAATCTAATATCATTGCAAAAGCATAATTGTTTGTAAGCTTTCAGTATCTACTCCTGCGAATTTGAGTTATTCCAGTTATTCAGTGGACAAATTATGATTTTTCAAAGATTTATTTCTTTATGCACTTACACCACACCTTTCATTTTACTAGAAACTCAGCATCACGGTGCACAAAAAAACAAAGTGGCATATAAATCAGGTTTCACTTGGTGGGTGCCATCAGTCCTTTATGGAATACGTATATGCTGCATATGCAGGGTTCAATGCTGACATTGGTCTGACAACACAGTTTTTTCCCAACAGAACCACAAAAAGGACAATTCTCCCTCTCCTCATAGTACCCTGTTTCTAGGTCTAGGAAACCCTATGAAGCCAATTTTTCAGCTAGCTTTTTGGCCTATTACAATTGTCTTTGAGGCCACTAGAAGAAGAAGAAAACAAAGTTGGGTACAACACATTATTGAACAACAGTACTTACAAACAGAGACTCTTTTACAGTAAATATATTACAGCATTATGATTCCACTTGAACTGCTGTAGCTTCATCTGCAGATACAGGAACCATACAATCCATCTTGATGTGCAAGTCCCAAGATTTGCCTTTCCATGGAATGGAATCCTAGAATTTGCAGATTAAGATGGATTATTTATTGTTCTTAGCTCTAACACAGCGGTGCTCAAACTGTTCTCCACAAAGTCCTTAGGGCTCCATGAAGCAGTCAGAGACTCTGTGGGGGCCCCATGGTTCCCCCTGCTTCCCCCAGCATATGAAGTTCACCTCCTGGGAAGTGCTCTGTTGCCTGCACACGGCGTACAGAGCCTCCCCAAAGCACATGGTCTGGGGAGTCCTGTTGCCACCGTTGCCACAACCTGCAAAGCCTCCCTCGCATGGCAGAATGGAGTAGGACTGGGTGGTCCATGGGATTGCTATTATCATCATCATCATCATCATCATTTGAAACACAACAAGATGAGTCCACAGCAGACAAGATCACTCTGCTGGCTGTTGTATTGGATCACACATCGAACACTTCCCAAGTGTCTAGGACTGTGTGATGTGGTCTGTCCGAGTGATCTTCTTTCAGCAGCTGAGGATATGATCTATTGTTTCATCTGCTTCCTTGCAGAGTCTACATTTGGGATCTGTCGTCGACTTTTCAATTCTGGCTTTGATGGCATTTGTTCCAATGGCTAGTTCTTGGCTAGTTTTGCCAGAATCAGGCCCTCCATCTCCTTTATCAAAGTTCCATTTTTTTTAAAAATGATTTTTATTGTGAAAATTTTCTGTGATATACAGTGAAGAAAAGCAGAAGATAACAACACCAACAAAAGAGAAAGAAAGAAAAAGAAAAGGAAAACAACAGCTCACCCAAGGTGCAGTGCTATGTCCAATGGGGAAGGTATAGGGGAAGGAGGGGAAAAAGGGAGGGAGGGTTAGGGGTACATAAAAAGAGAAAAAAATGCAAAGTTTAAGATTTACTTCCACAGTACGTATATCGCGTCAACAGTTAGAGCCTTTGAAACATTCATAGCTACATGTATTTACATTCGTTTGGTGTTCTTAAACATACATAGCTACAGTTGGTACTGCTAACTACAGTTGCTACAGTTTTTCTTTATAGTTAATACAATTTATATTCTAAAACAAGAGAGATATTGTTCTGGATCAGGAAGACTTTGATGGTTTGTTCATAGCGATAGAAGATACTCATCCACTAATGTCCAGTCTGTTGTATTGATTGGGTTGCCATTGCTTCGTCTAAGTAAAAATGTTAGTTTATCCATATCTTTTATCTCGAGTATCTTCTCTTGCCATAGGTCTAGGTTGGGGATGTTCTCCTGTTTCCAAAGCTTGGCATACACCAGCCGAGCCGCTGTAATTATGTATGTGAAGAGTTTGTCTTCATTCAGGTTTAAATCAAGATGTTTATCTGTTAGGCCTAAAAGGAAGAATTCTGGTCTAAGAGGTATATCTTTTTTCAAATTTTTTTGGGTTTCTTTTTGGATAGATTTCCAAAAATTGTTAGCTTTTACACAAGACCACCATAGATGGTAGTAGCTTCCTTCATGTTTCTTACATTTCCAGCATGTACTAGCGCTGGTCGTATACATTATACTCATATTTTTTTTAGTTAAATGCCATCTGTGGAATATTTTTAACCAACTTTCTTTTAAACTCACCGCATAGGTATATTTAATTTTTTTCTTCCAGATTTGTTGCCATTCTTGTAGCTTAATACTGTGGCCTATGTTTTTTGCCCAAATTATCATACATGGTTTCACCTCCTCTTGTTCTGTTTCCCATTCTAATAATTTATTGTATAATTTTGTTATAGTTTTCCTTTTGACCTCTATTAGCTTTTCCCAGAATTCTTCCTTAGCTTCGAAGCCCTTTTCTTTATCCTTTTTATATAGCTCTTTAATTTGGAAATATTGTAGTCAACTCAGATTTTCGTATCGTTGTTTTATTTCTTCTTGGGTTTTTAATTCCCAGCCATCATTGTTTTTCTTCAAAAGTTCTTTATAGGTTGGCCATTTTTGCCATCCCAAAAGCCTTCTCTGTTTGGCCTCTAGAGGCGAAATCCAGAGTGGGGTTTTTAGATGAAAGAATGCCTTATATCTGTTCCACACCTTTAGTAGGGCCGACCTAATAAAGTGGTTGCCGAATTTTTTTTCAATTTTTTGTTGCTCGTACCACAAATACGAGTGCCAGCCCACTCTTAGGTTGAAACCTTCTAGATTAAGTATCCTCTCATTTTTCAAGTGTATCCATTCTTTAATCCAAGTTAATGCACACGCCTCATAATATAATTTTAGGCTTGGTACCCGAATCCTCCCCTGTTCGTCCCGTCTATCATTGTTTTGAATTTTATTCTTGGCTTTTTCCCATTCCATATAAAGTTTCTGAGATCTTTGTTCCAATTGTCAAATATTTTATTATTTCTAATTATTGGGATGTTTTGGAAAAGGTACAATAGTTTTGGGAGGACGTTCATTTTTATAATTGCGATTTTCCCTAAAAGGGAAAGATTTAAAGACTTCCAATTTAATAAATCCTTTTTATTTCCTTCCATTTGTCTTCATAATTATTTTGTAATAATTGGGAGTTTTTTGAGGTCAGCCAAATTCCTAAATATTTAATTTTCTTTTTAATCTGAAACTCCGTTTTCCTCTGGAGAATATCTTGATTTTTCTTTGACATATTCTTAGTTAATAGTACCATTTTTTCTTATTAATTTTGAACCCTGCCAATTTCCCATACCTTTCCAATTTAGTGAGCCAATTTTGCACATTTTTGATGGGATCCTCTATAATACAGATGATATCATCTGCAAATGCTCTTGTCTTATAATCCTGATTTGCGATTTTCAATCCCACTATATCTTTATCCTTCCTTATGTCTCTAAGGAGTATTTCGATTGAAAGGACGAACAGGAGGGGAGACAAGGGACAGCCCTGTCTCGTTCCTTTTCTAATTTGGAATTTTTCTGATCGTTCATTGTTTATTTTCAGGTGTGCCTCCTGGTGTGTGTATATAGCATTAAAGGCGTTCTTAAACCCAAACCCCACATCTATCTCATTTAAGATGGCTTCTATAAACTTCCAGTTTATGTTATCAAAAGCCTTTTCGGCGTCTAACGATAGGATGGCCACCTCCTCTTGTGTGTTCATATCGTAATATTCGATGACATCCAAAATCGTTCTTAAATTATCTTTTGTTCCCCTATTTGGCAAGAAGCCATTTTGTTCATCTCCAACCCAATTTCTTAAAAAATCTTTTAATCTGGTGGCCAAAATATTTGCAAAAATTTTATAGTCACAATTTAATAACGAGATGGGCCTATAATTTTTAACATCTTGTGTGTCTGTTTGGTCCCTTTTTATCAACACAATTTCAGCTTCTCTCCAAGATCTAGGTACTTCATTGTTTTTCAGAATTAGATTCAATAGTTCCATTTGTGAGCCACATCCTTGTTTTTTCTTTGTCAATTTGGCTCACAATTTTTCTTTGTTTGTAGTCCGTATGTGCGATTTTCTTGCAACAGTGGAGGATATGGTCCATGGTTTCATCAGCTTCCTTGAACAGTCTGTATTTTGGGTCATCAGCTGATTTTTCGATCCTGGCCTTAATTGCATTTGCCCTGATGGCTTGCTCCTGGGCTGCAAGAATCAGGCCTTCTGTCTCCTTCTTCAGGGTTCCATTCGTGAGCCATAACCAGGTCCTCTCCTTATCAACTTTTCCTCCAATTTTGTCAAGGAACTGCCCATGTAATGCTTTGTTGTGCCAGCTGTCAGCTCTGGTTTAGAGTGCAGTTTTCTTGTACTGACTCTTTGTCTGCTGTACATTGAGAAGTTTCCGATTACTGACTTCAATTAAAGCAGGTTCTTGGCTTTCCTTGACATATTCTGCCAGGGCATGTTTTTCTTCTTCAACTGTTTATTTGACTTGTAAGAGTTCTCTGTCACCTGACCTTCTAGGCAGATAGAGCCAGTCAACATCACTGCAGGATGCAGTGAATTATGAACGGTCATGAGTTTTCTTGTTTTTCTGTCTAAATGGTCCAGTTCTACCTGCATCCAGTTTATGATGCCAGCAGTGTATCTTATGACAGGTATGGCCCAGGAGTTTATGGCCTTGATGGTATTGCCTCCATTGAGCGTGCTTTTGAGAATTTTTCTGACCCTTTGAATGTATTCTTTCCTGTCCACATTTTTCACATGTTCATGTTTGATGTTTTCCAGCTGTAGTATGCCCAGATATTTATAGGCCTCTGGCTGGTGCACTTTATCACTTGTCCATTGGGCATATTTATGCCCTTACTTTCAATGATTTTTCCCTTCTTCAGTGCCACTGTCGAACATTTGTCCAAACGATACTCCTTATCTATATCAGTGCTAAAGATTCAGACAGTGTTAGTCAGAGACTAGATTTCAGTTTCGGTTTTCCCATACAGCTTCAGGTCGTCCATGTACAGCAGATGTGATATTTTGTGAGATTTCTTAGACGTTTGATAGCCGAGGTTTGTTTTCTGTAAGATTGTTGACAGAGGGCTCATGGCAATGATGAAAAACAGTGGGGACAATGAGTCTCCCTGGAAAATTCCTCTCCTGATGTTGACAAGTCCATAGTTTTCATTTCCAACAAACAGTTCAGTTTCCCAGTATTTCATCATATTTTCAATAAAACTGCCAACGTTTTTACAAATCCCAATGGTGTCTAGACACTTGATGATCCAACTGTGTGGAAGTGAGTCAAAGGCTTTTTAGTAGTCAATCCACATCATGTGAAGATTGGTTTTTCGGCTTTTGCAATTCTCCAGAATCATTTTGTCAATTAATAACTGGTCTTTTGTGCCCCTGATTTTCCATTTGTTGCCTTTTTGTTCATCTGGCAATATGTTATTGTCTTCAAGATAATCTTGAATTCTGTCAGCTATGATGCCGGTTAATAGTTTAAACATAGTGGGCAGACATGTTATCGGCCTGTAGTTTCCTGGTGCTGTTCCTTTTGCTGGATCCTTTTGTATCAAATATGTTCTCCCAGTTGTGAGCCATTCACTGATACTTCCTTTTTGCAGTATCTCATTGAATTGTTGGGCCATTTTGCCATGTAGACTAGTCAAATATTTCAGCCAAAATATCTATGTAGTTTTAGCCATGTAGTTGATCACTGCCAGGCGATGTCCAGTTCTTGACTTTTTGCACTCGTTTGCTGATCATTTCAGTTGTTATTTCCATCTGTTCCATTTTGTTCTGTGAGAATGTTTCTTCAAATTCCTTTATCTATCCAGCATTTTTGTTATAGTTTTTATTATTTTCCCAGAGTTCCTTCTAAAACTTAGTTGTTGTAATTTTCTCAGGCTTTATGACTACTGTGTCTGTTGTTTGGTTCAGACTCTGGTAGAACCGTCTTTGTCTGATTGAAACAGTTGATTTTGCCCTTACTGGATGATTCTGGCATCATATCTTTCGATTTTTCTGGCTGTTGCTGTAATTTGTTCTTTTACGATTTCCAAAGCTTCTTCCATTTTTCTGGTGTTCAGCCAGTACTTTCTGATCAGATATTGCTTGATTTTGTCATTCTTCAATTTCTTCTCCTTCATATTATTCAGGTTACTTGCATCTGATCGTAGATTTTTGATTTTCAACTCCAACCTGACCTTCCATTTTGGTTTTCCAGTCGATTTTCTTGGAGGCTGCATTGGTTATAGGAGCCCAAGCTCTTCTGTTACTATCACTGCTGTACTGTAGGCAAACTGGTTTGTTTGTTCAATTGATGTTATTTGGACAGTAGAAAGTAATGTATTCACATCCTTCATGAGAGGTGCCAGTTGTCTCTTAGGCACTGTTTTTAAATTTGGACGTCAATTTCTTATTGCATTTGATACAGCATGGGCCATGATTTTATCCTTGAACTCTTGTTGTCTTGCTGTCAATGTTCCTGGTAGTTCAACAAGTGCTTTAGTAGTATAATAATAATTATTATTATTATTGCTGCTGCTTATCATTAAGAAGAGGGTGGCCATCTATTGAGGGTGCTTTTCCTGCAGGGCAGAAAGGGGTTGGACTGGATGGCCCCTGGGGTCTTCCACTGAAATACTGTTAAGTTGGGGGGGGTTTCATTTTTTCGTTTTTTGTTTTATGTGCATTTTGCTGTTTTGGAACTTCAATTTATTCTTTATTTTATTTTATTTTTTATTTATTACACCAAACTTATGACTATTCATCCCCCGCTTTATTCTCTCTCATTCCCCAGAGCCACATCCCTGGAACACACTGCAGAAGAAAGGCATGGCCAGTTTGCTTTTTTATGGCAGTTCACTCGGCAGAGATATTTGAAAGCTGAGGTCAAGCAACATGTTATGTTCCTTTTGTTGGGAAAACCTTGTAAATCCCTAAATGAGTGAATCAGATTGAGTAAACTTAAATCTGTGATTTCTATACCATCTCAGAACACAGCCAAACCTCTTCAAATACATGCTGCTTTGGCAACAGCTGACCTCTCATCCTGTCTTTAGCAATGATGTTTCTTTCCAGGTAGTTCAGTGGGCTCAGAAAGCCTGGGGTCTTAGGTTGCCAGGTTACCACAAGAAGATTGTCCAATTCCTTTAAATTTGCTGAATGGTGGGATTCTCCACATTCCCACATCTTTCCTGCCTGTATTGTCTCCCTGCTCCATCAGAAAAAAGCAGTAGCAATTGCCTTTTCCGTGGTGTCAAAAGCTTTCTGGACAAGGAGATTTCAGATGGTGAGCAAAGGGGATGCAGAACAACTAGTGTATTTTCTCACATATAAGACTATTTTTTAACCCAGGAAAATCTTCTCAAAAGTCAGAAGTTGTCTTATATGCCGGGGGTCGTCTTATAGGGCAGGTGTTGAAACTTCTGAGCTGGATTGGAGAATATGTGGTCGCCGCATATGGTAGGGGGAGCTCAAAAACGGCTGCGGCCACATCCCTGCCATATGGGGCAACCATATGAAAGCAGCAAGAAAATAAACTCACCAGGATTTGTGGAAAGAAGTGAATTAATGCAGTCCTGACAACGAGGTGTAAGTGAAGGGCATAGCAAGCTGCAGGCGTCCGGGATTCCCGGGGTATGGAAAAAAGAGATAGAGTGGTGCTGTGCCCAGAAAAACACTCCTCTTCCACCCGTCTGGCCCACCCTTGTATCCTATTACCGTACCTCCTTCTCTGCCTCTCAGACCTCACTCCTGAGGACTGCAGTGAAGCGACACAGGCAGGCATGTGCGAAATCTGAGAGGCAGAGAAGGAGATACAGTAATAGGAAAATTACCATATTGAAATCAAATCTGATGTTTGTTTGTTTGTTTTTTACTTGGTGTGCATTGGAAGAGGGATACTCTTATATGGTGAGTATATCCCAAACTATATTTTAACTGGAAAAGTTAGGGGTCGTCTGATACGCCCAGTCACCTTATACACCAGAAAATACAGTAATTGTCCCCTATCCAAAAAGCAACAGACACATGCATAGCTGCACCTACTTGCATGTATGCCACTAACAGAACTCCAGCCATGATTTATCTGGGTGAACACAGTGTCAAACTTCACTAGGGCTCCATTGGCTCTCAAAGCACTGGCTATATGCCCCTTGCTTTCTAGAATTTCCTAGTCCAGTTAGCTGTGCATATCCACAGATTTGGAATATTATGAAAATATTCCCCCAAAAATGCCAAAGAGCCGTTTTCAATCAGGGACCCCATTTTACTACACTATTGTATATAATGAAAATTAAGCATGCACAGATTTTAATATAACCAGGGGGGGACACACCAAATCTCAGCAGATACCACTCTTTCTTGCAGAGTAAACAAAGGGTGCATCTAAGCCTGTTGACACCACTTTAACTGTCATGGTCCCATGCTATTGAATCTTGGTAGGTGTAGTTTGCTGAGGTTCCAGCACTCTTTGGCAGACAAGGGAAAAACTACAAACTACAGATACCAAGAGCCCACTACAGTGTTTCCTCACTTATTGCTGTGGTTAGGTTCCAGGACCACCCGCAATAAGTGGAAAAACTGCGATATAGGGATACTCTATTTATTTTAATATTTATACATTATTTTAGTAGTTATACACTATTTTAAGTCTTTATAAACTTAAAATAAAGTGAAGGAAAGGAAAGGAAGGAAAGGCCTTTCAAGGCTGAAGGGAGGGAGGGAGGACTGAGGAGGGAAAGGGCCTTAGCGGCGAGGCTGCAAAACCCCACAAAACAGAAAACAAAACATGATATAAATTTTAAATTAATATTTTTTGAAATCTGCAAAACAGTGAGTCCGCAATAAGTGAACTACGAAGTAGCGAGGGAACACTGTATATTCATTTTCCAAACTAAGGATGCCAGTTTGAAAACTGGAGAGGGCTCCTATAATTTAATGGTTCTGTAGAAGAGGGAATTGCAACATATACTACTTTTTACCTGACTGCATAACAAGCAACACTGGCTGAAATTCTCTCTTCTATAGAACCATTAAAGACATTGTCACCTTTTGCAGTTTTCAGTGTAGCAACCCTATGTCAGCAAATTCGGGCACTACTAAGCCTTACAATGGTTAGGATACAATTTCTCAAACCATATCCTATGACAGGGCTGTCCAACTTCTACCGGGCCCAGGGCCGGAATAGAGGTCACTGATGACCTCGGGGGCCGCTCGTCCCCGCCCCCAGGCCCCGCCCCCGGTGCGCTGCCCTTGGCGCCGCCTACTCCTCCTTTTCGGCGCGGAGAGAGGGACGCAGGGAGCGGTGCAGGGAGGAGGAGCTAGCTCTCTTCCTCCTCCCTGCCCCGCCTCCCCCCCCCCCCGCCGCCATTTTTTTTAAAAAAAATAGAATTTTTTTAAAAAATTTAAAATGGCGGCTGGGGCATAGCAGGGGCCGTGTCCAACAGGCTGGGGGGCCGGATCCGGCCCCAGGGCCGCCAGTTGGACAGCCCTGTCCTATGAAATTTGTGTACAGGTAGTATATTCTTCTGCTCTTAAAAAGACAGCTAACCGCATACACTGAAATTTAAGGCATGCTTTGCTACCATGCATAGAGAAGACAAGGTTACAGGAAGGGCGTCAAAATAAATGGGTGGAAGCAAATTAGAAAATGGATAGACAGCCGGCCACAATAAATATTGGAAATGGTGACGGCTGGTTAGATAAGCCAAGAGATTAAGGGAAATAACAAAAATATCTAAGAGGTATTAGATGGAATGGCGGGAAGTGGGTAGTGGAAGTCATATCTGTATAATAGGCTCTGGGTGGGGGAGGAGGGGGAGGATTGGGAGGCGAGGGATGGGCTATATGTTGGTTTGTTTGTCTGTTTGATTTTACTCTTGTTAAAAAGCCAATAAAACTCTTTTTTAAAAAAAAAATATTGGCTAGCAGCATTTGCCTTCAGGAAAGAATTATTAATTTATTAAATTATTTCAACTGATATCCGGCTCTATTACAAAGCCTCTTGTCCACGTGTTTCCAAAAGATTAATAAACTATGAGATATTAAGATGTGAAATAAAAACAGACTTGGATTCACCTTCCTTTAGCTCAGTCCTGCAATTAAGACTCTCAGCCCACGCAAAATACTTGCCCTATGGATAAAATACTGGAATGGGTTTATAAACATTGCATAGAGTAGCAAAACTTTCAATGGGTGGTACTACTAACCATACAAAACATTCACATTACTTTCTTAGACAAGTAATACACTGAGATGGTTTTGCCAAATCTTCTGAAATATAGCCTACAACACGTGGTATTGGTTTGTGACCTCCCATCCATGGACTTGTGTATGTCAGGATCAACTTGAGAAACTGCAAGTCGCTTCTGGTGTAAGAGAATTGGTCGTCTGCGAGGATTTTGCCCAGGGGACGCCCAGATGTTTTGATGTTTTACCATCCTTGTAGGAGGCTTATTTGTGTCCCCTCATGGGGAGCTGGAACTGACAGAGGGAGTTCAATCCACTCTCCCCAGATTCGAACTGCTGACCAGTCGATCAGCAATCTTGCCGACACAAGGGTTTAACCCATTGCATCACTGGGGGCTCCTATCCATATACTAATCTGGGCTGATCCTGCTTCGCTTTCAAGATAAATGAGATCTGGTGCCTTTTGGGTATTTAAGCTACCAAATGGCTTACATAATGTTGAATGATAAATCAACATTATGTACATTCTAAACATTGAATGGGTCTACTCTAGCTGCAACTCAGAAGCAGATCTAGGCCTTGGAAGGAGTGAAAAGCAGGTGTTGGTAAGGATATATCTGAGATAATAAAAGGTTTTAGACAGGAGGACTAGTCTAATCATTTGGGATACAAAATGGAAAACAATTCATCTAAATAATGATACTACGCTGGGATTGAGAGTGGCAGAGGGTAATTATCTGGCTGGCACTGTGCCAGGTCACCAAGTATTAACACCTTTGATCTTCAATCAGCGGGCCTTTCATACAAAGAGTGGGATTTTTAAAAATGATTTGATGTAATGAATAAAACAACATCTGAAAATAGAAACATTAGAATTTTTCTTTATTTTATAACTACATATTTTTGGAAATAAGCTGATTTTCCCCAATATTGATTAATTTGCACTTGTTAAATTAAATTATGGTTAATAAAAATGCCATAGCTTTGCAAACATGTTGTTCTTTTGTGATATTTGCAAGCATCTCTAAAATGTGTAAGTATGCTGACAAATGGAATTTCCCAACTCACTGTAAACCAAAAAGGGGTGCAAAGGTTGTAGATACTGGATAAGATCATTTATTTAGTGGAGTTTTTTCTCTAACAAATGCTTCTAGGGCTTTATAAAAAAAAATTACGAGGACAAAAAATACAAAATAATGTCTAAAGACCTGTGCAATTTGTTTAGTATGTCAAAGCAGGCTGTGTATCTCAAAAAACACCAATTCCAATTATGCGGCAAACTGCACTGGAGACGGAGAAATGTTTCAAACGGAGTTGATAACAGAGGAAGCATCAAGCTGCCACACTTTAAAATGTCTGTTTTCACAAATTTGCAAATAATACTTTATATACCCACCATCTTGTAGTAAGTATACCATAATATTTCAAACCACTGTATCTTTCCAGACCAAATTTGTCAAATATTCCCCTTGCTTTTTCTTTAGCAGTACCCTTTTTTACTGATACCTACCACGCACCTTTATTGGAGATTCACAACCTTCATCAACCTAAGCTTTTAATGGTTGATGATAAAAGCCTGCTTAAAATGTCATTGTAGATTAAACTTATTCTGAGTACTACAATTCAAGGAAGATTTCAATGAGCTAGTAAATGTCCAGAAAAGGGCAACCAAGACAACCAAGATTCCTGATATGAGGAATGATAGGAAGCTGGGTATGTTTACCTTGGGGAAGGGAAGATGTGAGGTGAGGTGATGGCTGTCTTTAAATATTTGAAAGGATGTCCTATAGAAGATAGAGCCTGCTGTTTTTCTGCTATATCAGAGACCAGAACATAAGACATCAGATTTAAATTGAAAGAAAAGGTACCAAGAAAAAAAATCTGTCTACTCCCCACACCCTCACATACCTTATTCTTTTTAAAGGCCTGCTTATCACTCATTTTTGAAAAAATGTACATTTTTGCATGTCCCCACTAATGGTTTATACCTGTGTTGCTTCATCATCATCATCATCATCTTTATTTATATCCCGCCAACATCTCCCCAAAGGGGCTCTGGGCAGCTAATAAAGCAGTCCAAGTGCAGCATATAACATAAACGGTACTTGAATATAAGACAAAATCACATAAAAATTATAAAAACAAACACTATCAAGACATACAATAAAATAAATATCACAATTTAAAAACACAGACCATCTATGGATCAATTTCGCCTACCTGAGGCTAAAAGCCTGCTTAAAAATGTTTTTAGGCTGGACTGGAAGGATTCAAGGGAGGATGCTAACATAAACTCTTTTGGGAGGGTATTCCAGAGCCGGGAAACCACTACAGAGAAGGCCCTCTCTCTCATCTCCATCAACTGCACTTGAGATGGTGGTGGAACTGAGAGAAGGGCCTCCCCTGCCGATCTCAAAGCCCATGCCAGTTCATAGAAAGGGATGTGGTCTCCAAGATAGGTTAGACCCAAAGCATATGGGGCCTTGTAGATAATAACCTGCACCTTGAACTGATCCTGGAAAATTGTTGGAAACCAGTGGAGCCGTTTCAATAGGGGGCATAGTATGTTCCCTATGGCTAGCCCCAGTTAGTAATCTGGCAGCCGACATTTGCACTAATTGCAGTTTCCAAACCATCTTCAGAGGCAGCCCCACGTAGAGTTCATTACAGTAATCCATTCTGGATGTAACAAAGACATGAACCACCGTGACCAAATCAGGCTTTTCAAAGAATGGTCAAAGCTGGCACACAAGTTTTAACTGTGCGAAGGCCATCCCGGCCACCATAGGCATCTGAGCTTCAAGCGTCAACTATGCATCCAGAAGGACCCTCAGACTGCGGACATGTGTCTTCAGTAGAAGTGTAACACCGTCAAGCACAGGTTGCCACCCTATGCCCCGATTGGCCTTGCAACTGACCAGGAGGACCTCAGTCTTGTCTGGATTAAGTCTCAGTTTGATGGCCCTCATCCAGTCCATTACAGCTGTACATAAATCATGCTTTTCAAATTCTTGGAATGCATAGATTTACAAATGTTCTGCCCTGTGTAACTCTTCCCCCCTCCCCCTCCATATGGGATACACTCCCCCATGAAACCAGGAATAATAGTGAACCCTATGTTTTGACTACACCTGGTCTGGAAGCATATCATAGAATCCCACTGAAGAAGTCCTACAAACACTTCTGGGTGGGAAAGGTTTTTGGAATGTGGTTGAATAAAATTGCAGATATTGGATTCACGGAGAAGGGGGTTATGCTGTACATATGGTTTGGTTGGTAGAGATAAGATGAGGAAATCTGCCAAAAACCCAAGAGTGGACAGGATTCCTCATGTATTCCTACCTGGGACCACAAGCTGTATGCCAACAACCTGCAATAATTGTCTATTTCTTGTCTGTGCACATGATTTCTCTTTTTTTACAGTCCAAGGGAGTCTATGACTTGCAGAGAGCCATTTCCAATGAGTATGCCCCAGCTTATACAAAGCAGCTTAACTGAGATCAGGTAATGAGCAAGCTTCCCTCTGCTTAGCAGTGTTGATAGCAACATTAATCTTTTTCTGTTGAGATGCTAAAACTGCCACAAATGATGTGTCACTGCCACTTAACCAGCAAGAGTTTATTCATCACCAGTGACAAGACAGGAGCATAGTGAAATGCTTCTTTCACAGGTTGTCTCTATGCTCAAGCTGCTTTGAACTCAAAGTTCTCTCGAGGAACAAAAGAAGAAAAGAAGAGAAAGACAGAGAAGTACTTGAGCCAAAGAAAATGAGAGGAAGAATTCGGGCTATTTATTTATTTCAAACTCATTTTCCTGACCTTTCCAGGTTTAATCTGAATACCCATTAGGCAGTTAAAGAGGAAGCACTGTTTTGCTTGTTTGTCCTCTTTGATTTACCTCAAACACTGCTAAGAACAACAAAACACTTTCTTTGTCCCTGTTAAATTGGGAGCTAGAGAATGCATGTTTACAAACAGCTTAATTGATTTACTCTGAATGCTACTTTAAATTCTTATATCCTGGGTTTTTATTTTTTTAAACAACTCTTTGGATTCCACATGTTTCCCTTTCAAGGTGCAAAGCTGGAGATTGCGGGATTATCTGATAGCAGTGTTTATGTGCCCATGATTTTGCAAACAGGTTTATTCAAGACACTTTCCTATCCTCTTGATCTTCATAATTTTCCTGTCATGTTATTAATTTTTAAAAATGCCAAACACTTTGAGTTCTTCCTCCATGTTCCATCCATGGGAAATCATGTTGGCAGTGGAAGGAGTGATATTCTCCATGCCTCAGCAATGCTTATTTTGATCTGTATTATTTCTAAGATGATATATAATCGAATACTTCATCTTGCAAGCATGGACTTTAATTGCCAGGCATAAAAACTAGCATCTTGATCATTTCTACTTTCATTTAGTTCTTTAACTTTAAAATCAAGTTACTACTAGAAGGATAAGCTTGAAAACAGGGTAATGACGGCTGCTTAGATCTCAGCAATGGATGGGTAGATATCTGAAGAAGATTGTAGTGGTGTGCTAGAATAGTTTTCACAACCTAGGGTGCTATGAGTGTCTAGTGCAATGTTTCTCAGCCTTCCTAATGCTGTGGCCCCTTCATACAGTTCCTCATGTTGTGGTGACCCCCAACCATAAAGTTATTTTTGTTGCTACTTCATAACTGTCATTTTGCTACTGTTATGAACTATCTGATAGACAGGGTGTATTTTTATTCACTGGACCAAATTTGGCACAAATACCCGATATGCCCAAATTTGAATACTGAGAGTGTTTGGTGGGCATTGACCTTGACCTTTGGAGTTGTAGTTCATCTACATCCAGGGAGCACTGTGGACTCAAACAATCATGGATCTGGACCAAACTTGGCATGAATGCTCATTCCCCCAAATGTGAACACTGCTGGAGTTTGGGCAAAATAGACCTTGACATTTGGGAGTTGTAGCTGCTGGGATTTATAGTTCACCTAGAATCAAAGAGCATTTTGAACCCCACCAATAGAATTGGGCCAAACTTCCCACACAGAACCCCCATAACCAATAAAAATGCTGTGTTTTATGATCTTTGGTGACCCCTCTGACACCCCCTCATGACTCCCCCAGGGGTCCCAACCGACAGATTGTGAAATGCTGGTCTAGTGGAAATAGAATGATAAAAAATATATCAAATATTCATGGAGGAGTGTGCCCAGTAAAATTATTGTAGTTTAGGTATAGCATGAGATAGCAAGAGACATTGAAAAAATATGATAAGACTTGGTAAACTGGAAGGTAGAGGGGAAAGAGGAAGACCACAGTACAGGTAGATTTTGACGATGAAAGTCATGACCATGAATTTGCAAAACCTTAACAAGAGAATATATGACATCAGAGGTCTCCCATTAATAGGGTCAATTTAAGTTAAAAGTGGCTTGAAGGTAAATAACAACAAATAGTATATCAGGATAGTCGCACCGAATAAAGAGTTGTTGCTGTTGCATTTCCAGCTAACTATCACAGGGCTGCGGTGGTGCAATGGGTTAAGCCCGTGTGCCAAACTGCTGACCTGAAGGTTGGCAGTTCGAATCCGCTAGATGGAGTGAGCTTCTGTCTATCAGCCCCAGCTTCCCATGCGGGGACATGAAGGAAGCCTCCAATAGGATGGTGACACTTTGGACATCCCCTAGGCAACATCCTTGCAGATGGCCAATTCTCACACACCAGAAGCGACTTGCAGTATATTCTCAATTTGCTTCTGACTCGATAAAATGAAAAGTGGATTGTCTTTGCCTTTACATGGCTTACATGCCTGAGAAGGATTCAGATCCTGGTCTCCAGAGTTGTAGTCCAATTATGCTGACTTCTAGGAATAAGGAGACCTGTATTAAAATCCTCACTTTATCCTCAAGGTCATTTGAGTACCTTGGACCTCAAGCTTAACCTACCCCACAGGGTTCTTGTGGGGGGGGGGAACCATGCTCTTGAGTTCCTTGGAGAAAAGGTGGAAGTAAATGTAGAACAATATATGACTTCTTGAGTTTTAGAGAGTTATATTTCATTTTTTTCCTCTAACAGAAGGGGGAAATTACCTAAAGGTGCCAACTGTTAACTTGTCACAGGTGGAAACAACACAGCTTATCAGCAAATAATTAACTTGTTCTGAGGTGGGGAAAACAGAAGATACAGCTTAAAGAACATGCCACAGAGCAAAACAAACAAGTAGGCAAACAAACAAAGCCTCATGTTACATATTTGGGGAAGTGCAACGTAAAGTAGAAAGTATTTTGTAGCCTTGCTCCATTTAGCACCCTGAACTTAGCATAATGGTTTAATGAAATTAGCTGGGGATAAGTATTTGAATAAATATACTGCTGAGTACATTGTTTAATGAGACAACAAAATGTTAATTAATTTGCTTGTGAAATAATAGTACCACTGGTGGGTCAAACTCCAAAGAAAATAAGAAAAAACATTGCTGTTATTATATACTGTGAAGTTGACATCAGTTTACGATAACCCTACATATTATAGGAGACCTCCAAAAGACAGTGGTTAACAGTTGTGTCCAAGTCTTGCAAATTCAGAGTCATTGCTTTCTTCATTGATTCATATTGGACCCTCAATTTCTTCTTGCATCCATGGAACTCAGTATATGGATGACAAAAGCACCAAAGAAAATCAGTATAGCAATCTAATCATGAACTTCTCAGGAAAAGTCCATTTTGATATGGATGAGAAGCAACAGCAGCCCTTCAAAAAGGCAACTTAGTACTTAATATTGTGCCAGCATAAACACATCTTTTTAAATGCAAGAAAAATGGTTGAACTTTACCATTAGGCTTCCATAAAATTCAGATTGCATATCATCCCATAAAATGAAGTTAATCTGTAATTGTAATCATAAAAATTACATTAAAATACTGGTATTGTCTACTTAATGGCACCATAAAAGAAACTGCAATAATGGCAATCTTGCAGTCCTATTACTTAAAGCCTAGGCTTTAAATTTGAACCATTCAGTATTTAGTAGAGACATGGTTAAAGTCACTACTAAATGGTTAACGTACATGTAGATATAGCAAAATCTAAAATATTCATTTTAAAACTGTGACTGCAACCCAGAAAAAAGTCATATGGGTCCCGCATGGCCCCTTGGGACACTGCAATTCCAACACTGAGCAGCTCCATCTCCAATATTTTAACCTTTGAAAAGCTATTTAAGCATATTGTTTTGCACCATGCTTTGACCTCTTTTAAGTCATTGAACTGCTTCTGCAGCAATTGAAGTAAGCCAAAAAGGATTGAAGTGGCAGAAAGAGAGTGAAATTGGAAAATGTTAAAAGCATTCATCAGGACAGATGAATCGGGACTGGCCCTGCCAAATGTCAAAGGAGCCCATAGACAGGACTTTGCTACTGTAGGCCAATCTGAATTTTTACAAATAATGTATTTGCAGATTATCATACCTGGAAGTCAGAGACACAATATGTTTGGATGATAACCAGTCTCTGCACAGATTGGATGATGTTGTTGTTTATTCATTCAGTTGCTTCCGGCTCTTCGTGAACTCCTGGACCAGCCCATGACAGAGTTCCCTGTTGGCCTTCATTACCCACAGTTCCTTCAAAGTCAAGCCAGTTGTAACGACTCTCCAACACACGGTAGGGATCACACGAAGATGTTTTCTTGGTCCAACACGATTTTATTGAAGGTACGAGACATGTGAAGCTAAAGCACCGGCCCGCCACCCAAACACACCTTTTATACCCCCATAGCCCCTCCCCTACCCATGCAACATCTGGGCAGGGTTACATCAGCCACAAGTGAGTCAGCAATCCCAGTAATCCACAGGGGCATGACCCCAGGGGTCACAAAGTCAGTGTCACCGGTTCCAATGTCCAATGTCCTTGCTTGGAGGAGTTACCTCACTTCCCTCTCAAACACCTGGAAGTTGCATCACTCCCAGTCTGACTCAACAGTCTGAATGAATCTGGGACAAAGGTCATCCCGAAGCTAGAGTGAAGGTCGCTGCTGCCTCATGACAGGCTTGGAACCTGGACTTCATCCAAGCTCAGGGTTCCCAATCCTGACACCAGTCACTTCAAAGATACCATCCATCTATCCTGTCCTTGGTCTGCCCCCTTTCCTTTTTCATCACACTAGGGGAAAAATCCACTTAAAACCAGATTTCTGCCTCCTGCAGAGTTCTGGGGTTTGTAGTTTAGTGAGGCTGTTCAAGGCTCCTCCCTAATTTACAAACTCCAGAATTCTGCAGGAGGCAGAAACCGGATTTTAAGTTGATATTTTTTCTAGTGTGATGAGGTTCTTAGACTATGAATTTAAAGTCTGGACAGGTTGCTTATATACAGGAAGATGTTCAAATGTGGAGGTAGTTTTCAAGCATTTTCTTTCCCTGATGTTTGAAATGATACAGGAATGCTATATTACATCATCATTGTCATTATTATTATCTGCATTTGTAAGTGGTCCACTGTGCAGCTAATGATACTTTACTGATAAAAGTTGAATTCACAAATCAAGATCGGCTTTCAATGTATATGAAACTATTGAAGAAAGTGCCCTGGTACTTCAGTTAATCAATTGCACTTGAAATGGGGAAGGGACACTGCTCACTTTTCATTGACTCAAGACAAGGCAGGTTTACTAAGGGCCTCATCATATGAGGAAATTTCAGAGTCCTAGCCTTCTTTCACACCAGTTGAGTCACGGAGCCCCACAACACCCATCAGAGAACACAGGCTTACTTCCAGCAGAGCTCCATGGCTCAACTGGGGTTAAAGCATCCTACGACACTGCGGCAGCAACATGAGAGCCTCCCCATATTCCCCACAGTAAGAAGCCGCATGGAGATGCTTCCCCACATGTGATGGAGAAGTGTTGCTGTCAGCAAGGCAGGGTGCCAGGATGGCCCCATTGCCCCACCAATTCGCCACAGAGGCTGGTGAATTGGAACGTGGGACCTCATCAATGTGATGAGGTCCCTAATCTTAAACAGATGTTTCTGAGTAGGCACTAGAATTTGCTGTGGTATAAACTGCCTACAGTGTCTACCCTGAAGACTTTAAAATGCTAAGTCTATTTCACTGAGACATTAAAATTATTTATTCTACAAGCAACTGAGCTGACATGTTGATCCTGGTTTCAGAAACAGAGGTTTAAAGATAATTGAAACCGCAGCCAATACAAAAATTTACCAGTCAATCTACAGTAATTTATGCCTCATACTGAAAGTGCCAGATAACTTCCTGTGCAAATTAACTAATGGTTTGGAATTATGCATATACTGCTTTTCTACCAAAAGATTGCTGATGGTAACTAGCTTAGTGGGAGATGGTGTCCCAACATGTTTCAACAAAACCGTTTAAATTAAAGACATTGATTTTGATGCTGGTTGTCTTGGAGAACAACCGTATCCTGGCTGCTCTCATTCCTACATTGATCTCATTTTGAGGCCAAATTCCAGAATGGTTCAAATAATATCCAGACTAAGAAGCCACACTTTTTTTTCCCTCAGGTGACTTGGAACTATTTCACACTACACAATTATGGCACTAGAATTCTACTTTAACCCAATAGAATCCTCAGATTTGCAATTTAGAAAAAAATGCATTTATTTGGGAAGGAACATCTACCAGAGAGCTTTGTTGCCTCATTAGATTACAAACCCTAAGATTCCATAGGGTGCAATCATGACAGTTAAAGTGCAATCATAGTACTATAATTTTGTAGCGTGAAAAGTCCTTCATGACCATTGGAATCCTCATAGGACAGAGCTTGGTACACTTGCTCTCCTCGCCAACTATTTTTAATTGCATCTTGTTTAGCCACCTCATCACTTTGAGTCTTTTCTGCACTTCTCTGCACTTGCAACACGCTGCCGACACTGAGTCCCCCAAAGCCTATCAAATGATACAGGGCAACTTCTGGCAGGGCTCGGTTGAGCTCCGTCCCAGCAGTGCAGACAAACAGAACCCAGAAGAGTCGGGTGTACACCTGTCTCTTCATAGAAGAAGCCAAGGAGGAAACAGGAGGAAGCCAGGGACAGCAGGGAAATGTCATGGGAATGGGTCCCATGACCACCAGTGGTAAGTGCATGAAGCGTTGCACAGTCCCATGTTCTCCCCTGCTGTCCTCCAGTTTATGGACCTCAATGTGATGAAGTCCTCTGTGTCAGCAAAGAGCAAACTCTCTGTAAAAGTTAGAAAACCAGTGCTGGTGGATGTTGGAAATACCATCTCTTTGGTCCAAATAAAATCAACTGAATGCAGTTCATTCCATATTCAGAGAAGAGCAATACATAAATGACCCCTGTGTGTATGTGTGTGTTCATCTGAACCCCCACCCCAGGTCTGGCAAAAGGAGGGATAGGACAGAGTCCCAATTTAAGCTTCAACTGGCTACTAGCTATGGATCACTATCAACATGCCCATGAACATACCTTGTCCTGCCCCAACCAAACTTAGCAAGATGTTGGTGGACAATGGTACAACTGGCTTCTATTCCTTGAATGAGCATAGCAACATGCTGTGTGGGAAGGTGACAAAGCTCAGGATTACAATGAATGCCTGGCATGAACAAGGTCTCAGCTTCAATCCTCACATCTCCAGTTGAAAGATTCAGGTGATTAACCAGACTTTTGCCTGAAGCACTGGAGTACCACTACCAAGGAGAGGAAAATAGTGGACTAGATGGACCAGTGGTCTCACTCAGTGTAATACACATGTATGTTGAGAGAAAGAAGAGTTCTAACCCAAAGTATAATAAAGCAGGATCCTTAATTAAAATGTTCACAGTATTATGACTGCAGACTCCATCAGCTACCTTTTAGATATACTGTACACTAGGGTAAGTTTTGATATACAATATAGGTTAAAGTTGCATGGAAGTGTTTGGTGCTTTCGTCATCCATCTACCCCAAAACGTGTTGAGAGAGAGGGCGAAGAGTCACTCCAGCTGGAGAAATATGAACAGGAGTGAGTCACGAAGGCTAGAGAAACTCCTTCGTCAGGCTTTGGATGCCGGATTCTTGGTTTTCTTTATTTCTTTTCCCACTAGCCAGCTGCCAGTTTCTCTTGGAACGTAATTCTGGGATGCAGCCAACTGCTTAACAAAACCTCATTTAATTTAGAGAGACTTTCAGTTTTGTACTCAATAAATGATGGCTGGAGTTCACTTATTTCAAAAATGATCTCTGCATATATAGCACTTTCTAAAATGTATACACACACACACACACACACACTGAGAAAATGTTCAGGTACAGCCTTCTTACTCAAAGCAAGAGTGAAAAGAATTAAAAACACCTGATGGTGAATCACTGAAAAAGAAAAGGAGAGCAGTGTGGGTATTATGAGTGTAAGGGAAGACGACAGCCTTAATGTGGCTGATTAGACAATGGGTGACATTTCTAGTGGGCACCGGAACAACCAGATATTTTACGAATTTCAACTTGTCCCTGCTACATTGAAGTGCTTTATGTCACGTAAATGAAATACAACCTCCTGAGTCCAAATCCTTTTCAACTGGAAAAGGTCACCCTAGCTAAGAAAGAAAAAGGCAAGTGGACAAATGCACGTTACATGCATAGGACTGAATGGAAAGGAAAAGAAAGCAATACTTTGAATGGAAACAGTATAAAACTGAAGACTGGATTATGGAAACAAAATAATGTTTCTACCCCATTGGGCATCCAAGGTCTTCAGCAGAGTCCTCTTACTTTCCATTTCTGGACAAGATATGAAAATTTAAAATTGCTCAGGAATAGATAGTTGTTGTCATTTACTTGTTAATGTGAAAGGCCACAAGCTAATGAGTAAGGCGTGAGCGGACCCAATCTATAGCAGATGGCTACCAATGGAAAGCAGTTCAGAAGTTTCTTTGAAGCAGATTTTCCAACTATACAGATATTGTATCAGACATCTACAGTCACATATAGACATACCCACCAAGGCACAGGGGGAGGCCAAACTGCAGGTTATTCCTTGCTTATACCCTATAACAGTAGTAATTTCTCAATAGGTGTCAGTAGATTTTGTCTACAAAGCAGTCAACACACCTGTTGAAACAGTTCCACTGGCTGCTGATAAGTTTCCAGTCTCAATTCAAGGTGCAGATCTAAAGATCTAAAAAAGCCCTAAACGGTTCGGGACGTACCTATCTTCATGATCGCATCATGATCACATCGCGTGAGCTCTCAGGTCTTCTGGAAAGGCCTTTCTCTCACTTCCACCTCCATCACAAGCATGGCTGGTGGGGATGAGGGAGAGGGCCTTCTCAGTGCTGGCCCCCTGGATGGCACTCACCCTGACCACTTTTTACAAAGATCTAAAAAAGCGGATGGTCCACTGTGCATTCGACTAAACAGTTCATTAGAAAATTCTGTCCCCCCAACCATAATTTAATAATAGGCACCTGCACTTTACTACTGTTCCCTGTATAGAGTGTTCTGACTGATATTGCTCTTCCAGGCCCAATTTATCATTCGGCTCCTGCACTTTTTCCAACTGCCCTGTCCTTTCAACTTTATTGCACAACTTTATTGTACTGTGTTTTAGTATTTGATTATTCTGTCAGGCCTTCAGCTATTGTTAATGTTATTTTATGTTGTTTATGATGCTGCCTTCATACATTTTATTTGTGCTTTGTTTTTATGTTTTAATCTATGTTTGCCTGGGCTAGTCCCCATGTAAGTCGCCCTGAGTCACTTCGGGGAGACGATGAGGGATACAAAAATAAAGTTATTATTGTTGAGTTATTATCGTGACAATTTTTTCATTTCTTTGTCTTAGTTTGATAACAAAGCTGCTTGTGTCTTTGCCAGATGTTCTGTCAATACAAATATCTCTCAAACAATCTTCCCACTCATCCCAGATCCCCAATAACCCTTCAGTGTTTTTAATGCTTCTGCAAGGGAATTCATGTAATCCATATTAATGCCATACCTCCAGTGTTTTCCCCCCAGCTCTGTTACCATCAACATGCCAACCAACCAACCAACAAACATAATAACCAATAATTAATGTAATTCCACTTACAGTTTATGAGTAGGAAGAGAAATTAAGATGGGAAATTGTGGGTGCCCAGTAGAAGAAAGTAGAGATTTCTTCCCCATTTAGGGGTATAGCAGCACCTATGATAGAAAATGTTTAAAATAATGCTTACATGCATTATGCATGTATCTGATACCACTTAATTTCTCCAGAAATACAAGTTATAGTTCTCTGTTATGTTAAAAAGGTATAAGGAGAAAAAGAGACCATGTTACATACATGGTCGCACTGCTACCCATGTTCTGATTTCAAGATGACAACTGGCTATAGTTAATTTTTTTGGTCTGATATCTTAAGTTTGGGTTGTTGTAGGTTTTCGGGCTATATGGCTATGTTCTAAATTGAAGCATTCTCTCCTTACATTTCGCCTGCATCTATGGCAGGCATCCTCAGAGGTGGTGAGGTCAGATCTCACCACCTCAGACCTCACCACCTCTGAGGAAGCCTGCATCGATTCAGGCGAAACGTCAGGAGAGAATGCTTCTAGAACATGGCCATATAGCCCGAAAAACCTACAACAACCCAGTGATTTTGGACATGAAAGCGTTTGACAATACATATCTTAAGTTTCTTATCAAACATGTCTAAGATACACCACTTTGATGGTTTTTTGGCTTTTTTTTTGTTCCAGGTACTAAATACCACCTGTGTAAATTGACACATAAGAGAAGCAACAGATTGGATGATGCTCACTGTCATCAAAAACTTCCCTGTAGTCCTAGATGAGAAAGTTTGCCCATTTTCATTTTAATTCTCCCCCTCCCCCATGACAATGACAGTGATATCCAGTAGCTGTCAGTCGTAAAGACTTGATGGAAATGTGTGATAGAATCTATTTTGTTTTTCTTTTATTCCCCTTCTCTTTCCCCTTTTTCTTTTTTGAAACATGAGAAGAAGCTGCTTATCTTTGGGAGGACGCTACCTTTGATGCTGATGTAAAAATGTACAGAATGTGTCTAAACTCAATTAAGAAGTGTTGGGGGTGGGGGGAGAAATCACTTAACCTTTTCAAAACACTTCTCCCATTCTAGAGATGGCTGATGAGGTCTTTGAACAAGAGAAGGAGGGCAGGAAAGAGCGGCGCTAGAATTTGCTTCTTTGATGTAAATTGCCTGCTTCAAACTACTGTCTCTAAGCAGTTTCGTAAAGAGAGCCAGGAGGAAAAAGAAAAACTGACAGTAAATTATGATTTGGAACAAAATGATGATGCTAGTTTTCCTATGGTATACTAGCATTACTCCTCATAGCCTTTAAGCACAGCTCTGCTCTAACCAGGCATAGATCTCATCCATGGCTCATTTCGTACACTATTCTATGCCCCTCAATAGGCCTTTTCCCCTGCCAGAAGGGAAAAGGTGTGGCTTCTTTGCTCTTCTTCTTGAATCTCCTGGTGGTTGCTCTTATGCTCTACATGTTGTATAACTGAATAAAAATGCACTGAAATTGCACAGATCTACTAAAAGCGATGGCCATAGATCAAAGTGGGCAAAGTTCATCTCAGGGACACAACTTTTGCGCTTCCTGTTAAATGCAAATTTAAATCCAAAAAAATGCAAATTTAAAATATATTTCTGATGCAAAAATAAAAACTTTATTAAAGCTGATGAATTTTTTTCTGTATTATATTCATTTTAAAAGTTGGTTTCTTCAACAAGTAATATCAACTCTATAGTTTAAGAAATAGATGGTTTCAGATCTCTAATTCTTCTAGTTGATTAATATAGAACAGTAACAGAAATTGGAAGGATCTGTTTTGTTGAATGTATTACATACCCAAGCAAAGCTCTTTTTGTTGTTTATTCATTCAATCCCTTCCGACTCTTCGTGACCTCATGGACCAGCCCATGCCAGAGCTCCCTGCCAGCCGTCGCCACCCCCAGCTCCTTCAAGGTCAAGCCAGTCCCTTCAAGGATACCATCCACCCATCTTGCCCTTGGTTGGTCTCTCTTACTTTTTCCTTCAATTTTCCCCAGCATCATTATATTCTCCAAATACTTAATCTGTGCCTCTAATATCCTTCCCTCCAGTGAGCAGTTGGGCATTATTTCCTGGAGTATGGACTGGTTTGATCTTCTCACAGTCCAAGGCACTCTCAGAATTTTCCTCCAACACCACAGTTCAAAAGTATCTATTTTCCTTTGCTCAGCCTTCCTTATGGTCCAGCTCTCACATCCATAGGTTACTATGGGAAATACCATTGCTTTAACTATGTGGATCTTCATTGCCAGTGTGATATCTCTACTCTTCACTATTTTATTGAGATTGGTCATTGCTCTCCTCCCAAGAAGTAAACGTCTTCTGCTTTCCTGGCTGCAGTCTCCGTCTGCAGTAATCTTTGCACCTAGAAATACAAAGTCTGTCACTGCCTCCAAGTTTTCTCCCTCTATTTGCCAGTTATTAATCCATTTGGTTGTGATAATCTTGGGTTTTTTGATGTTTAATTGCTACCCAGATTTTGCATTTTCTTCTTTCACCTTGGCTAGAAGTCTCCTCAGCTCCTCCTCGCTTTCAGCCATCAAAGTGGTATCATCTCCATATCTAAGGTAGTTAATGTTTCATCCAGCAATTTTAACTCCAGCCTTGGAATCATCAACCCCCCACATGTTGCACAATGTGTTCTGCATACAAATTGAATAGGTAGGGTGAGAGTATACGGCTTAATTAGATATATGGAATGACGACGATGCGATGGAAACTGATTTCAACATGACGCTGAGACTGCAATTGTATGTTTTTAATTGTTAATTTGTTATTATATGGTTTTAGGGGGGGTTGCCTTGTTGCTGTGTTGTATTGAGGGCAGAGACTGTCTGTGTAAACCGTCCCGAGTCGCCTTCGGGCTGAGAGAGGCGGTATAGAAACGTGACAAATAAAGATACAGCCCTGCTGTACGCCTTTTCCAATCTTAAACCAGTCTGTTCTGTGGTCTGTTTTTACTGTTCCTACTTGGTCAGTATTCATTATACAATATACTAATTTTAAAGAATGAACATGAAACAACCATATGAACACTTGAATAAATGTATGCTCACATCAGGTTGAAACAAAGCCTTGGGCAATCCTAGAATACAAGACTATCTTCAGAATAGGTTCATTAAGTCATTTCAGAAGAAGGTGTGAGGTCACAGGTTAGGGATCAAAAACTAACCACTTAAAATGCCTAATTCTGTCAACAACAATCAATTTAAGGAAATGATGGGCTGATAAGTTATGGCACACCTTCGCATCAGGATGCAAATATATGCTTAATTCCCACTCAAACCAGTTAGTTCTACTCAAATTAAATTGAAGCATGCATAAAGAATGAAGTACTGGAGAGTACAAAACACCCATAGCACCCTCTGCTGATAAAGACGGTAGAGATGAACATTCACAAACAGGAATTCTTACAAAACAGGAGGGGAAATATGAAACTTTTGTTCACATGTAGCACTTTTGCTACTTTTAGTGACCAATTCGGGAGAACTACACTTGAGAATCTCAGTTCAATTCTCCTTTATCAGTGGATGGCAGGGCATTTGGGATGTCTTCTGGAATTAAGCTGAAAATTTAAAGGTCTAACCAATGGCGCATGCTTATGTTTTGGCATTATGTTGCGGGTCTATCTTATCATGAAGAGACCCAATTAGGTTACTGACTGGCCTTGCCCATGGGGCCATTGAACACATAAATAGACATGGAAATGCAAAAGCAGTTAACTTTAACTATACTGATCAATTAAATAAGAATTTCATATAGTCTTAAAACTATATGAAACTATATTAAACTGTTAAGAATCAGTTTCTAGTTGCTCCATAGGTAAGTGAGGTCCCCAAAGGAAGACAGCTGATAAAATAGGGTATAAAGAATCAGTGATTGTCGTGAAAGGCTTTGCAAGCAGGTTGAAAGAGCAGCCCTCGGAGCCAGCTCTTTTCCCATATAGCAACACTTTCTGCTAACAAGGATACAGGACTACAAGGGTCTGACCACAAATCTAACTTTCTGCCCAAAGGCAAGATTTTACAAACCAACCAACACAGGAGAGAATAGTCTGCAATCCAAATTCACTCTGTTGTGGGCCCTCCACTTGACTCTGATTTATGATGACCCAATCTTAGGGGTTTCTTATTTATGATTTATTTAGGTGAGGTTTGTCATTGACTTCCTCAAAGGCTAAACGTATCAGTGTTGATGTAGAGCAGTGGTTCCCAAAGTGGGCAATGCCACCCCCTGGTGGGCGGTGGGGCGATCCAATGAGGCGCTGGGAGGCTCAGGAGAATTTGGGGGGCGCTGAACCTCTGTAAGGGGGTGGTGGTGTGAGCCAGGCTTGCCACTTGCAGGGTCGCATGCTTGCGAGGACGTCCCCATTGGAAGAAAGAGGCCGATACACAGGACTGCGCCATGGGCGGGGTTGACGAGAGGAAGGAGGCACGCGCTGCGGTTTCCACGGTAATGCCTGCCCGGGGATTCCAACTTGCAGGAACACAGTCGCAAGCACGCAATCCTTGGGCAGGTGTTGCCGTTTGATCCAGATCTGTCATTCCGGGGATATTAGTGGTCTGTGGAAGTCAGAGCTGAATTGGCTGAAGGTACTGCAAATCCCGTCATCTGTTGCTCATACTCCCCCAAACATATTGTTTTTGTGATTATTTCTGGAATTCAATGTTTGTAATTTACACCTTCCTTTACTATATTTTACAAAAAAGAAACATTAATACATATATCTTTCTGTTTAATTGCTATTAAACAGAAATTAATTTCTAGGGGGGCGCTGAGTAAAACATTTTCTGGAAAAGGGGCGGTAGGCCAAAAAAAGTTTGGGAACCACTGATGTAGAGATTGTCTGGTTTGCTTACTCTGGAACATCAACATATAATTGTCCTTTTTTAACTGTCCCTTTCAAATCTAAGAAACTATATCTGTCGTGTGTGTGTGTGTGTGTGTGTGTGTGTGTGTGTGTGTGTGTGTGAATCATATATATCTATTTATATCTATGGCTGGATACCTCTTTGTCGGGAGGGCTTTGATTATGTTTTTTTGCCCTGATGAAGGGAGTTGGACTGAATGGCCTTAAGGCAGCATTTTGCAACCTAGGGGTCAGGACCACTGGGGGTTCGCGAGGGTGTCAGAAGAGTCACCAAAGACCACCAGAAAACACAGTATTTTCTGTTGATCGTGGGGGTTCTATGTGGGAAGTTTGGCCCAATTCTATCATTGGTGGAGTTCAGAATGCTCTTTGATTGTAGGTTAACTATAAATCCCAGCAACTACAACTCCCAAATGACAAAATCAATTTTTGAACAATGGTCACTCCTTGGATTAGTAGGAGTCTTGTGGCCAAATTTGGTGGTAATTAGTCCAGCGGTTTTTGAGTTATGATGTCACTCAAAATGAACAGAGCAGTTTATATAGATTAGCACAGCACAATATTAGTATTATATGTTGTTGCTGAGGGGAGGGGCTCCCAATTGATTAATAATAATAACAATTTTATTTTTATACCCTGCCTCCATCTCCCCGAAGGGACTCGGGGTGGCTTACATGTGTCCAAGTCCAGTAACAGAGTTAAAACATAGCACATTAGAGTACATAACAACAATTTAAAACAACATAAAACAACATTATACAAAATGTAAAATAAGCATCACACCCAACAGCATATATGAAGCAGGTTCAGCTCCTGGCTCCCCTTCTTCACTCTGGTCCCAGAGCTGAACCTGTTTAGTGTCCAAGATCAAACAACACTGTTTCTCAAACTCTGCTCCTCCAGATGTTTTGGACTTTGGCTTCCACAATTCCTAATAGCTGGTAAGCTGGCTGGAATTTGTGGGAGCTGAAGTCCAAAACACCTGGAGGAGCAGAGTTTAAGAAACACAATTTCAGAAGTTTCCTTAGTAACATAAGTCAATAAGCATGCTTCATGTATAGGGCACTGGATAATTTTCTAATTCAAGATTTTGTGTAAATCCACTTCATTAAATGGCACTTATCTAAGCTATGATGGTCAGTACTGTTTGTTTATGCAAATTATATTATCCATTTTTCTATAATGGACCTAAAGCATCTTAATGAGAAAACTTGCATCAAAGGGCATCCAAAACATATTTTTTAAAACCCAGCCAAACAGGGCTGTCAGATAGGACTTAATCAATCAAATTTCTTTATTGATTAGTCAGTTTTGACCATATCAAATCATACAAAACTTACACACTTACCCATACATACATACAATAATAGGACTTGTATAACAACATTTAAGGAAAGGGCTTTCTAATGTATTGATTTAATTACTTATTGGTTCACACTAGACAAGACTGGGGAGAGGAAATACCCACCAAACCATGTGAAAATAAATGTAAAGATATTTCAAAAAGTGTTGTTTTAGAAGACAGAGACGTCGGGGAAAGCATGCCCTGAGATCTACTGCGATGACAGTTGGAATAAAGCAGCCGCTACGTGCCAGTGCGCCTTGCTCGGTGCAGCCTTTTAAATGGGATTGTTTGCTTAGAAATGCAAGCAAAGGCCAGTCTCTGGACTAGAAGAGACACCTTTTGATTGCACATCATACTGAGCCGAATCCCTGACTAATAAATTTCCCCACACCTTTGTCTGAACCTCAGAAGGAAAAGGTCTGCATTTTCTCACAAGTACACACAAGCCCCATCCCAAGTCCTAGGGTTTTCAGCCTTTAAATCATGTCCTTTGTTGACTTACTAGAGAATCTGTCTGAGTGACAATGGACACTGCAGTTTTGTTACTTCTGTCATCCTTGCTACCCGTGCACTTTGCTTCAGATCAAAGTTGAAAGCCTCTCTTTTTTTAAGCACACACATATACAAACCACAGTGACAAATAGCATGGTTAGTTTGACATAGCAAAGCAAATAAGGAATGGCTTTCGTTAACCAAAGAGAAAGAATTTCTTTTCTTTCTTTCTTTTTTTTCAGTCTCAGTCCTGATGCCTGAGATGTTGAAAACCAGAGGTTCACTTCACGCTTCAGGAATGAGCCTCATTTAACATACAAAATCGAAACCTAAAACTATACTATCAATGTTAAGTTTTGTCAATCTTTTTAGAGGAAAACACTTGGCTATTAGGTTCCCTCCGTGGCAAAATAATTATTTTTTAAAACAAGCAACATTGACATTTGCATTAAAAATTAACCTTCATGTCATTTTGAGCTACACACATAAGAACATAAGAACATAAGAAGAGCCATGCTGAATCGGGCCTCAGCCCATCTAGTCCAGCATTCTGTGTCTCGCAGTGGCCCACTAGTTGTACATGGGGATCTCTAGCAGAAAGGAGGGCAAAACCCTCACCTGCTCCCGACCCCCACAACCAGTGCCTGGGAAATCCTGCCTGCCTCCATCAACACAGAGGTGGCACTTGGATGTCCATTTCAGTAACTACTGATTCCCTTGGTATCCATGAATCTGTCTAATCCTGCCTTGAAGCTGTCCAGGCTGACAGCTGTCACAACCTCCTCTGGAAGTGAGTTCCATAACCCAATGACCCTCTGGGTGAAGAAATATTTCCCTTTATTAGTCCTAACTTTCCGACCTTGGAGCTTTAGGGAGTGCCCCCTAGTCCTAGTGTTGTGTGACAGAGAAAATATTTTTCTTTATTCACCTTTTCTATCCCATGCATGATTTTATACACTTCGATCAAGTCACCTCTTAAACGCCGTCTTTCAAGGCTGAAAAGACCAAGGCGTTGCAACCTGATTTCATAAGGGAGCTGCTCCATCCCTTGGATCATTTTTGTTGCCCTTCTTTGTACCTTTTCCAGTTCCGTTATATCCTTCTTAAGGTGCGGTGACCAGAATTGTACACAGTACTCCAGATGTGGCCTCACCATAGATTTGTAGAGAGGCAATACAACATTTGCCGACCTATTTTCGATTCCCTTCCTGATCATGCCAAGCATAGAATTTGCTTTTTTCACTGCTGCAGCGCACTGGGTTGACATCTTCATTGAGCTGTCCACAAAACCCCAAGATCCCTTTCCTGGTTTGTCTCAGAAAGCTTTGATCCCATCAGTTGATAAGTGTATTTGGGGTTCTTTGCCCCGATGTGCATGACTTTACACTTGTTTAGGTTAAAATGCATTTGCCACTTTGTTGCCCATTCACTCAATTTCGAGAGATCTTTCTGGAGCTCTTTACAGTCAGTTTCATTTTTAACTACCCTGAACAGTTTAGTGTCATCTGCAAACTTTGCTACCTCACAATTTACTTCTACATCCAGATCATTAATGAATAAATTAAAAAGTAACGGTCCTAAAACTGAACCTTGGGGTACGCCACTTCTCACCTCTTTCCATCCAGAGAAGTGTCCATTTATTACCACCCTTTGTTTCCTACAGTTTAGCCAGGTTCCAATCCAGGACAAAACCTGTCCCCTGATTCCATGGCTGAAGAGCTTATTTAGGAGCCTTTGGTGAGGGACTTTGTCAAAAGCCTTTTGAAAGTCAAGGTAAACAATATCGACTGGGTCCCCTTTATCTATGTGTTTATTTACACCCTCAAAGAATTCTATCACTTAGTAAGACATGATTTGCCTTTGCAGAAACCATGTTGATTTTCCTTCAGCAATGCCTGTTCTTCTATGTGCTTAGTAATTTTTTCTTTAATAATGGTTTCCATCACAATGGTTTCCATCACAAAAACCTGCCAAAATATTAAATATTTTTAGAACAGGTAAAATCAGTATTGGCCCTTTGTGTCAATAAACTACACAAAAATCCCTAAGACTGGATTGTTAAAACTATATACACATTCCTGGTTTTGACCTGCCAGAAGAGAACCCACCCAGTCAACTTTCAGTCATGAGTTTTGATTTGCCTTCTATTACCACTATATATTGATTCTGTAGCTGTGTTTCATTTTCATGTGTGTGGGTTTTTTATCTATGTAATTTATGTGGGGATTTGTAAGAAATACTATGATGAAATAGGTTGACTGGAAAGGCATGTGTCAGTAGCTGATTGGCTGAGCATGCCAGGAGCTAGAATTCTGATTAGCTACTTTCTCTGGCTTGCTGCTGAGACAAACAGTTTTAACTGCCACTTTCACCTTGGAGACTGAAGAGAGCGCTGACTGGAAACAGCAAGGAAGGAAATGGCTGCCAACTCTCTGAAGCCTGATTATTTCTAAGGCATGAAGCATATTTTAAAGACTGTTTAAAAGGACTGTTTATTCCCTCTGCTCTCTATAAGAATTCAGAGAGACTGTTATATACAGTGTTCCCTCACTTATTGCTGGGGTTTATTACTTATTTATTTACATTATTTCTACCCCGCTCTTCTCAACCCCCGAGGGGAGACTCAGAGCGGCTTGACAAAAGGCAGCAATTCGATGCCGATACACAATATACAATATACAATATAAAATCATAAACATTCAGCATTAAAATACAGTTAACATTGAACACATAATACACATTCACTTGAGTTAAAACAGTGTTCCGTCCACAACATAAGCATTGAGCCATATCCATCAACTTGCCAGTACAATTCCAATCCAAAGTGCTGCATTGTGCTAATGTGCAAAAGCCTGGTCCCGTAGCCAAGATTTACTTTTTTCCTGAATGCTAGGAGGGATGGGGTCGATCGTATTTTGCTTGGAAGCGCTTTCTACGGGTGGGGAGCCACCACTGAGAAGGCCCTATCTCTCGTTATGTTCCAGGACCTCCCGCAATAATTGAAAAACTTATTGCTCTATTTATTTTAATATTTATACATTATTTTAGTAGTTATCCACTATTTTAAGTCTTTATAAACTTAAAATAAAGTGAAGGAAAGGCCCTTCAAGGCTGGAGGGAGGGAGGACTGTCGAGGGAAAGCGCCTTGGAGAGCAATGGCAGCAAAACCCCACAAAACAGCAAAAATACCATGATATATAGTTTAAATTAATATTTTTCAAAATCCGTGAAACAGCTAGTCCGCAATAAGCGAACCATGAAGTAGTGAAGGAACACGGTATAGTGTTGCTCTGTTTGACCTTTTTGAACTGAAGTAAAGTTACTGTTACTCATTACACAAATCTGAGTGACACATTATTATACTGCAGGGTATATTTTGGTTCAGAAACTGTGGTAAAGCTTCTGTTTATTTACATTTACAACCAACCAACAATTCGTGGTATTTTTATGTCCATTTGGTTTTGAATTTGTTGTACCTTGTCTTATACGGAGAGTATATCCCTAACTGTATTTTATCTTGAAAAGTCATCTTATATGCCCAGTCGTCTTGTACGCCGGAAAATACAGTACTTTTAATTATGCACTGCATGGAGACAGAGGGCAGGATATAAGCCTTCAGCGAACAAACCTTATACCAAAAAGATGAGAAAGTTCTACTTTACCTGGGCATTGCTAAGTGCAATAAGCTACAATAACGCATATCCTTTTTAGTATCTGAACGGAAGTCCTCTACCAGCCCGCACCACAGGAAGAACACCGTCATCCCCACGTCAGCATAGGCAAATCTGTGTTTAAGTCCGTTCAGCAGTTCACCTACCTGGGAAGCATCATCTCTTCAGACGCCAAGATTGACAAAGTGATAGATCACAGATTATCAAAGGCATATAGTGCATTTGGAAGTCTTCACAAATGAGTCTGGAGCAACAAGCACCTGAGGCAAAGCACAAAAAATCAGTGTATACAGAGCTATTGTACTGTCTATTCTCCTCTATGGGTCTGAAACATGGGTCACCTATCGCCAACACCTACGACTCCTCGAACGCTTTCATCAGCGTTGTCTTCACACAATCCTAAATATACACTGGGCCGACTATGCAGAAGTGTTTATTTTTTATTATAGGATTGAGGATTGAATATGTATTGAGATGTTTAGATGTTTAGGGAAGGTGCACTTCTTCAGTGAAGGCCCACCTTGGGGAAGAGTTGTCATAGCAACATGGCTGTAAGGCAGAGGTGGGAGGAGTCAACAGCTTTCTGCCACAGCCAAGAATAGAATTCTGGGGAAGTTTGAATTTTTACAGTTTAACTGTCAGACCAGCTCTAGGAGAGAGCAGGTTCTGAGGGCAGTCTGGTTTTGGAGCTGTAGAGAGACAGTTCTAGTAGGCTGAGCTTGCGAGCCAGTCTGTTTGTATAGAGCCTGAGGGCTAGAGATAGGCAAGGTGCCTATAGGAGGAAAGAAGGTCTGTGTGTGAGATAGTTACATACTGATCTAACTGAGTAATAGTAACAGTCAAACATTTTAAACTTTGTATCTTCTACAATACCAATGTAACCATGATGATTTGAGCCTCTAAGAAGTTATAACGTATCCATCACGCTTTTGTGCCAAGCTATAAATAAACTGTTATTGTTCTTTTCATCAACAATCTCTCTCTGTTCCGTATTTTAAAAGTCAAGCCTCAGAGTAAAGCAAGACATGAAAGTGTTTTTAACCTGTCTTGTTACACAGTTTGAAGTCCCACAATAATTGGTGACAGACCCTCCTAGATAACTGATAACAACAACAGTTCTCACAATCTGGTGGCTAATCTCTTCATATTTAAGGGATCCTTAAATTAAAGTTATACAACACCCTTTTACATTAGGTCAGATAAGTAGTGACCTCATCGTTACAAATTAGTGGCAGCGGTGGGATCAGGAAAAGAGGGTCCACCCTGTCCAGCTGGTTCATTTGAACAGCCTCTTTACACCGACTATGTGACGAATGTTGCTGTCCTTGAGCAAGCAGGGATCACCAGCATTGAGGCCATGCTATTGAGAACACAGCTGTGCTGGGCAGGGCACATCTCTAGATACTACTCTAGATACTACTCTATGGTGAACTTGCCACGGGTCAGCTCAAGAGAGGCGCCCCCAAAAAGAGATATAAGGACTCCCTGAAACAACATCTCAGGCTCGGCCAGATGGATCACCAACAATGGTCCACCCTGGCCTCACATCGGGAGGCATGGAGACGCACTATCCACAATCCTGCGGCCTCTTTCGAGAAGACACGCCGAATGGGTCTTGAAGAGAAACGACAACGCAGAAAGAACCGCAACTTGGAAACAACATCACCCAAGGAGACTTTCTGCTGTGCTTTCTGCAGCTGAACTTGCCTATCTCAGATTGGCCTTTTTAGTCATCAACACGCTTGTAAAAAGCATAGGATGAGTCCTTCCTAAAAATCTTCGTTCGCGAAGTAATGCCAAGATATGTATATATATGTGTGTGTGTAATTTTACGCATGTGTTGGGTTTTGTTTTGGCCTATTTTTTTGGTATTTTAAGTCTCTTCCGCTGTGTTTTTCAGTGTTTTTATGAGTGATGGCCACTCCTTGGCCTGATAGGTGTTGTGTCCAAATTTGGTGTCAATTCGTCCAGTGGTTTTTGAGTTATGTTAATCCCACAAACAAACATTACATTTTTATTTATATTAGATAAATAAATAAATAAACATAATAATAACAAATATATCTTACATTATGTGGTTTTAAAATATATGTTGATATGTTTGTACTTTCAGGTATGCAACTGATAAGATATTTTGTAGCTATATAATACATGGAGACTTTCTGCTGTGCTTTCTGCAACCGAACTTGCCTATCTCAGAATGGCCTTTTTAGTCATCAACGCGCTTGTAAAAAGAATCTTCCTAAGAATCTTCGTTCGCGAAGTAATGCCGAGAGAATATAATAATAAATATTTTGTAAATAAATAAAGGCATGTACAGTATTCCCCATTTTTCCCTAAGCATGGGAACTAATGTCGACTGGCCCTTTAAAATAAAAAAAAAAACTGGCATAACACTGGCATCAACCAAGATTGCACACCTGGACCTGACCGTGTTTGCGCATGCGCAATTGGCGCTTGGGGGGTGAGTGACCGTTGCTCAGCATCCCCGCGCGCGCCCCTCTTGTGCCAAGAGCGCTCGCCCATTCGAATCTGTTTCGCGCGCGCGCGCCGCTGCGAAAGGAAAAGAGTTTTGCTTCTGCGCCTGCGCGCGTGGACCCTTGGTCGCCTAGCAACGCGGCGCGCGCCCCAAGCTGAGGCAGAACAGCAGGCGACGCAGAAGGTACCTGAAGAGGAATCGCGGGTATTATCCACCCTGTAAAGCAGGCCTGGGCAAACTTAGGCCCTCCAGGTGTTTTGGACTTCAACTCCCACAATTCCTAACAGCCTACCGGCTGTTAGGAATTGTGGGAGTTGAAGTCCAAAACACCTGGAGGGCCTAAGTTTGCCCAGGCCTGCTGTAGAGTTAACGCGGTTTGACTTACCATTGGCTCGATGCCATGGAATCCTGGGAGATCCTCACGTCAGCATAGGCACATCTGTGCTTAAGTCCGTTCAGCAGTTCACCTACCTGGGAAGCATCATCTCTTCAGACGCCAAGATTGACAAAGAGATAGATCACAGATTATCAAAGGCATATAGTGCATTCGGAAGGCTTCACAAAAGAGTCTGGAGCAACAAGCACCTGAGACAAAGCACCAAAATCAGTGTGTACAGAGCTATCATACTGTCCATTCTCCTCTATGGGTCTGAAACATGGGTCACCTATCGCCAACACCTACGACTCCTCGAGCGCTTTCACCAGCGCTGTCTTCGCACAATCCTAAATATACACTGGACCGACTATGTGACGAATGTTGCTGTCCTTGAGCAAGCAGGGATCACCAGCATTGAGGCCATGCTATTGAGAACACAGCTGCGCTGGGCAGGGCACGTCTCTAGGATGGAGGACCACCGCCTCCCAAAGATACTACTCTACGGTGAACTCGCCACGGGTCAGCGCAAGAGAGGCGCCCCCCAAAAGAGATATAAGGACTCCCTGAAACAACATCTCAGGCTTGGCCAGATTGATCACCAACAATGGTCCACCCTGGCCTCACATCGGGAGGCATGGAGAAGCACTATCCACAATGCTGCGGCCTCTTTCGAGAAGACACGCCGAATGGGTCTCGAAGAGAAACGACAACGCAGAAAGAACCGCAACTTGGAAAAAACATCACCCAAGGAGACTTTCTGCTGCGCTTTCTGCAACCGAACTTGCCTATCTCAGATTGGCCTTTTTAGTCATCAACGCGCTTGTAAAAAGCGTGGGATGAGTCCTTCCTGAATCTTCGTTCGCGAAGTAATGCCGAGAGAGGCTCGATGCCATGGAATCCTGGGAGATGTAGTCTTACAGAGGGGACTTGACTTACTTAATAGCACACCCTCAGAGGGCTTGAAATAACTACTGTAATAAAGTAGTACAATCATTGTTAAATGTTAGGATTGCAATGATAATAATTAGGTTTTACAATAACCATATATTAAACATTATTATCACAAAGGCCACAAACAGTAGCGCAGTGAAATAAGGCAGGAAATAATAATAATACTAATATAATTAATAATTAAGGACCACAAACAACAGCATAGTAAAATAAAGCAGGGAATAATAATACTAATATAATTAATAATTAAGGACCACAAACAACAGCATAGTAAAATAAAGCAGGGAATAATAATACTAATATAATTAATAATTAAGGACCACAAACAACAGCATAGTAAAATAAAGCAGGGAATAATAATATAATTAATAATTAAGGACCACAAACAACAGCATAGTAAAATAAAGCAGGGAATAATAATACTAATATAATTAATAATTAAGGACCACAAACAAGAACATAGTAAAATAAAGCAGGGAATAATAATACTAATTAATAATTAAGGACCACAAACAACAGCATAGTAAAATAAAGCAGGGAATAATAATACTAATATAATTAATAATTAAGGACCACAAACAACAGCACAGTGAAATAAAGCGGGGAATAATAATTATATAATTAATAATTAAGGCCCACAAACAAGAACATAGTAATATAAAATAATTAAGGACCAGGGCATAGTAATAATAATACTAAATATAATAATAATTAAGGACCACAAACAACAGCATAGTAAAATAAAGCAACAGGGAATAATAATACTAATATAATTAATAATTAAGGACCACAAACAAGAACATAGTAAAATAAAGCAGGGAATAATAATAATACTAATTAATAATTAAGGACCACAAACAACAGCATAGTAAAATAAAGCAGGGAATAATAATACTAATATAATTAATAATTAAGGACCACAAACAACAGCATAGTAAAATAAAGCAGGAAATAATAATACTAATATAATTAATAATTAAGGACCACAAACAACAGCATAGTAAAATAAAGCAGGGAATAATAATACTAATATAATTAATAATTAAGGACCACAAACAACAGCATAGTAAAATAAAGCAGGGAATAATAATACTGATATAATTAATAATTAAGGACCACAAACAACAGCATAGTAAAATAAAGCAGGGAGTAATAATACTAATACAATTAATAATTAAGGACCACAAACAACAGCATAGTAAAATAAAGCAGGAAATAATAATACTAATATAATTAATAATTAAGGACCACAAACAACAGCATAGTAAAATAAAGCAGGGAATAATAATACTAATATAATTAATAATTAAGGACCACAAACAAGAACATAGTAAAATAAAGCAGGGAATAATAATACTAATATAATTAATAATTAAGGACCACAAACAACAGCATAGTAAAATAAAGCAGGGAATAATAATACTAATATAATTAATAATTAAGGACCACAAACAGCAGCACAGTGAAATACAGCAGGGAATAATAATAATATTTATAATTAAAGGCCACAAACAGCACAATGAAATAAAACAGGGAATAATAATACAAATATAATTACTACTTAAGAACCAACAACATCACAGTGAAATAAAGCAGGGAATAATCATAATAATAATATAATTAATAATTAAGGACCACAAACAACAATACAGTGCATTAAAGCAGAATAAAACATTACCTTTGAAAAATACTGTAAGTATATATTTTAAACTGTTGAAGCTTGATGTATCTGTGAATGGCACTTTGCAAAGAAAAAGGGAAACAGCTCCCTACATCCACCATATTTAAACATGTTGAATATCATCAGGTGAGAGGAACCAAAAGAGAGAAGAGAAAGGTGTCCAAGTGAACAACATGCATTCATTTCAGTTACACATACATGGTGTGTCCCAAAAGTAACCAGAATGTATATGCCAATTGCACTTCATATCTACACTCTACAGGCAGAGCTGGGCTGCTACATTGATTTATAGATTTTTAAATCAACAGTTATAGCCAGATTTTACTGATTCTATATAACTATATAACTTATATATCTGTTTTATGTAATGTGTTATTGATTTCATATGTTGATGTATTTTATTCTATGTAATGTATGGCACCTTTGTGTGCTATTGTGTAAGCCGCCTCGAGTCCCTATGGGAGATGATGGTGGGGTATAAATAAGAATAATAATAATTATTATTATTACACAGCAAAGAAGGGCCAGAGAAGGAAAGTGGTGATGGTAGCAGGAGGAGGAGGAACCCGGGCGTTCAGTTTGACCTTCCTCACTTGTGTCTGCAACAAGTGCTTCCACTGCTGTGAAGAGTGGCAGCAAAGCTGGGGCCGCTGGTTTTAAACCACTTCATTGGATGTGTTGCCGTAGCAGATTCCCAGATTAATGTTTACACTTTATTTTATTTTTCTGGTTATTTAATATTTAATGTTTATTTTACTTAAGTGATATTTGTCTTTACTCTTCTAATGTAGTGCAAATCCTATGCAAATTCATACTACGTAATTTTGACATCAATATTGAAATCTGAAATATATACAGATAGTATTCACAAGGAGACTGTTTTTAAAGGGGTAAACTAACTGCATGTATGTTCAGTAAAAAAAATAATTCATTCTTTCTCTTTGGGACAGACCTCATACATAAGCTTTATTGCGGAGGAAGATGACAATATCCCAAGGAAGAAGATGGTTTAGTAGACATTGTGGGGTGTTGATCTCAAACTGGTCGGGACTCAGAAGTGGCTGACATCCTATTCTCAAGATATTTAAAACTAAAGATACCAGTATTGTTCGAACTGCTTATTAGTTATTAAATGAAACAAAGAGTTATCATATTGTCACAATCACCGACTTAGAACTGCCCCTTTAACACACACACGGAGACGTAGCAAAGGCTAACTATGTTTATTGAATAAAAACAAATCCAAAAAAGCAATTCACTTAAAGAGTTCATATAATAAAGCAATCAGCACGAAGCTGCAGTTCAGTAAAGTAAGCAAAGTTCCAAAAGGTTGATTCAAAGGCAAAAGTGGTAAAAAGCTTGGCAAGGCTCCCGGATTCAATCCAGAACGTAGCAAGGGATCCGCACCAATGCGAATCGCAAACAAGGCAAGGTCTTGGTCTATGGCGAGCCAAACTAGGCTCCAGGATTCACTCCGCTTTCACGCCCTTCAGATCAGACGTGGCGGAGAACTGACGATCAGTTCCCACGGGCCGTTCTTAATCCCTCGGCCTGGAACCCCCGCGATCTAGGGCCCGGCGTCTCCAGTCTCTACTTTCCGAACGGCGACGGTCTAGGGACAGATGCCAGCTCCTCCTGCCCTCCTCTATGTCCCTGCGCCTGTTGTGAGAACGGCCCCGCTCTTCCAGCCTAGTATCGCTATCTTCCTGAGAAGCAGCCTCCCCCGGAGTTTCCCAGCCGCTAGCCTCCATCTGCTGCCCGGCTAGCTCTTGGGAATCTCGGCCGTTTGGGAATTCATAACTATCTCCGCTATCTGCTTCGCTGCCTCCCATCTCCACCTGGTCCGCTCCTTCCCCGGGAGAATGCTCCCACTCGAGATCCCAGGCTAAGCTCTCTACAGGTGAACTGGGCAAAGGCACGGCTGACCAATCTTGCTCTGGGCCTTCCAACTCATCCTCCGAGTCCCTTCCAGCCTGTGCGGGTCCCAATGCCAACGGGACCCCCGGCGCGTCACCCCCCCCCCCCAGTGGCACGAACGGGCCCATGGGTGCTACACATATGTAAAGATGAACTATCAGGAGCAATCAAAGAGTTGCTGGGCAGATTTAGTTTCTGCAGAAGCACTTTCTACCATCCCCACTGGACATGCTCCCCTCATACTTTAAGGTTATGGTTCCTGTAAATAACCAGCTGTGTTGCAAACAGTTCAGGTAACCTTCAGAAACACAAAGTGTTTTAACAGAGGTGATATAATAGCAATTGCTTCTCTATTGTCTGCTGCAGCATAATGCAGTATCTGCAAATAGATAGTACTCTGTTATGAATGTACTGTTTATTCATGAGATTAAGGGACTAGTATAGAAAAGAGAAGGGGATGATCAAAGCTGAATTCTGAAACAAAGGACATTGCAGATGGCAGGAAAGAGCAAGACAACTGATGAATGTTGCCACAATGCACACTGTCACAATGTTTTAAAATTACAAATACAGTGAGATTAATTGAAATCATCTAGAATGGGCATGCTGTCTCAGGATGAGGAGAATTGTAATCTCTCTTATCGGGAGGGTGCCAGGTCAGGGCAGTTGCCTCAAATCTATCTGCAGAAAGGTTACCTGTAAGGAAAGACGAAAACATGCCTCTTCATGGCCCCTTAGAAGTGCAACCAGTTGCTGCCAGCAATACATCTGTTATCAAGTATGGGAGGGTCACAGTATTTGCTAGCAGCAAATGATGAAAGATGGGCCTTGTCCTATGCCTCACTTCAAGAGCTGTTTTAACTATATAAGAGTTTCTCATTCTCTTGATTTCCTGGCACTTTGTGACATCAGCCCTGTTGGACTCTAGAACTACATTAGCCACTGCAACCATCCCTCAATGCATCTCATTAGATGCTATCACAAATTGCCAACACGAAGGGAACTAGTTTTGGTTGCAGTGGATCAAGTGCTGCAGATGGAAACAAAAAAAGATATGACCCATTAAAATAGGTCCGATTTAAGTTCCACTACCCAAATAAACGGTACTTAAGTTAGTTGTGACTAACTTCTATTCCCTTTCTTTCAAAAATATTTAGTTACAGTATTCAACTTCTAGTGGGCTTTGTTCTAATTAAATTGGGAAACAAATGCTGTTCTAAGTTATGATTGTATATGTCAAAGTACAGTCAGCCCACCACATTCACTGGAATTAGGGGTACAGGACGTCAACAGAAGTAAAAAAAAAAAGCAAATATATATAGGTGTTATGTGGCTGCCAGCTCTGACATTGAAACTGATCCACTGTATATTAAGCAAATCTGCTTCACGTTAGGTAAACATGTCAGATGAGATATGTTGTTGTGTGCTTTCAAGTCATTTCTGACTTATTGCAATCGTAAGGCGAATCTATCATGGAGTTTTCTTGGCAAGATTTGTTTGGGGGTGGGGCAGGGTTGCCTTTGCCTTCATCTGAGGATTTGATTTGCTCAGGGTCACCAAGTAGAATGTGCTGTGGAGATGGTATTCAAATGCTGGTCTTTAGAATCATGAAATACTTAAATCATTGCATCACACTGGTCTTGTTCACCATATTTTTGGTTTGTCATTACCTTTACTCCTCTAATGTTTGCATTTGTTTTCTTAGGTTTACAAGACTTCAGCAGTGTAGGCACAATATACTATCAACAATTCATATAAGTAGGGCATCATTCACTTTTGAAGATAAGGAAATAATCGCTACCTCCAGTTCCGGGATGGAAAAGAAATATTACAAGGTGCACAGATCATATAGCTGTAAAACATGCTGCTTAAAATAAGGTGTAATAAACAGCCCTGCTCAATTTATATAGAATATTATATACTGACTTTATTTTTTTTAATATGCAGTTGCTTTAGAAGGCAAGAGTAGCCTTAGGTTTTGTTTTTAATTACGTTGAAGCAAAATATGTTTAGGCATGTCACATTTTTATAGTTCATAATGAGTTTATTGCACATAATAATTATGGGTTCAGTAATTAAAAGTTTAAAAATTGCTGCTATTTTATTTAATATAAATGATAAATCAAAGATTTCTTTTGCCTTTATATAAGTTAAAGTTAGGATGTGTCAAACATCAATCTTATGTTTTATATTATGGTAATTGTATATTAGTAAGACTTCAAGCATGGGAGTTGTATGAAGCCTCTGTTGAGTTTTTAAAAGCATTGGCTAAGGGCTGAATTTCTTTTGTTGTTTATTATGCTGAACATCATGTACACATACAGAAGTAATTTATACTCATTATTATAAAACTTTATTTAGGGGAGTTCCTGCAAACGGGAGTCTGTAGCACTTACTGCTGTTGCATTACAAGATCACATTTTACATAATCTTCGGCTCCAGAATCTTTCATTAGTAGATCCTTTAACGTTAAGTAAAAAGCATGCATATAGACCTGTGAACATAAAAACAGTTAGAGCAATAGTAGATACTGGACTGAAGAAGAAAACAAGCAGTCACCATCAAAAGAATGAAGATCCAGAAAAGGAATATGTCCTTGATCCATGTCCACCACCTCTCACTTTAGGTAAATCATCATGTTTGAATTTATGGTGTTTTTAAGAACACAAAGTAGATTATAGTGTTTATATCTATGTGTATTTATTTATTTGCTGCACTCCTGGATGGCATGTTAACTGATGATTTCTGGTGAATGTACATTTTTAAATTTATAGTGTACAAATAAAACAATAAATAATATGTGCTGAAACAGCATGCAACACTAAGATAAAGCCTAGAGTTAAGAGCAATGAACCACATGAAACAAAATTAAACATTGTAGTATAATAAACATTAAGTGGGAAGCATTATTCTTGAAAGGTCCTAATTTGGAACTGAAAAGACCATAATGTAGTTGCCAGACATAATTTTCCGTGGAAGGCGTACAGGTGGGGCATCCCCTCTGAAAAGGCCCTCTGCCTTTTCTCTACCTTGTGATGTTTGGCTGGAATACATAGGAGTAAGCTTTGGGTCTCGATATGCAGTTGTAAGAGAAAATGATTATTTAAATAATAACAACCTGGCCTCAAGCACTTCTGCTCTTTTCCACAACATAACAGAGAAAAACACATAAAAGTCCTGCTGGTTCTCACAAGAAGATCTACACAGACTGGAGATGAGCATCTGTTTCTAGCAGTGACATATTAAAAGTTTACCGGCAGGGCATGAAGACAACAGATTGTTTTTCTAAGCTTATAGTGCTTATAGTTTGTAAACGTGTAGGTTCTAAATACGGGTATAATGAATATTTACATTCTAGTCATTCGAAGAATTGGGAATAAACGTTTTTGAGATGGGAAACCAAATGTAATGTACGAGCTAGGGTGTTTGAAGGTATTACTGTATTTCTTCAATTCTAACATGCACTTTTCCCCCATATAAAACATATCTAAAAACGGGGTGCATCCTAGGATCGTGTGTGCTATTTTAGCTGTATGAATAAAGCTTTTTTCTGTTGTTCATACTGAAATTAGGTTGTCTCTTACAATCGATAGCATCTTAGAATCAAAGAAATATAGTATTACCAGAAATGTATATGACTGCAAACTTTAGAAAAAATGCTGACATACTTATGGAAATATTTGCCGACATTGCCTGTAATTTTATGTTTATCATATTTGCTTGTTGTGGACCTTCAACTTATTCCCTAACTGTTGGAGACAATAAAGCAAACCTATCAAGGGGATTTTGTGGCAAGATTTAGGCACGACCACCATGTTTTATATGCTGTTCCCCAATATCACCCAGGGTGTTTCCATACTTGAGTGGGGATTTGAACCCCGGTCTCTCAGAGTTCTAGTCTAGTATTATTACAACATACTAGCTTTCATCTTGAAAAAATAATATCAAGAGATTAGAACTGTGTCCATGTGCATAAAAATGTCAAAAAATCCAATATTTTAGATCTTAAATAATGTATTTTAGCCCTCTCTTCTATATGTGTGTGTGTGTATATATACACAGAGAGAGAGAGAGAGATTTTTACAGTAATAAGATATATCAGAAGACAAATCGGTAAAGAGTTTTGCCATCTGAGAAGAAAAGTAATCAGTGACTGAAAATGCATTGCAGTAAAGCTACATTAGCACCATCTAGAGTTGTATTTTTATAACTGGGATATTATATTGTAAGTGGGATAAGAACTTAAGCAATTATTGCTTTTTCCAAAGATAGTTAATAGTTTGTTCAAAACTTGTACATGTTTTGTATTTGTAATGGTTTGCTGGCAACTCCTGTGAATAACGGCTGCAGTTAAAAATCTTCAGATCAAGAAACAGCAGGTCTGCTTCTTAATTAAATGCATAGATGCAAAATCTTAGAATCTTCACAGCATAAGAGTTCCAAGGCAACACTTTATATTGCTATCTTCAAGGTATTACACAGTAATTTGGAAAAATACACAGAAAGATGTACAGTGTTTAATTGATATGCAAATAACATCCTTAAAGTTTGTTGAGAGATTCAGCCTATTTGCTGATTTCCAAGAAGAAAAATTAAGTGCAGACTTTAAAAAAATTAATTGGATTCTCATTTTTTGTGGTGGGGGAAGCACAACCCCATGTTCCTTTGGACAGTAATATACATTGCACAACACTACAGTGGGTAAAACTGCTTCAGGACTTGCCAGATCTTGACTATTACACCATGGTTCTTTTTAATGTAAAGTCCATTCTGTATACTCCAGTTGGTATTCCCAAGGAGAATAAATTTAATAAACTATGGTATTTACATATATTACATTGTTATTCAGCAATTGATTAAATTTGTCTACTCTAATTAAGACTAATAATTGGATTTAGGTCCTATAGTTCACTAGAAGCCTGAATTTTTGTGCTACAGTATTCTTTCCGTGAACATCTCATACAATGCTTTAGTGTCCGTGTCTATTCGAAATAAGCAATAGTAGGTTTTTTTTCCCCTTCAGGCAAGTAAGATCATAATTGCAGTCCCACATTTAAAAGGCATCTATCTTACAACTGTTTGGTATGCAGGTACTTTTAATAAACAAATTTCCTCTGCATACCAAATGCTCCAGGCATCATCATACAGCCATATGTCCTAATTAGTGTTCTGATCAGTGTTAATCAGACCAATATTAGCCTGGCAGGAAAAGTGATGAAATTATGGATGTGTAGTCCTTTGGGCTCTTTAAACAGAAGTGGCTTATTCATTCTCCTAAGGGCATTATTCTAGAGAATTGGTTACACATTGATGCTAAGTTGAAGAATGGAATTTTCATCTTATTGCTCTCAACTCATCTGTAAATTTTTGAGCTGAAAAGTGAAAGTGTTTCAGATTGATTTCCAGGACAATAATACCATGTATACCCAAACTAATCAAGCTGACACTTTTGTACTGTTTCAAGAAGAAAGTCAAATAATAAACATAGACCATGATATGCATGGGCTTTTTCAGTCATTAAATACAAATATAAATAGGGGTAAAATTAAGATATTTCAGGGATCTAATAATTCCTTTCTTGTTCTTTGCCAGTCAGGACTGCACATAACCTGTTAGCTAGTAATCTCAATAAAAGACTGTGAGAGGTGCTGTTTGTCAGAGAAAAATACAGCTTACCTGTTAAATTTCTCAACCATATGCCACATCATCTTATCTGCACATGTGTGGTTTAAAGGTAAATAAAAACAAATTAGGCTTAAAACATTAGACATTTATTTGGAAGTAAGCTTCGTTTAATCCAGTAGGATTTACCACTAAGTAGACTTTCACAGGATTACACTTAATGTGTCATTTAAAAGTTGCATGTTACCATTCCAAACACAAATACCTTGAATTCTGGGGGGAGGGACAGATATCAGCATACACAACTCTATACATACATTCATATTGCATGTTCATATTAGCCAAATTTTACTCCCACCATTAATTTCAAGTAATTTTTCATGAACTCAAAGTTAGGCAGTTTACATCCTCTTAAGAATTATGTCAGCTATCTAATAAGTTATCTTTAAGAGGTAGTAAGAGGGCCTCACAACCTATAGGATGCTTGCCATAGATGCAGGCAAAACCATCAGGAGAGAATACTTCTAGAACATGGCCATACAGCCTGAAAAACCTACAACAACACAGTGACGCCGGCCATGAAAGCCTTTGACAACCCTTTTATTATTATTTATTTATTATTCAAATTTGCTAGACCACCTCTCCCCAAGGCTCGTGGCGGTTTCCAACATAGCAAAATTACACAGATTACACTTAACATCCTAAAACATCATAAAATATCATAAAAACATTCCTAAAAAACAATTAAAATGTCGAAGACATCACGATAAGCAGTTAAAACCAGTCATCAATACATTTTTGGTTTAATATAGGCTAAAGTAGTTTGTTGTTTACTACTATTGACTCTAGTATTTGTTTTATATTGAAAAAATGATTTTTGTGGTTGTGTGTTTTTGTGTTTAATAAAGATGTACGGGGGTGGGTCAAAACGTTGTGCCTTCTGTGTCATTAATGAAAATATAACATCAGAAGTTGCTACAGATCACAGCCTGAACTATCCACTACACAAAACTACCTTTCATAGTCACTATAAATGGTTTTGATTCTTGGGTTAAACAATGGTGCAATTGTGTACAGACTGATTGGGACTATGTTGAATGGCAGTTTTGCATAAATGATAGCTCAGGCTATGATCTGTAGCAACTTCTGCTGTTATATGTTCATTCATAACGTTTTTGACATAGGCAAAAAAAATTGACCCACCCTTGTATATTTTTAAAGTTATCTTTTAAAAATAAACTTCAATGGTGGTTGAACTGATCTATTCATATGACCCATTGTTTTCACTATCGTATTGTAATATGAGCCACAGTAATTTGACTCTGGAATACTAGGATGGTGTAATGATTTGAGTGTTGCGCTAGGATCCCTACTCAGTCCTGAAAACCCTCTTGCAGACCTTAGGCAGTCTCAATCTCAGAAGGAGGCAAAAGCAATTCTCCCCACTCCCAAACAAATCCTGCCATGAAAGTCCTGTGACAGGTTTGCTTTAGGGTTGCAATAAATCAGAAACAACTTGAAGGCACACAACAAAAAATAGTCTATCAAGCTATCATCTAAGGATAATGTCTTAAGTAATGATAAGATATCTTCGTATAAGCCTTTTAAATTATAAACAGAAATGGGGATGTGATCTTGAATAAATGTGTGTCAATAGTACTAACATGGACTTCGTCTATAGCTCAGAAATTTGGACTGGTGGATCTTCCTGCCAAACCATTAACCATGGAGGAATGGGAGCATGTGAAACAACGATCTATAAAACAGGGAGATTCTGTTCAGCCTTGTGCCATATGCAGAGAAGAATTTGCACTTCAGCCACAGGTATTTTATTTACTTTGATGCTGTGGTAGATGTTCTGTCAGTATTGACTGAGTTGCTGATAAAGTGGAACTTTACGTTTTTAAAATCAAAATTAAAAGATTGTACCTCTGCTTGTTTGTTTATTTACCATATATACTTATTTTTATGCCCTTATGTTTGTTAGACACAGGATCCAAGGTGGCTTACAAAAAAATTAAAATGAGATGAAGCCAAAAATCTAATTACGAGAAAGTTAAAACACAAACATGTTGCCGTATTAAAATGCCATTAATTTTTGAAAGTCTAAAATATTTTTTAAAACATAATGAAGATAAAAATACAGCATACATACCCTTAACTCTTTTGCACAACCAATGAATAATCAAATACCTGTTTCAATAAAAAGGTATTTACCTACTGATAAAAAGAGCAGGGGGAGCAATGTAGCCAACTATAATCAAATGATCTGTAACTTTTGCTTGAAGGAGAATTTAAAAATTGCACTTAAACTCTAGAATGTTCTGTTTTTGCAGTGAAAGCAACTCTTAATCTGATGTGCCTTTGGCAGTTCCCATCAGTTGTAGTGGTTTTAATGGTTTCTGTTTTTAACAGGTCTTAATTTTTTTACAGTTTAATTGCATTTTTAATATTTTTATGTTGTTAGTTTTTAGCTATGCTTATTACAACTGTTGTGAGCCACTTTGAATCCCAAACTAGGAACATGAGGATCTAAATCAATATTATGCAGGCAGTCCCTAAGTTACAAACAAAATCGGTTCTGTAGATTTCTTCTTAAGTTGAATTTGTATGTCAGTTAGAACAGTTACATTTTTAAAGTGTAATTCCAAAAAAAATAAAATTAGCTTTGGATAGCATAAGGAAGGGTTAACACCCCTGTGGTGTTTGTTTTGCTGTCTGTGTCCCTGTTCAGAAGATTTCACCTCACTTTCTGTCCCTGTGATAAGTGGATTATGAAAAAAATTGGCTTGTTGTGGAAACAAGGATTGGCGAGAAAGCTCCAGTGGAGACACCTTTTCCTCATAATAACTCAGGAGTGAATTTCCCTTCTGAAGGAGAGACTTCTCTCACTTCCTGTTGTCTCACCCCTGCTCTTAACTATAAATTGGATGTTTGTAACTTGGGCACTGCCTGTAATTAAAAATTATTAGAATTGTATACATTTTTTCAATGAGTTTTACAAGGTTTTTTTTTGTCTCCGAATAGGTTTTGCTTTCATGTTCTCATGTGTTTCACAGAGTGAGTAAATATTATCCTTATCAGTTCAAATGAAATGTGTTGCAAATTGAAGCTGCACATTGTAGACTTATTTCTAATGTAAAGTTAAAGTGCTGGATTTAAGTCTTGTTTCTGATGCTCAGTTTAAAGCACAACTTCAGAATACTGCTTTGAGACAATATACTTGAAGTTGTTTTCAGACGTTTTCATGTATATGTCATTAAAGGGTACCAGTAGATGATGCATTCATAACTTGCACAATCAAACATAAGCCCCATTTAGTTTGTGCTTTCAAATCACCTGTCAATTTATGTTGACCCCATGAATCTCATAGGATTTCCTTAGACAAAGAATACTCAGAGGTGGTTTTGCAAATTTCTGCCTTTGAAATATTGTATACGCATCTAATGTTTGAGAGCCAATTTGGTGTAATGGTTTCAGTGTTGAACTATAACTCTGGTGACCAGGGCTTGAATCCCTGGTCAAGCATGGAAAGCCATTGGGTGACCTTGGGCAAGTCATACTCTCTCGGCTTCAGAGGAAGACAGTGAGAAATCTCAATCAATCTTGCAAATAAAACCCAATGCCAGGCTTGCCCTTTAAGTTGCCATAAGGCACTCAACCTGGAATTCAGTGGCAGTTTCCTATCCAAGTACTAAGATGACCATGCTTAAATTTCAAATATCAGACTATATCAGTCACCTTTAGAATATTTAAGCCCTAGTCCACTTAGTTTAGTGAGAACTATTTCCATGCAAGTGTGTCTAGGGCTCCCACCCATGTATGTAAGAATGCACAGTTGCAAAGGTTTAATTTTACATGGGTGTTTGTTTATTGCAGTTGTTTCTGATGTTCAGTACAATAATTTATTACTGAATTAATGTTTGTATTAAGGCTTCCTTTGAATAGTATGAGATAGATGTACTAATCTCAAGTTGATTTAGAACTAAATATCTTTTTTTAAGGCATGCCTGAAAGCTTTTGAAAGATTCGCAGGTAAGAAGACCTGTCCAATGTGTAGAAAAATCCAGTATCAGACTCGAGTAATTCATGATGGAGCACATCTATTTAAAATAAAGTGTGCAACAAGGTAAGGCTGACCTGTAAATGCCAAAATTGCAAGAAATCAGCAAGAAAAGTGCATGCATAGAAGGGTCTATGTAACAAGTTATTGTTTATTCGTTCACTTGCTTCCGACTCTTTGTGACCTCATGGACCAGCCCACGCCAGAGCTCCCTGTTGGCCGTCACCTCCCCCAACGCCTTCAGGGTCAAGCCAGTCACTTCAAGGATACCATCCATCCATCCACCTTGGCCTTGGTTGGCCCCTCTTCCTTTTTCCTTCCTTTTTTCCCAACATCATTTTCCTAAGCTTTCCTGACTTCTCATTATGTGGCCAAAGTACTTCATCTTTGCCTCTACTATTCTCCCCTCTAATGAGCAGTCAGGCTTTATTTCCTGAAGTATGGACTGGTTGGATCTTCTCACAGTCCAAGGTACTCTCAGAACTTTCCTCCAACACCACAGTTCAAAAGCATCTATCTTTCTTCGCTCAACCTTCCTTATGGTCCAGCTCTCACATCCCTAGGTTACTACGGGGAATAACATTGCTTTGACTATGCGGATCTTCGTTGCCAGTGTGATGTCTCCACTCTTCACTATTTTATCGAGATTGGTCATTGCTCTCCTCCCAAAAAGTAAGCATCTTCTGATTTCCTGGCTGCAGTCTGCGTCTGCAGTCATTTTTGCACCTAGAAATACAAAATCTGCCACTGCCTCCATGTTTTCTCCCTCTATTTGCCAGTTATCAATCATTCTTGTTGCCATAATCTTGGGTTTTTTATGTTTAACTGAAACTCAACTTTTGCACTTTCTTCTTTCACCTTGATTAGAAGACTCTTCAACTCCTCCTTGCTTTCGACCATCAAAGTGGTATCATCTGCATTTCTAAGGTTAATTTTTCTTTCAGCAATTTTAACCCCAGCCTTGCATTCATCAAACCTTGCACATTGCATTATGTGTTCTGCATACAAGTTGAATAGGTTAGGTGAGAGTATACAACGCTGCCGTACGCCTTTCCCAATCCTGAAACAGTCTGTTGTTCCATGGTCAGTTCTTACTGTTGCTACTTGGTCATTATACAGATTTCTCAGAAGAGAGAGAAGGTAATTTGGTATGCCCATACCACCAAGAACTTGCCACAATTTATTATGATCCACACAGTCAAAGGCTTTACAATAGTCAATAAAACAGAAATAGATGTTTTTCTGAAACTCCCTGCCTTTCTCCATTATCCAGTGGATGTTGGCAATTTGGTCTCTCATTCCTCTGCCCTTTCTAAATCCAGCTTGTACATCGGGCAACTCTCCATGTATTGCTGGATACTTCCTTGCAGGATCTTGAGCATAACCTTACTGGCATGTGAAATAAGTGCCACTGTGCGAAAGTTTAAGCATCCTTTAGCATTTCCCTTTTTTGCTATGGGGATATAAGTTATTTTTTCCAGTCTGATGGCTATTATTGTGTTTTCCATATTTGCTGGCAGATGGCATGCATCACCTTGACAGCATCATCTTTCAAGAGTTAGATACTGGAGCATTTTATTTTACTTTATTTCATCTATCTTATCTAATAGTCTTCTGTTGAGATAGTCATGCGTTTTTTGTTTAAACTGGAGACTTGACTTAATTTTAGATCGCCGTGGGGTTTACTAAAAAAGCAGGCAGTGATTTTCTGGGTACGTGCCATCTCAAATAGTCTACAGGTGTCTTCGTGGGATGGTGTTAGCTGGTAGGAAATATTAGTTTCTCAAATTACTAAAATGCTGGAAATTACCATTCCTCTCACTGTAAATGTTTGTCATTGTTGCATGGATTGTAGCTGTAGAAATGCCAAGGATATTTAATTGACAGGCATATAACATCACAAACAACCTGAGACACAACAGTTGTCCAGTTAACTTTTTTGATATACTTTTTTGAAATTCTACAAACTAATGTTTGAATTCCGTTAACTTTCTCTCTTGCATTGCATCATGGAGACACTCGCATAACTGTTTCTATCCTTTGAAAGATAATTTTATCACTACTCCCCTATTATTCCATTGTCCTTTTCCTTCCCCACCAAAAATGTCCTGAAGGCTGGATCTATACTGCCCTATACCACAGAATCTGATCCCAGATTATCTGATATTAACTGGATTATATGAGACTTCACTGCCATATAATCTGGAGTAAACAATCTGGGATCAGATCCTGGGATATAGGGCACAGAAAAAAGGGTCGGAATCATCAATGCAATGTACACATAACCTGACTTGAAGGGAAAATAAGCAAAAATTCAATTTGACTATGCGTATCAGTTTTCTGTTCCTTTTGACAGAGTAGGAAGTTTTATTTATGACAGGAAATTGAGATTAGCACACATGCTCTCCATTAGGACTTTAAAACACCTAGAAAGTCTTGAACAATTATACTTTTCATTGTTGGCTGCCTTCAGGTCATTTCCATTTTATGATGACCCTAAGGTAGACCTGTTGTGGGATTTCGTAGCAAGATTTGTTCAAAGAGGGTTAGTTACTCTGAAGCTGACAGAGTGCTGCCTCCCAATGTCACTCAGTGAGTCATCATGGCCAAGGGAAGAGTCAATTGCTCCTCCCTCAAAGCCCTAGTCCAGCAGTCAAACTACTAACATGACAATGGTTTTCATAATGTGGCCATCCATTGCTAACCTTTCCAACATTTTTTTAAGTAATAACTAAAATGTAAAGTAATAAAAGCTAAAGTATCTAATCTAATCTCAATTGCTAGAATTATTTCTTGTATATTCAGGAGAACCTGTCTATCATGTTTCAATAATGGTGTTGCAAGGTTACATTAAATTTATGCAGTACAGCTGGTGTCATGGAATGATGAACCTGACAGATGGTTTCCTATCCAACTTTTTTGCCCCCAAACTAAGAACCACCACAAAAACAAATCTAAATCTTGTAAATTACATTTCCTCATTACTCTGTTTGGATTTGTGAAAGATCTGTATCTTTTCGTGCCTCAGAATTCAAGCTTTCTGGAGAGGATACATTGTTAGAAAATGGTATAAAAATCTGAGAAAAACAGTGCCGCCAAAAGATACCAAGTTAAGAAAAAAGTTCTTTGAGGAAAAGGTATGTGTCACAATTATTTATTCTCAATTATAACCCTCACTTCCATTCTCCTAAAATGTATTATAAAGCTACGGAAGTAAAACAATTTCACCGTTGATCAGATTACTCAGGAAAAGGATAATTTTGTAACAGAAGTATTAAGGATTCTATGACTTGGATTCTGTATACATCACTACAATATTTAATATGTTTTGTATCCGGCCTCAATTAGGGTAGAACTATTGAAATCAATAGGAGTTACATCCAGTTGACTTCAGCGGCTTTTCTCTCTAGGTGCAACCCACTCTGGTTTATTAGCTGGAGAATCTCTTCCCTACATGCTTTCTATTTTCTCAAAATTGTTCTACAGGTTTACCATTTGTACTTGTAATGTTATGACACAATGCCACGTAATTATATGCTGCTTCCCCATTTTGGGAGGATAATTCACCTGTTAGACTTTTAAAATGTTGGTATTATTGCAGTGTAGTGCATCAAAAGTGCAGTAAGATACACATCAGGCTGTTTTTCTCGCACCAAGCGTGTTCCTTTTTTCTTTGACCTTTCAGATTTAGGTTGTCATTTGCTATAGCAAAAGCACTCCCCAGTGACCAGGCTGTATTAGTTACAAGGTATAATATGTTGTTCAAATGTTTCCTCATCTAATTCAAGAACATTACCTTCAGGGTATTTTCAAAGGCTTTCATGGCCAGAATCCCTGAAAAGCACTGAAGGTAATGGGTTGCTCTAAGTTTTTCGGACTGTATGGACATGTTTCAGAAGCATTCTCTCCTGACGTTTCGCCTGCATCTATGGCAGGCATCCTCAGAGGTTGCGAGGACTTCTGGAACATGGCCATACAGCCCAAAAAACTTAGAGCAACCCATTACATTCAGTGCTTTTCTTTATCAGAGTAAATACCAATTTTCACCATGTGAGGGCATATTTAAACAATATACTTATCACTGAAAACATAGGGGGAAATAATCTCAAAGTGACTCTTATCATAACAAAAAGTAATAGTTTTGATACCAACTAGAAATTTGAAACTGAAAAAGGTGCACCAGGGGAATTAACAGTAATTCCTTGCTGAATGCAAATAAAAGTGATTTTAAGATTGTGAGTTCACAATGCCTGGCTATAATTTTGGGCAGAGGCAAGGAGGAGATAGAAGTAGGTCCAGTGCTAGATCTTTTGGTGATTTGCAATAGACCAGCAGGGGTTTCAGACTTATCAGTTTCATCAAGAACAATAAAGTCCTGCCCTAAAGTTTATTCTGAAATTACCAAAAGATTACCAGGAGTATACTTTTGTCTGGAAGCATAGTGAGCTTTATTTGGTTCTGATACACAAAACAAATTTCTTGTCTTAAAATGTTTCAAAAAGGATGTATTTAGTGGGTCTCCAGTGAAGAAGAAAAGGTAAGAGTCCCTGAAGTTTGCCCACCCATTATCTGCAAACTTCAGGGACTCTTGCCTTTTCTTTTTCACTGGAGCTCCACTAAATACATCCTTTTTGATGTATTTTAATATTTATTCCAGATATAGTGGTTCATTCTTCTCTGAATAATTTTCCAAAATGTTTCAGAAATTTTTGTAGATTGCAAAAGTTTCTAAGCTGGATTTTTTTTTATCAACTTACATGGTAACAGAATCAAAGCACTGTGAAGTTAAGTGTATAAAACCACTTTAGATGCATCTTTTATGTGAATTATATGTTGGTCCTCGTCCTTTGACAAAGATACACAAAAGGGTCAGGTGCTTATATTTGAAGTGGCATTTCTAAAAAGTGCATTTTATTTGTCTAATAGTAGTACAGTAGTCCTTTTACATTAATCCATCCAAGTTATTGCTAACTTAGATCAAAGAGACAGTAAAAGGTTACTGCTACCAAACTATGCTAATTTTAACAATGTATACACCAAGGAGAGGGTTGCCTAGAATTCAGTGTGTTCTGTAGTGAATTTCTTTGATCTCCATCTATAAACTATGCTTGTATATGTCATCTGTTTGAGGTAGTCTTTTACTGCTGTAATTAAATCTTTTCAAATGCATTACATTATCTCCAGGCCAGCTAAAAATGCAGACCATTGTTAAGGAAGCTAGGTATCTTATTTGTAAAATAGTGCAGCTTCCTCTAGTAGCTGACTTCTCTATCACGTGACTTCTTCCCAACGATTTTAATTTAAATCTCACCAAACAGCATAATGGTCCAGGAGTTTGTTTAGCCATTTGACTTCCTTTATCACATAGAGATGGCAAACATTCTGTTGCTAACTTGATGTAGCTCCAGGCAGCAAGGCTAGAAGGACAGTAAACCAGTAAAAGCTTATCAACTGATTCATTGATACGCTGTAAATTCCAGCCTTTTCATTTTACTTTTAAGTCAACACATTAGTAAGCAATTTGCTGACATAAAGATGGATTGCTTTAAAAGGGCTCGCCTTTGGCAGACAAAGTTCATCTCATTGCTTTTATGTGCTTCTTTATTTAATCATGTTGTTGTGCTTCACCTAAAACCTGTGAGTGATGGTGCTTTCCATATAGATAAAATATTTAAAATGCCTTTGCTTTGTCATGTTGTTCAAGTTGAAGGGCAAATTAAGTCATCATAATAGACACAAAATTAGTTAAACAAATACATAAGAGCTTTTTTCTGAGGAAATAAATGTTCTCATTTTTTAAATGGAGATTGCCATGTGCTCTTCTCTGCTTTGAGAGACTGCCGTCTGCTTGCCTCTTCTTAGCTTTCCAAGATTGCTGTCCACTGAGGAAGTTTGGGTTAGTTCATTTTGTGTGCTTATGTTTCGTTTAAAGGAAAGAAGGAGAGCAAGAGAGGAAGGCTGGAATAAGTACTGTATGAATTAGTACAGTATGAAGAAAATGCTGTTATGCCTTGCTGTTACACTGGCCAACACACATTTTGTTGCTTCAAAAATGTGGTTCTTTGCCAAAACTTCGTGCTTCAACCATTCAACCTTGCTTTTGTATTGTTCCATGTGAATGTGCATTTATACAATATTTGATATTTAGAAAGTACATTTTCTCATTTAAAAACGTGTAATAAAAATGGGGGGGGGGGGGTTCAGGGGGCCAGAATGAATTAATAGCATTTCAGTGGGCAAATTCACTTTCAGATAAGAATGCTTTAAGAACTCGGTCACAGAACAAATTACATTCTTAAGTCAAGGTATCACTATACTTGTTGCAGTAAGTCTTATCAGGGGACAAAGGTTTCCAGTTCTTTCCTCCATTCTGCTATGAATTCAAGGTATTTCCACAAGCAACCCTACTGGAATTTATACCCTACCTTTCTCCCTACATAGCAGCCAAAAGAGTGACTCATTTTAAAAATCAATATACGTTCTAACCAAATATTTTTGTGCTGTTAAATGTCACAGGACAGATGCCACATTTATAAGAGCATTAGCCACATGTTCAAGCAAGTCAAATCTGATTTGGGTAAGGAACACTCATGGATTCCTTCTTTCAAAGGTCATCTAGACTTCGGGTCTTTGTTCAGATGCATTTTCCCCCCACATAGTGTTCCTTGATACAGACCAATTGCATTTCAGTTCCAAAACTAAAATACATTATCTGAACTGTTCAGTTTACAGAGATCTGCCAAAGATTATTGAATTCCTATGATACCCACATAGATGAATTCTTCTCTGAGATTGATTCTGATGTAGCCACAAGCCAGAATGTGTTTCAGCAACTTGACAACGTATTTGGTCCAGTCATAAGTGAAGCTGAGTGGGAAAAGGTACAGATGCAGGTATGTTTTCAGGCAAAAATGTTTGTTGGTGCAATCTAAGAGATAGACTTTACATTTAGGCATTTTGTTCCAATTGCATTTCTGTGTTTATCCTTTATCAGTTTAGAATGGCGTACAGTAATGCTACAGCTTTATCCTCACAATAAGCCTCTGACATAAGATAGCTCAATAGATGAGCTTAGTGGCAGGGCAATACGTTTTTTTCTGATTCTAGTTCAAAACTTCAAATGAACTTTCACGCAATCCAAATAGTATCCTGTTTAGGGAGCAAGGTCAGCTAATGGGAGTAACCTTTTATGAAGTAGCCCACCAACATTGGACTGCCTCATTGTTAAGTCCTGGGCCTTTATAATCAGATCTTCCTTTATGCCAAAGTATTTTAATTCCTGATATTATGTGGTTTTCTCTGAACGATTGCCTAGTACCTCTGGCCAACAAAGAAAGCACCTCATTTGTTGTGCCAGTCGAGTACTGCTATTTTAGTAATCTATCATGGACATGATCCAACACAAATAGATAAAGCCAGTTATACATCCCTTTCATTAGTTTTGAAAGTCACTGAGCTTCTCTTTTGTAGCCTATATTACTACAAAAACAAAAATTTCCCAAAAAAACCCCTCCCAGATCCAGACAATCCAACCAAAGTAGCTCAATTGACAGAAGTCCACAATTGATTCACTGGGTCTACTTTACTTGGGAAGTATAGCTGGATTTAGATCAGGACATTGTTATTTTTTATATTGAGCAAAAGGAGTTGGACTTTTCGCTAATGAATATAAACAGCATTTTCAAATTAAAAATCACTTTTTTTCCAGGCTTTTCGCCAAGACATTGTTGACTGCCCAATTTGCATTATGCCACTGGGGCAGCCTCATCTTCAGGATGAACTCTCCCAAGACAGCAGCCCATCATATCTCCGCCAGACAGTTCTGCTTTCCTGTTCTCATATTTTTCACTGTACTTGTCTTCAAGCATTTGAAGAGTTTTCCTTGGGGGAAAGACCTTTGTGTCCTTTATGCCGCTCCTGTTATCAAAAGAAAATTCTCACCTAATATTTTAATATAAACTATATTCAAGCATTTTAAAATATTAAATTTTCATCCAATGTCTGTGTTCGTTGAATTTGTTTCCGAGTGCATGTATATGAATTTTGGAAAATCTCATTGGCTTAAGGAAAGATAGAGTAGCATGAATTGTTTATGACTATGGGTCATAACATAACCATTGGAATAAGACACCAAGTTTTTGGGTTTTTTGTGGGCAGTGATTCTCCTTAAAAGCTGTCTTGTCTATGCAAGAAAGTGGTGCTAATGTCAAGAGTTTATCCAAAATTCCTTTCCTGAGCTTCCAATTTTGCAGGTCCTCACCTATAAAGCCCTAAACGGTTAGGGACCTGCTTATCTTCGCTATCGCTTCTTCCCTTATGAACCAGTGCGTACCTTGAGATTGTCTGGGGAGGCACTGCCCTCCCCACCCCCACCATCGCAAGCACGGTTGGTGGGGATGAGGGAGAGAGCCCCTTAGCTCTGGAACTCCCTCCCTAGGGAGGTCAGACAGGCTCCCACTTTGTCCTCTTTCCGGAGTCAACTAAAAACCTGGATGTTCCAGTATGCCTTCGATTAAGCAGCTGACCAGTAATTTTTCCTGTCCCCATTGAGTATAGCACTTTATTCTGGCCCTCATATGATCTACTTCAACATGTTTTATGGTAGTATTTCCTGCCCAATCTACTGATATGTTGCACTGTTCTGGTGCTCCTGTAAAATGTATCGCTCTCATTGAATTTGTACCTCAGCTAATTTTCTTTCCAGCCATATTGCTCTTATGTTGTGTATGATTATGTTGTAGTGCTTTTAGCTGATGTTTTAATCGGTGTTTTCTTCTGTGTTTTAATTGTCCTTTGGGCTTGTCCCTTGTAAGCCGCCCCGAGTCCCCAAGGGGAGATGGTTGGCGTGGTATAAAAATAGTTATTATTTTGGAAGCTTGCTAAAGAATGCTAGTATGTTCAAGAAAGCTCATACCTAATTTTCTAAACCAAAGAAATAGCTTGTTCAATTAAATTCCAGTAATCCAGACACAGATTTTCCTATCTCATCAATTCAGTACATTCTAGACCAGGGGTGCTCAGAACGGTGATCGCAATCACCAGGGTGATCTTTGGCCTCATCCTGGTGATCTTCAGGCCCCTGACCAGGTTTTTTGCTGTTGGTCCTCTTCACGTGCCCCTGCACGCTGCAAAGAAGTCCTCCGTCGTTACTCCTCCCTGCTCGCGTGCCGCCTCCAAAAGCTCCAGAGTCCAAGAGGCAGAATGGGCCCCCTCTTTTGGATTCCTCCTCCTCCCTCCGTCCTTCTCCAGCCACTCAAGAGTCATAGGAGACCAAAGGGGGCGGGCCTGGATGACGCGATGCATGGTTGGCCCCGCGCGCATGCGCAGAACCACCCATTCTGCCTCTCGGACTTCTCATGAGCTCTTGGAGGCGGCACGCATGCTGGCGGCATAGAAATAGGAGCAATGACGGAGGAGAAGGACACTTTGGGGTCATTTCCTTACCGCATCTCAAAGGTCGGTCTTTTTACTTTGAGGTGGGTGCTTGATTGTTCTGTGGCATGTCTCTTTATTTTTAATGTTTAAAAATGGCCTTTTAGCTCCAAAGCCTCTCTGCTTGCTTTGTTCCTTGAGAAATATATGTTGGGGAATATGGAAATGTGGGAGAAATGGGGTGGTTGGATGTATTTTTGCATGCCCCTTTGTTTACCTTACTGAGTATTAAATGGCCTTGCAGTTCAAAGCCTCTCTTCTTACTTTCCGGCTGATAATATGTGTGGTAATATGGCAGTGTGGGAGAAATGGAGTGGTTGGATGTATTTTTATGCTCTGTTTTATCTTGTTATTAAATTGAAATGTTGATGTTTTATAACTTCATTTTATGTAAACTGTCCCGAGCCTGCTGGAAGGAGCGGTACATAAAAATGAATAATAAATATAAATAAATAAATAAGAAAATAGTTATACGTTTTACATTTCTGGGTAGGTGATCTTTGGGACTTGGTTTTTTAATCAGTAGCTCCCATGCTGAAAAAGTGTGAGCACCTCTGTTCTAGACCATCTAAAGTCTTAATCTTACCACTACTTCTAACCTCACTTCACTTGCAGATGACAATCCCATAGCTGCACTGAGATTACTTCCATTGGAACTAGGTGTCCAAATCTATGCTTTCTGATTAAATAGGTTGAAATCTTGGTGCTTCTCCTCAGCCTATGCTCTTATTTTAAAAGAAAACCACCCAAAACATATTTCTGCTTTCCCCACTGCGGTACATAGAATTATCTGCTCCTCATTTCTTTTGGATAAAATTTCCCAGCTTCCTAGGAGGGCAAAAAATTTTTTTGTGAAGACTCCTAACATCTTGGCAGTTTCTGTTGTGTGCCTTCAAGTCATTTCTAACTTACAGCAGAACCTACAATGGGTTTTTCTTGACCAGATTTATTCAAAGGGAATCGGTCTTTGCCTTCCTGCAAGGCCAAGAGAGTGTGACTTGCCCAAGGAGACCAAGTGGGTTTCCATGACTGGGACAGGATTCAAACTCTGATCTCCCAATCATAGTCCACACTTAAACTACTATACTACCCATTGGCCCTCAGGCAGTACCTAAGTCAAGTTTAATTCCCAAATCTTGAAGCACACAAACCTGATTTATATTCTGCCTTTGCATCAAGATGTTCCATTACAAGGCTTGATCTCCATGAAATACCAAGTCATACAACAACTTGTCAAATCCTTTAATCAAGACTGTAAAACAGGCAATTGTAAAAGATACCAGACAAAAGGGGGTGCAGATAAACACGTTACGATCTGTAAACAGTGTCCATGTGAATTTGACTTCTGAATTAACCCTCTTGTGCGCCTGAATTTAACTTTTAAGAGCTGAACAGAAGAGTTGTGCTCAGACTTTACCACATTTTTGTCATGCTGTGTTAACACTGCTTTCATTCTGTGGAGAAGTCAAACAGTGGTTCATTTAAAGACACTTTACTTACATACATTTTGGTCTGCTTCGACATATACCTCTCTCATATATTTTTGTGCTTAAGCCTCATAATTAATAAGGCAGATGGTTGATGCTGCTGTACCAGAAAAAGGTGCTGAGTGCTGAAACTGTCAAACCACTAGAAATGTCCATATGATAATTGACTACTTCCTTAGAGGTGTTTAAGACTGTAGACATCATACTAATATAAGAGTGGGGTTTCTTATTAATGGCACTGGAAATGAAAAATTTATTGTAAAATATTTTGCACTGAAGGGTAAAATGACTTTTTCACACGGACAAAGCCAAGACACAGAGGAAACGGTCATATAGAGAAGGGAATTGAATCACTACTATTTTGTGTTTTATCTCACATTATTTTCCAGAGTAGAAAATCAAAAATTGGGGGTGTTACTGAAATAAACTTTTCTTGAATTTCACAGATGAACAGTTTGCTTTATTGGCACTAGGCACACATTAGTTAGGCAGCCATTCCCATTTCATAGGCAAGTGTAATATTTTCCAAGGGTAAAATAATGATATATGTTTGAGGTTAGTAATATAAGAACTGAAAAGCAAACCTGATTCCAAAAATTACACCTAGGAAGGAATCTCAACATACCATGTTCTTTGAATTTTATCCATAAGAGATTATCAAAGTTTTTCCTCCTTTTGCACAATTTTTTGTACTGGAATTGGAACATGTTCTAGAGCAATTTCTAGTGATTTGACCAGAGATTTAAGCAGTGTCCACACAAGACATTACTTTTCTCCTCCCACCCCACCCCCAATTATTGTTGGTGTGTTATTACAAATATGTGTAAAATTTCAACCACTCTGTTTCCCCATTTTGCAACAACTACACATGTGGCTTCAAGGAGAAACAAATGCCTAGATCTTTGACTAAATTCACAGTATTTTCTGAATGAATCTTGTCCAAGCAATGATAGTCAGTCTTGTTTCTTCAAAGAACTCTGCTCTGCATAGACTTGTGTATTGATATCCACAGTTAGGATAATATAGTTCCAACTCAGACTCTACTACTTATGCTGGGCCTGTATAGATACATATTAACTGTATCAAGCCACACTAAATTTCGGTAGGTATGTTAGTGGTCTTCAGTGGAGGTGGCAGTTCATGAAAATTATGTCCTTTAGAATACATATATGCAATTTCATCATGAGATACATCCAACTCTTGTCATGAAAGATCACTACCATTTCAAATTGAGATGGACATTTGAACAGAAAGTAGAGTCAACTGACTGCCATAAGCTTCTGTTTGCCAAAAAGGTCTGTTACAATGCATTCCATTTCCTAGAATCTATATCATTAAATTATGTTTTCTATGTGTTCTATTCAACACTTCAATTTCCATACTTAAATTTTCAATTATCTATGCTTGAAAAATTACCTTCACATTTTTAAAGCAAAATTGAATTGAGTAAAAACTTAGTTAAACCTGAATGTATTTGAAGTCTCCACAGTGAGATCAAGCAGTAAAGGTCATGCTTGTAGACTTTAACAAAGCTAGCAATACTCTCATCTCTCCTAAAACGCTGGATGGCTTAAACTATCCAGATACTATGAAATACCTCCAAATCCAGTTCATAAATTAGAAGTATTGGATTTACTGGAATTGAATAATCCCAAAACAGAGGCAAAATGTTCAAAATTGTGAAGTTCCAGTAAAAGCTATGTGACCATAGCACAGTGTGACATATCATCCAACTACAATCTTTCAGCAGTTACAAACTGATCTTTACATAATACACACTTCAATACACAATCTATACCTCAATTTCAGTTCCTTCAGTTTCAAGTGTGCCGGGGTTTGCATGCTCTGTTAATCCCTAAACAGGATTCTAAATTTTTGTATTTAAAATGAACATTATCTATATCCTCCCCATTTTCAGGAAACTATATGCAATCAACTAAAGGGATTAATGAGAAAATAGTCTTGTCTCAATGTATTGTCGAAGGTTTTCATGGCCGGAAACATTGCCATGAAATGCCTCTAGAACATGGCCATATAGCCCAAAAAAACCCCTACAACAACGCAGCCCTGCCTCAGAAGTCATTTTAAGACATTACCTGTGAAAGCTGCCTTCTATTACCTTGTGTGCTTTTTTTCTTCTTATTGGTGACATATTTCACAGAAAAGAAACAATAAGACTTTCTGTGCATAATATTTAGTGGAGCAAGTAACTGCTGTGTTAAGATATTCCAGATACATGATTCTGTACGCAATGATCAGAGGTCTGTGAAATTTGTCTGTTTTCCAGGCTCAGTTTTAGCACTGTGAGGTTAAATTATTGCATAATACATTAACCATGAAGGAAGTTGTCTTCAGCGATAACAGTGATAACTGTTTAGAAGTAGGACTGCTTAGAGTTTAGTTGTTATAGTACAAACTACACGGGAAAATTAACTGATCCTGGATCTCCTTACACCCTGCAAGTGGATCTCGCTTTCATTATACAATCCTACTGGAAATATAGCAATGGGTGCAGCTGGATGCATTTCCAACTAGCAAAGTTCATCTCAGGCACATAACCACATTCTTCAGAAATGTATTTCTACACAGACAGTTCCATATGGAAACTCTTCAAAGAGGAATGCAGTTTTCAGCTTCCCGGTTTTGAGCCACATTTCTGAACCAGCTGAAAAAGAAGCTGGGAGAAACACAGGCCAGTCCAAGAGAGGAGAACACAGCCAGATGTACCCATCTTAATTGGATACATCGGTATCACGTTGGACCCAAAATACAAACAGGTAAAAGCAATACAAAAACCAAGTGCGATGAAGTGACGGGAATGTCATGAAGCTGAAGAGCTCAATTCCACTGGCTGCTTTTCACAGTGTTTTCTGATGCCCATTTACGGAGGGCTTAGCTGTCTCAGAGTCTCTTGCATTGTGTGAGAGGTGAAGTTTATCTAAACCTGAAAAACATTGTGAGAAAATGGAGGCAAAGTTTATTTCATTTATGACAGCCGTTTACAAAGTTCCGTGACCCCTTGAACACTAAATAATCCTCTTTATTAGAAGCTGTAATGGACTCCAGTCTACTTCATTAAAAGAGTGGCTAGAGTGCAAAAAATACAACACGAGTCAAGTGCAAAAAAGCCTGGCAAAAAAGTAAGTCTTTAAAAAACCTACCTAAACATGATACAAATTCTTCAAATGTCTAAATGCTACTATCACCCATCTAATGAAATATATATTGTGTTATATGATAGAGTTTGGGATTCTCCAGTGTTGTGTCTGCATCTCTGGCCACCAACAGAGAAAAATGACATTATAGATCATAATACGTAAAATATCAAATACCTTAGTTGACAGAGAGTCAGACATAAGGCTATTGCTTTCCATCACATCTCACTGTATCTCTCAAAACAAAATTCAGCAATATATGAACGGCCACATGCTTAGCGCCTCTTCCACCAGTTTATCAATCTTAACCTAATATATCTCATCTTTATTAATTTATTAATTTATTTTATTAATTCAATTTAATATACCGCTCTCTCTGGCGCCCAGAGCGGTTTATTTATCTTAGTAGTATGTGTTTGATTATTTCATAGTTTGTAGTTCTTTATTATCTTTACTATTTACTAGTCATGAGCATTTGGGACTCACCTTCATCTGTTTTGTGTCCCGGCTTTCGGTGGGGCCTCCCAAAATTGGGAGGTCAGATATTTGTTTTTTGTTTTCAGTTTTCTTTCGACCCATTATTGGGGGTGACACTACACCTGTTGGCCCAAAGCACCCAGGCCTACGGGGGCAGGCATTGGGCCTATGCACCCAGGCATAGCAGGGCCTGCAACCAAGCACCAAGTAAGGAGCACTCCTTGCTTGTTGCTCGGCTGCAGGCCCTGCCAGGCCCCAGGCAATCGATCTGAAAAGCTCCCGCCTGCCTTTCTTATCGATTGCATTTTTTGTTCCAGAAGGGGACTTTCCGTTTTTTGCCATTTGAATGGACAGAACGAAAAGGAAACACGAATCAAAAGAATGGGGCAAATTTCAAGCCCATGACTACTATTTACTAACAATGTAACACAAGTGATACATTTTTGTTCTAGAAATAGAAAAATAGAGAATTCAAATACAAAACTATTCACTACATGTCTTTCCATATCAGGTAGTCGAGGTCATTAAATAGTTGGTTTGGCCTAAGTTTCACAAAAACTAGAAACCCATACCAGCCGATTATTTTCACTTGTATATAACATTCTGAGCCTAAATTCTAGTTTAAATTTAAACTGTGTTAAAGCAAGACAAGCAGCAAAATAAGAGGACACAATTTACCTAGTGCTTTGAGCAGTTCTTCTCTAACTGCTGAGGTGAATTTTCTGACCAAACTCAGGGTTGTCAAAATGGCAAAGAGCAGATTGTAAGATAGCACAATATAGAAGTTCCCTAACCAGTTAAACCTTCCAAAGTCTCCAAGAAGATCAAATCTTGTAATGCCTATGGGAGAGACAGAGAAATAATACCAGTTCAGGAAAATATGATACAGAGTGGTACTTCAAAAGCTAGAAATTATGAACTCGAAAGTACTTTCAGCACAACTCTATATAAGATCTCAGTCACTTAAAGCATTCATGTAGTTTTCAGTATAGTGATTTCTATCAACGATGTTATCTTATTTTTAAAAAAGCAGAAAACTACTTGTCTTGAATCTCTGTGTTCCATTTTTAAAGCAGTATTTAAAACTGTAAGATGGGATTGTGGAAACAAAAAAGAGTCACAAGGAAGTGTGTCCTTGTTCATTTCACAGGCTCCAAAGATGCAGGCCTTTCTGTCATGCAGGAGCATAAAAGGAAAAATCTGAAATAAGTTCTGAAAATCTGCCCAGCAAGAGTGTCATCCACCTATTTCAAAGAGGAGTGCGATACTGTCAACTTCCTAAGCCACTGACACAATGCTGCCATGTTTGTAAAGCTCCATCTTGCATTCAACAAAACAATCTGTAGTCGTCTTAAACAGGAGAATTTCCTCTTCCATTTGCCTTTCCCATTACAGCAGCCCTGATCCCTTTTATCATCCAGGGACCTGCTTTCATAATGCTATGAAAAATGCATCTAGGAATCTGTTTATATTATACGTCTCTTTTCATCCATCAAGTACCACTGGGCATAATTTCCAATGTGGTGCATGTTGATATTTAGCAAAGCACCACATGATTCACTGTACCCTAATACACTCTTATTAATCCTGTTTGGACAGCTGTGCCTGTGCATTTGTTAGCTGTGTTTTAACTGTTCATCTTTTCTGTTTCAGTCTTTCCTTTATCTCTAGAGCAAACAATAGAGGAATGTCATTTGTGGACCACAGAAAAGAAACTAAAGAGTCTTGCTTTTTATTTCTTTTCTGAATACACCATATTCATTGTTCAATTTTTGTTTATGTGTTTGAACAATTTTTCATTCAACTCTCGTGTACCATGTAAAATATCGAGGTTCTGGGAATGGTATGGGTGTTACAGGGTGGGTGAGACTGTTATTACATGTTTTAATGTATTTTGAGAGTTTTCTGTGTGGCTTTATGGCAAAAATTGCCCCCAAAATAACGCATTTTTAAAAGAAATGGGTGGGTTAAGGGCCACAAAAATAGGTCACCCGTGGGTCACATTATGCCCACATCTACTCTAGTACATAATGTATATTATGTAGATAAAACACTCATATTATATCTATATTCTTTCCTAAAATATCCATTTGCTGTTCTGCAGCAGCTACGCCAAGTGGAAAATACTTAAAATATTCTTTTAAAAGTGAAATAATACGTACTTACCTAGTGTTCTTGACATAACTGGCAAAGCTGAACTGAGGACCAATATAGAAACACAGTTCCCAATTATCTGTTGTAACAAAAAATACGTTATTTGAAATAGAAGTAACCTTTTAATGACACCTGCTAAGTTTACTAAGTAGATGCAAAACATACAAACCACAAATCAACTTTTACTAATCCTATTGCTTCTACTGCTTCTCCCACCCCAATGGTTTCTTCCTTCTGCACTCTTCCAAATGTACAGTAAAATAGATATATATTCCCAGATTAATCACTTCCCTCTATAATTCTCAACAGATCACAAGGATATTTGAGACCAACAATGTGATAGCAAACCTTGTTAACAAAAGCTGTACCAGACAAATGAAAAAAGCATGGTTGGCACCAGTTTCTATTGAATATAACATTATATTTCAGGTTAATACCTTCAAAGCCTTATACACTTCAGGTCCAACCTATCTTCAAGACCACATCTCTTTCTATGTACTGGCACGGGCTTTGAAATTGGCAGGGGAGGCCCTTTCCTCGGTCCCACCATCATCTCAAGTGCAGTTGGTGGGAACAAGAGAGAGGGCTTTCTCTGTAGTGTCTCCCTGGCTCTGGAATACCCCTCCCCCCCAAAAAAGAGATTAGATTAGTCCCTACCCTTGAATCCTTCTCACCCCGCTCCCTGGATTCGAACCGCCAACCTGTCAGTCAGCAGTCTTGCTGGCACAAGAGTTTAACCCATTGCACCACCGGGGACTCCTTAAGACATCCATTAAGAGCATCAAAGCATTATCATTCATGGATTCACTCAAATTAACTTTGATTTATAAAATAAAAGCATTGTACTAATATAAACTGAAAGGTGGAAGTATAAATAACTGCTATAAATAAGAATAATCCTATATCACTGTCAAACAAGGGAAACGTATTGGGAGCTTGTTTTAAAAAATGCCTAAACACAAATAAGGTGGCAAATTAAGCATTGTTACTGGCTTACAATGCCCTTTTTCCAAAATGCTTTCCATGAAAGAGGTGAGCAAACATAATGGAACTCCTCAACAGTATTAATCAAGAATTTTCTATATTGTTGTTTACTTTCCCACGTCAAAGAATTCCTGGCAAGATGAAATTCCTGGCTACTCATTTCTTTAAATACCCCCGCCCCCAAATTCAAATAAAGTAGAAGAAAATCTCAAATATGTGAAAGTTAAACAGAATCCTTTCCAGCTGCTTAGTTTATAGGACTATCTTTTTCAATGAATGTGTCACTAATTCCGCTAAACCTACTATAAACATTTTGCCAAGTCAGAGTAGCTTCAGAATGAGATACATTGCTGAAAAGAACCACTTCCTAACTAGTTATTCAAATAGATGGGTTTGCTTGTATGATTTTGCATGACTAGTAACCAACCAAATTCCTCACATTTCAAACGTGCCCCTAAAGTGCCGTTGGCACAATCAAAGTTACTCATTAGCAACATGCTTCCCTTTGGAGAGGAGGGAAAAACCTTGCTCACATTTTCTATGGTCGGTTAACAAGCTCTGCAATCCCAGGCATTTTCAATGTGAATAGAATCCATTCAACTTAGACAAGCCACATCCTTTCTTCTATTCTCCTCCAACCCCATTCAACAGTGTGAAACTTTTGCAATCTGTTTACACAATTTACAAAAACTAATCACCACCAACAAGTCATTTAGAGCAACTGGAGTCTGAGAGGTTCGGGTTTGGCTTGAGTGGCAGAAATGGAGGAGACAGGGAGGCGGAGGAGATGGAATAAAGCACAATCATCTCAGATGGGTTTTTTCTTTTAACTTACCTTTGTCATGGTTGTGTCATCCTTTCTGGGAGTGAAATCTCCAAAAAAGCGCAGGCTGTAGAAGCCGACTACAGAGGAGACCATAAGATAGCTGTGAGAATTAAGGAAAAACGGGGACTCCAGAATAATCAAAGTTTCAAACTCAAAAACCACGGAGAAGGGAATGACGACTTCTGAGTGCATGAGAATGGGTGGCCTGTCAATTTCTCTCTTCTACATCAGGGGCTTAGTAAATTAAAGTGCTCCAGAAATTGGTCAGAATACTTACATAAACACAAGAATGGCTACTGAAGCAAAGGATACAAAATTAAAATGATCTCAAGTGCTGCGCCAACAAAGCCAAAGGTAGACAGAGAGGCGTTTCCAATGCCAGGCCCCTGGAGGAAGTTTTTAAAAGGGAGAGAAAAAGGAAATTGCACAGAAATGCTCTTCTTGCCTATCTAGAAAATCAAGAAGTTTCTTGGACAGAAGTGACTTACACAATATTATTGGAAATTCCATAACCTACTGGAAATAAGTGCACCCTAATCTTATTGAAAATGTAAAAATGATGTCTCATCCATTTGGCAAATGTGAATCTCCATGAATATGTGGAGACCACCTTTTGAAAACCACTAGTCAAGAAAAGCAGGACCTTGTTAGAAGTCCACCCTTGAACAAGTGATATTCATAAGCATTCATATAATGGCACACAGGTAACTCAGCTGTTAAACTGAAGAACCGTGTCTTTAATCTGCCAATAATAAAGACACGCCACTACAAAAATACATTTGGTTAGCAGAAGATGGTTGTTTCTTTGAAGTTGAATTTGCAGTTGCCCAAAAGATATACACTCTCTTGAAACCTCTTAGTTAAAATATGCACTCAGAGAAAAATAACATTCCATGTTTACTCATAAACCTCTTGTATTAATTCACCATACAGGCACATTTATTATTCAGTTATAGATAGGGTGTAGTTTCTCTCTGTGTTGAGTACACAGGATATCATTCTTAATCAATAGTCCATAGTCTTTAAGTATAGCTGCACTCACTGAAGTCCATAATCATACTTCTCTATAGAAGTCTCTAAATAGCAACCTGCTTTCATTGAAGACCAAACACATACTTCCACCTCCAATGAGGTGTTCTTCAGACTGAATACAAAAGGGAGTCCCGAGTCTGAACGTGCTCAGTACAACCACATGTCTATAACCCATCCCACACCAAAGAAGTCCAGTCAACCTCTCCAGATAGGAGACAGGAGAGGAAAGGAAAAAGTGTTCCTCTCCTATATGACCAAAGCTGACAGAGATCAAGATACACAAATAATCTGACTGGAATCAACAACAGCTTAAGGGGAAACTCAAAAAGCCATTTGGTTTACTGACTATCAGAGTCACTGAAACAAATGTATTTTTTTCCAATAATACAGCCACAGTATACTCCATAGATTCTATGAACATAAAAGCTGGATCTTTGCAAAACATTGATGTCTTCTCAACTGTTGAAAAGATTTTGAACAGCTTTTTTTTCAACATGGTTTAGATTGTGACAGCTAACACAGACCCAGTCATGTGCACTGTGGCAAAAAGGTGGTAGTACAGATAGTGTTACTTTCCCCCTATTTCCTATTTAGACATACATCATGCTCCGAAATATATAAAGTTTCATTGAGTTGGATTCTATGCAAAAATGTACAACTGCCATCACAATTCCATTTAAGGCAGAACTCATTCCTTCAAAGACAACTTGCAAAATCCTATACTGATTTTCCTGGACATAAGACCCATTCCTGGAAGGGAATGGCATTAGTTTTAAGCAAATGTGCCAATACTGCACCTTTTGCTGTGATTAGCACCAATAAAAGAACAATACTTTACCCTTGAGCCCTTTGGCATTGCAGTTTCATCAACCAATAGGCAAAGAATGTTGCAAGCAACCAGAAGGACGGAGATTGCCTACAAAAAAAATACCCATTTCAATCACTGATGAAGGCTTTAACGGTTGCTATTTTTCACATACTAAAGAGCATTTCTTAATTTTAAAAGAAAAAGCCCTGTATACAGTGTAAAATATAGCTGTGATGGTGTAAGGAGATAAAGAAACAGGAGCTCTGCAAATTTCTGATATCCAGCTCAGACATGAAAATGAGAAATATCACAAATATCAGGAAGAATTGTGAGTTTTAAGTAATGGAGGGAAAGTTGAGCTTACCGTTTTACTTAGCAGTAATATCATTACAGTTGGATATACAAGATTTCTTTCCCACGCAGAAGCCTTTTTCCGTCGCTCTTTAAAAGGCAAATAACAAAAGTTAAGTGAGATGACTTGAAACACAGATTTTGAATATCAGAAGCTCTGGATATGAGAATGACAGATATATTACAAATTAACTAAGTATTTTTAATTACAAAACGTTTGTCAAGCACTGAGAGGGTTAAATGGATGCAATAACACAGCAAAAGCTGCAGTTCTATATAAGCAGGTGTGCCTGTAGCTTAGTAGGCCTCTTGGTTAGTTTGTCTCAGTGGGAGAAAAGTCACTGTGAGAAGGCCTCAGTGTGAGTTGGGACTTAAGTCTGTGAGAGAAGCCTCTATGTGAGGTAGGCCTTAATCTGTGAGAAGGCCTAGTGTGAGAAGCTTCGGTGAGAGAAGCCCCAAGTTGAAAGCCTCGTGTGTGAAGGCTGCCATGTGTAAAGCTACTGTGTGAAGCTCCTGTGTAAGCCTGTGTAAGGCTCTGTGAGAGCGAAGCTGTTTATCTGCATGAGAAAGAAGCCCAGCATGGAAGCAAAGGGGAAATTTACAGAACTTTATTTGCGTTATGGAAACCTTGTTCTTGTAAATAATGCAATCATATTATTTTACGACAAAGAAAAGCCTCCTATGGAGGATATAACATTGGTCTGTGTGTTTTTGTTCTTTTTATCACTTGTGGCTACTAGTGCTGGGTCACACTGCTGCTAATAAGTTCCTCTGCTGTACATTTATGGGGAAGGTCTTTTGTTAATAAGCCCACTCAACCAACAGAGCAACCACACAACTAGAAGCAGTCCTAGCAATACTCTTATTCCAATTCTACTAAAAGTGAGGTCCATGGAGCATGCAAGGCAGTGAGACAATCCATAGAGAGTTCCCAGGAAAGAAGACAGATGTATGGATATCTGGCATATTAAGAAAAGAAAATGCTGGTACCCCTTTTGCTAGTCCATCTATGATTTCCTGGGGGATTTAATAGTTAACCATGAAACACACAAACCTCTGTCATCTAGTATCTAAAATAGTACACTATTTTCATGGCAAACAACGTTAGTGTGCAATGTCCGTTGTGCAAAAGCGGGGAAACATTTTCATTTCTAGTAAAAATTTACAGATTTTTATTTGTAGAATTTGTATTTTCATGCAACTTTATTTATTTATTTATTTCCAAAAGCAAATTCCTTGGCAACTACGTTAAAAACCTTAAGCCAGTGGTTCTCAACCTGTGGGTCCCCAGATGTTTTGGCCTACAACTCCCAGAAATCCCAGTAAATTTACCAGCTATTAGGATTTCTGGGAGTTGAAGGCCAAAACATCTGGGGACCCACAGGTTGAGAACCACTGCCTTAAGCCATCTAAAATCGAACAGAACATTATCAAAGTAGACTTTTCCTGATACTAGAACACGGAATCATTAAATGATGATCCAGGACAAAGGGAACTATGTTTTCGCCTATTGCAGAGGTTAATGTGAGGACTGTAAAGGTTTTATTGTCTATTTTTATATTTAATTATATTGATTGGCAACTTTGAGTGCTATTTTTTTTAATGGAAAGGCAGGCTAAAGCCTAGTACAATAATACAATAATAGATGGAACTACTGTTAGAATCCATTTTGGAGAATGAGCAAGGTTTCTTACCAATAATCAAACAAAATAGTAATTTTAAAAAAGAAAAGAAAAAAACCCCTCACAATTACTTATATGTGTTTAGTGCAAGCTCACAAAATGCAGACAGCTTGCCTGAGGTTAATAACAAAAGAATCTTGATAAGAAATAACCTCTGGTAATACGTTCACACAAATGCTGCTTACACCACGCAGAAGTGAGCTCCAGGACATGCACAAAAGACCTGATGTAATTACCCAGTTTTGTCTTCATTCTCTTCACATTATTCAGCTCCTGTTCCAGCTGTTTTGTGTTATATTCCACTGGGGAAGAAATCCCTGTTCAAGAACAAAGATGCTGTCACTTGGTTTGGTCTATTAAAACAACTCTGATATCACACCTATTTTACAGGGAACAAAGTGAATGCAAAGCCTAAGCTAGATAGAGTAAGATAAATGTCACTACAAAATGTAAAGTCTTCTACATCAGAACTATTCCATACCAATAATAATGCTGAATATGCAGTGAGATGAGATTTCTTCCTGTCGGTCAAACTCATGCATGAAGTACAAAGCAGTGCTGAAGGGAACCACAAGATGGACTATACCACAACTTCATCTTCCACAGTACAATGTATACTTGCAAGACAAAGAACTTTCACACTTCAACTGCAGCATGCTGCCAAACCTTCACTTGCCTTAACCCAATTCACCTTCATAATCAAGAACTGGATATGATTTAAGGATGCAACCTCTTAAGACAATTAGCCAAGACCATCTTGGAGATTAAGATCTTCTGGGGAGGCCCCGCTCTGAGTCCCACCTCTTTCACAAGTGCGGTTGGTGGGGGCAAGAGACCGGGCCTTCTCAGTGGTCGCCCCTCAACTGTGGAACTCCCACCCAAGTGACATCAGATTAGACACCTTCCTCCTGACCTTTAGGGAAAAAAACCCTGAAAACTTGGATGTGGGACCAAGTGTTGGGATAATTGATTAGTGCAACATGGAATAGTGCAATGATAACTGGAATGGCCTGGACTACGATATTGGATAATGTGTTATTAATAATTTTAATGTTGCTATGTTTTTAGCGGATGTTTTAATGTATGTTTTCATTTGCTGGATATGCATTGTATATATGGCATCAAATTGTGCCTCTATGTGCACTGCTCTGAGTCCTCTTTGGGGTTGAGAAGAGCGGGATATAAATATGGCATATAAAATAAATTCTCTGAAAAAAGATATATTTTAGTGGTGTGATAAGTGCATAATATCTTTACATAAAAACAATAGTTATGTTTTTCATTCAAAAATGGATTCTGAATTTATAAGAGAAAGAAAAGGGCAAAAGTAAGTGCATCCATAAACATTTTGTATTTTTAAAGGACCATAAATCAGCAGATACTGCACCATTCATGAAAGCAGGTGTCCCCCATGTCAATTTGCTCATAACTGGCAATTAGGATTTTGGCATGCATAAATAGGAGTATAGTGTCTAGATCCAGGGAAGTCATGCTGCCCCTCTATTCTACCTTGGTCAGACCACATCTGGAATCACACTGCATCCAATTCTGGGCACTGCAATTGAAGGGAGATGTTGACAAGATGGAAGTGCCCAGAGGAGGGTGACTAAAATGATCAAGGGTCTGGAGAACCAGCCCTATGAGGAGCAGCTTCAAGAGCTGGACACGTTTAGCCTGCAGAAGAGAAAGCTGAGAGGAGACATGATGGCCATGTATAAATATGTGAGGGGGAGTCCTAGAGAGGAGGGAGCAAGCTTGTTTTCGGCTGCCCTGGAGACTAGGACGCAGAACAATAGCTTCAAAAAACAGGAAAGGAAATTCCACCTGAACTTGAGGAAGAACTTCCTAATGATAAGACTGTTCAGCAGTGGAACTCTCTGCCCCGGAGTGTGGTGGAAGCTCCTCATTTGGAGGCTTTTAAACAGAGGCTGGATGGCCATCTCTCAGGGGTGCTTTGAATGTGATTTTCCTGCTTCTTGGCAGGGGGTTGGACTGAATGGCCCATGAGGTCTCTTCCAACTCTAGGATTCTATGATCTCTCTTGTAGAAACTTGTAGAACGGATGAGGATCTTAAAGAAGAGCTGTTACTCTGATCACAAAGCTAGAAGGACCAATGGGGGTTGTTAAGGCTTCTTTGAGCATCCTCAGTACATGAACTTAGAAACACTTTTTTTTCACTACATCTGCTGTAATCTTCACACATGTCGATAGGAAAGACATAAAAATCCTTTAAGCAAATGACAACTTTTACAACTTCCTCCAAGATAATAGGGTAATACTAATCCTAACATTTTTTTATCAAAGAGCAAGGCAACATTTCAGAGCCACAGACTATTCAAAGCACCATACCCTCTAAAACTTCATTTCAAGCAAAAGTTTAATGTCTGCATTGTCTAGCCAATAAATCAAACTGTTAGACAGAACTTGTTCAGACTAGTCATGAAAAGGTAGAAGGGATTCTCCAAGAAAACCACAAAGCAGCTCATTTAAGGTCAATTTAACAGTATTATTTTGTTTTTCTTCCAGTCCCAACATAATATTTCAGTACCTCAAAGGAAACTGTAGAAGTATCTATTTGCACCCCTTGTAGATGATTGGCAGCTCAACACCAATTAGTTCAAAATTACACTGTTACTAGTGTGCAATAAAAAATCACCTTTCATCTTTCTTACATAGGCTAGAATACCTTCAGAGCCAATAACTTTGATCAAAAAAAGTATTTTTGATCCTACCCCGCCCATCTCCTTGAATTCAGGAAAACTAATAGCTAACGCCTGATTTTCCTTTTTAATATAAAGAAGGTCCTAGCTGTATTCTTTTGCTGTAGGGATGATGTGAGTCTTGAAATACAATATGTCAGAAAATGAAACACTAATTCCATTCCACTGTCTCTTCCACATTAAAAACAATCAATGCCCTATCATCTTCCCCATAAATAAATTAAGTTATATAAAATTCAAATTTTAATGGTGTGAAAGTTTTAATTTCTTATATTGTCTAAGTCAGGGAATGTTAAAAACCACAAGATAAGTTGTAATATTTTTGCAGCTTCCTAGAAGCCACTATTGAATCGGTTTTGAAATAAATATTGCACATTCTAATATTCCACATAAGCAAGGATGTAGGTTATAACTGCCAAAGCTTCTGCTTTTCAGGATTAGGGACAGATTTCATGACCTTCCACTTGGTAGAATGTTGCCAAACACTCTAATGATTCTCTTAGTAGTTGTGCAAAGGGAATTTCAGCATGTGTTGCATGACAAGCAGCACCTGCTGAACTTCCTGCTTCTACACAACTATCAAAGGGACAGGAGCCTTGCCCCTCCTTTTTTTTCTGGCAACCCTACATGAGAGCCCCTGACTGTCTGATAAACACATCTTTACATGTCTCCAATGTAGCCGTATGATGTTTACCATTTAAAGTTTCATAATTTTTATTGACATACAAAGGCTGAGTTATATATTATGTCATTCTCCTAGCACAAGTCTCCTGTAATCCCACTTCATCCTTTTGTTAGTGCCAGTATTTCTATTGTACTTGCATTATCACAAGAGGAAAAGAGGATTGAAAACTGCTGGCTTTTCTGACTTCCGATAGTAAAAGATGAGAACTTGGTGAATCTCCGACCTACATTCTGTATGGATTCAAACTCAAAATTCTGAATAACATACCATCCATCTAATGAAGTAGGGTCCTCTTAGTCAAGGAAGACTCATTTTGCCAGTCCCTTTCTCTGAAATTGAGCAAACAGCACCTGGTATTCATTGCCAATCTCCCATCCAAATCCTAACCAGGGCCAACCCTGTTTACTTTCCAAGATCATAGGATCTGGTGGCTTTAGGGTTTTAGGTCTCATTTTTGTGTTACAAGCAATATAAAAACATATATTATGAAACATGCTTTTAACAGCTAGTCATTTTTCAAATTCAAACTATATATATGCACAGTTGAATACTTGTAAGATACATCAATGACAGCCATTTTTATAGTTATTAGTTCACAATTTTTCTATTGTAAAAACATCACTCACATCCTGTCTGATCCACAAGTTGACAAGGCTCTTGTTTTTACAGCAAGCAAGCATGCATGCAACTCATGCACTAAGCATAAACATATATAACAACTACAGTAGCTGCCTATTTCTGTGAAAATAGCAAAGCTTTTATACAACTATATGCAGGAAGAACAAAAACCATTATCAATATTAAACATAAGCTAAAACCCAGTGGTATATTATTTCCACTATTTCCATCAGAACGGGGGACCCCACCCCTTTGCAGCCATCTTCCCGGTGCAAAAATGTGACTACACACTTTATCTATAGTATATGTTCTCGAGAAGAGTTTTGTCTCCACTTTGTCCATACATACCATTTAGCCTCCTCATGATAGCTTGTTCTTCTAGGGTGATAATATATATTTGTTCATCCAGGTCTTCAAGGATCTACATTCAGAAATACTGACACTGAATAAAACATTTACTGGGAAATATAAAACAGCTTCACATACAGTATATACCAGGCATGGGAAACTTCGGCCCTCCAGGTGTCTAACAGTGTACAGTTCAGAACTATAGGAGTTAAAGTCCAAAACACCCGGAGGGCTGAAGTTTGCCCATGCCTGGTATAGATTATGCCTATAATGGAAAGAGATACATTACAAAGATAACTATAATATATGCATGCATATAATTTACACATCTGAATCAAGTGCGAACAGGCCCTTGGTTATCTGAAATTTTAAACTTAGAAGCTTATTGTTTTAAATGCAGAAACAAGAAAAATATGGGGATGCATATGTGTGCTAGCAAAGATGTCTAAACAAGAGTTTTCTTAGACGGTGATTCAAAAAGTAATTAATCAATTATTTTATTGCCAATTTACACTTCACTAAAACTAACTGAAAGCAGTAACAGTACATGAAATCAGGTCATGTTCATGCATTTTCGAGACATGACTAGTCCTGTATTTATATAAATGCAGGGGTGGGTAACCAGAAACTTCCTTGAGGATATTGGACTATAGCTATCACCACGATAGGTCTCTGATCATGCAGCCTGGAGTTGATAGCTATTTGAGTTCAACAACATCTGGAGATTTCTTAATCCTAACATACCGAAAATAAAAGAATGGACCAAATATAGGCTGCTTAATTTTGGATGTGTTTTGTTAATACAGTGCTTACCGTTGGCTTCACAAGCAACTGACCCATTACTGTAAACATTCGTGAAAGTCCCAGTGGCGTACATACTGTGGAAAAAGGCAAGTATTACCCAACCTACACATGCAACTCCAGTTTCTATTATTTAAAATGTATTTAAACATTTAGAACATTTACCAAAGAAAATAAAATCAGGTATTTTTGCCTTTAAAAGACAATGGTTGAATCAAGTTAAGCAAGATGACTCAAACTTTACATACTTAGTTTAGCTTTTTAACTGTCTACAGAAGCCTCTACAACAGTGTTTCTCAACCAGTGTGCCGTGGCACACTAGGACCCTCCTGCTGTGCCGCGAGAAAAGCTCTCTGCCCCCCTTCCTTCCCCCCTCCTCCTGCCGAACTCCTGCTGCTTGGGGGAAGAGGAGGAAGGGCTGGGTGGTGGCAAAGAAAAAAAAGGGACCAGGGCGCCGCCTCCTTCGGCCAGATTTCCAGCCAGCCTCCAATCCGCCATGACTATCGCCCCTGGCTCGCTGAAGCCGCGTGGAGGAGCCCCGCCCACTGAAGCCCATCCACCACTCATGCTCCTCCGTGGGAGAGCTGAAGCTGGGGGGAGGGGGAGGGGCATGGTGCGGCCTGGCTCCGCCCCCTCCCCCGGCTTTGGCACTCCCAGCAGCTGCTCCAGCCTTGAGGGACAGTGCGAAGCCACCATTGTCCTGGCTCTGGCACCGCTGGCTTGGCACTGCCCCCAAGGCTGGAGCAGCTGCTGGGAAAGGTGAAGACAGGGGAGGGACGGGGCATGGCACGGCCTGGCTCCACCCCCTCCCCTGGCTTTGGCACTCCCAGCAGGCCACCATCCCCCAGCCGTTCTTTACTGTTTTAGAGTGTAATTTTGTGTCATTTTGGTTGGTGGTGTGCCCCCGGATTTTTTTAATGTTAAAAGTGTGCCGCGGCTCAAAAAAGGTTGGGAAACACTGCTCTACAACATATTCTACAAAATGCCCCAGAGGTAAATAAATGCTGTATGTTGACAATAAATTTTATTCTGCCTAGTATGGGGAATACATATATGGAAAGGAAAGGTTTGAATAAATATTCAATATATTTAAGACATGCCAGCTGACTCTGTCATTTGGCCCTCAGTTTCCCTTAATGTAAAACATATAGTAGTCAAAACACAAAGTAACCTTTAAAGATTAATAACAAGATTTTAAAAGACTAAGTGTGAAAAGAGAAACAGGCCCACAATACTTGCTCTTGTAGTATATATTCAAAGACTTACATAGAAGCAATAAACATCCCATCAATGATATACAGGAATATAAATACGGGAGGTAGAATTCCCAAAGATCTGAAAGTAAAAACATAATCAAAAATTAAGACCATTACTATTTTGTCAAATCAGACTAGTGTCAGGGAGCATAGAGGCAATGTCTACTGCTATATCTAACATAAATGGAATACTATATTTAGCCATTCTAGTAATACATCTTAATAAAATAAAGCTTACTCTTAATGTTAATAAAAATAGTTATCTTTATGATTTTTTTGGAAGAAAAACAAAACCAATTAGCAAAAAACAATCAATGTCCCTTTAACTTTTTAAAATGCCTAATTTATCGAGCAACTTTAGATACCCGCTATCCACATGGATGTTTTGAATTGTGTTATAAAGATTTCATACCATACAAAGACTCCATACTCGTAGCATCATTGTCTATGAGAGCTGAAGCAACCCACACTATCCCAAAGATGAGCAGCGCGAGAAGAATGAGCATAACAACGGTTTCCAGAATGCGAGCCTTGATGCCCTGGAGGAAAAAAATAAAACTTCGATGTATTTTACTACACTATAACATAGAGTAGGACTTAGACATTCATGGATTTTAGTATTGGACCCAAACTCAAGGGCATACCAAGTTTCTCATTATTACAGACAGACATTGAGAGAATGAGAAGGGAGGAAATTGCTTACTATTTATATTTTCTTAATTCAATGAGGAGCTATAACAACAGCTTTTTTACACAAAGTATTTATATAGAACCAGCAGCAGTATTTTAAAAAGAAAAATATTTTATTAAGATACTCAGCTGACAAGAGATATCGGAAAATTACATCTCCAGTTTCAGTGCAAATGGAAGGCCAGTTATGGCAAATAGGTCTCACAGAATTAAGGTTTGCCTAAGAATAGTTAGCCTAGACTAGCCTAAGTCTCATACAAACACACTTTCTACTAATTGTTTCAGCTCTAATTCTTAGAATCTAGAATAGTCTTAAGAGGATAACATCCTTACATACTTGCACTCAGATCAATACAAACATGCTACACAAGATCAGATCTCACATGGAGGCAGGGGACTGGTAAAAAGAGCATTTTCTAGAAATCATGTAACACTGTACTGTCAGAAATATTAAAAATTAACTAGGTATTTTTAATTACAAAAATGTGAGTCAAGCACTGAAAGTGTTAAATGGATGTTAGCAAAAGCTGCAGTCCTATAGAAGCAGATGTGCCTGTAGCTTAGTAGGCCTCTGTGTTAGTTTGCCTCTGTGGGAGAAAGGTCTCAGTCTGTGAGAAGGCCTCACATAGTGTGAGGTGGGCCTTATTCTGTGAGAGAAGGTCTCACATTGTGAGGCAGGCAATTGTCAGTAAGATAAGCTTCTGTGTGAGGTAAGCCTTGGTATGAGAAGGCCTGGGTGTGAAGCTCCAGTGTGAAGGTTCAACTTCATTTGTGTCATGGAAACCTTGTTCTTGTAAATAATGCAACCATATTATTTTGCTGTAAAGAAAAGCCTCCTATGGAAGAGATAACATTGGCCGGGGGATGATGGGTGTGATGATGAGGAACAGCTAATGGGAGATGGGGATGAAGATTCACAAAGTTCTGAAGAGATGTCCAGCGATTTGGATTGGACTAAAGTACAGCAGGTACAGGAAGTATGTGAAGAACCTACTAGTAGTAATTCATTTGTGGGGTTTGCTGGGGATGAGAATTGAAGTACTGAGGAGCAGGCTTCATGCTGAGGCGACCTAAATCGTCGCAGAAGGCGAATGACTTGGCATGAAAGGCAAAAGCCGGAAGGAGTGGTTGCAGCTGAGAGAAATGATGATGGAGCGTTAACTCAATCTAATTCCGTGGAGGAACTTTGAATAAAGGTGGATCAGGAATAACCCTTCCTTGCAGCTGGCAAGGTGTCTTTCTTGCTGCCCGTGTCCTGCTGTGTGTTCCTGTGTTGCTGTGGACTTTGGACCTTGAACTTCTTCCTGGACTCTGGTATCGTATCTGGCGGGATCCGCATCTTGTTCTCTTTCACCGGCTACACCAAGTTAAATCCCTGTGTGCTAGATTCTTCAAGCTTCCTGTTTTGACTTCAAATCGTTTTTGACTACCCGTGACACTGACTGCTCTTTCGGTTTGACTTGGGACTTCTTCGGTGCTTCTCTTCTGCCTGCCCCTCTGGTGTGATGACAGCAACTGCCTACTCTTCCGGCTTGACAACAACGGACTGACTGTTGACGTGTGGCTTCTGCTTCCTGGTTCCTGTTGTGTTTGCGTTTGCCATGGATTATCTGGAGATTTAACCCACATTTTGTATCGCTAATTTATTTTTGGCCGGTTTGCTCGTGTTATTGGTTTTCTTGTGCTCCCATACTACGTTTACAGTGTATTTGGGCAAGTTTGGCCGCTTTTTGAGTTTTGTGCTGCAGATAATAAACTTTTACTACTAACTACAGTGGGCTTGGCTTCTTTAAGACAGTCTGATTATGACACAATCATTACATATATGCATGACTATATTCCTGAAATGAAGAAAGCTAGCAGGATGGGGAATTTAGGATAAAAAAATAGATGGTTAAGCCCTGATGTCTACCCATCAGGTAAAGCCCTGATGTCTCAGTCAAAAAATGAGAATTGGAAGGGAGCACAAGAGTCTCTCATCTGACCCCAGGCCAAAAGTTTTAACCTCTGTTTAAAGATCTCAAAAGAATAAAATGGGTTGCCCCTGAGGCAACCTATTTTATTCCATACGATTATTTTTATTTACTACAGATAATAAAATATGCTGAAATGTTATTTCTATCAAATAAAGCTCAATGTATCTAAACTGAGCCTAAAGACCAAGACCAACACACTCCTGTAAAAGTGTCACAAATGCTAAGACACATGGTTAATTTGGTAATGCATAAGATGAAAAGTATTAAACTTTAGCTTCTTTTCCATAAAAATATTGGTTTTAAACTCTATATATAGTACTAGACCTATTTTCCAAATGTCTGCTGTGTTTCTTTTCATCATTACTGACATCCCACTGCAAACAATTAACACTCCTATAAACAGAGCATGCCAGTAAAGTCACTTTCCAGCTGGAAGCCCTGTTCATGTATGAATGGCAGCTGACTTTACAATCTTGTAGCAATGAGACACAAGGAAGCCACGGAGCATAATTACGAAGTAAAAAGTCTGCTCTCCTCCCCCAATAAATCTGTATAAAAGGAGATTACCATTATGTCAATTGAAACACATTAAGACATGCCCCACAATAAATGTGTTTACAACTCATACCTAGAGGGTACTTTCTCTCTGTGCGTGGAGTGTGTTTTTTCTCTTGACAGTTGATGTTGGATTATTCTTTTGAATTAAGTTTTCACATAGCGTACATACGGAACAGTTAATAAACAACACTATGTGACACATTTTTTGTTCCTGGGTTATGTATGTCATTTCTATCATAAAACATGCAAAAAGTTTATTAAACTGCAACAACATTGTTTTCACTGGACATCCTGCAACACATTTCACTATAGCTTATCTTACAGAGTCGCAACCAATTCAACATAGTTTGTGGCAGCCAAAAATATGAAATTTCTGGAGTATGAAAACTACTTTTAAAATAATTACTGCAAAATTAAACAGGAAATAACACTTTCAAACCATGAACATTTTTTTCCAAATTTTGTTACATAGTGTAATAGTAGAGCACAATCCTATGGGCAATTCTAAAATCATTAAACATCTGAAGCAAACTTGTTTGTAAAGAATTAAAGATGTACACATTGAATATTTTGATTATAAATAAATAAGAGCAAACTGTATGCACAGCTTTCTGCTACCCACCTTTGAGGACTAACACTAATGCTAGTACCATCATTTATTTATTCACTCCATTTCTACCCTGCTCTTCTCACCCCGAAGGGGACTCAGAGTGGCTTACAAAATTGGCAAAAATTCAATGCCACCTTACAAGCAGATAAAACATACAATAAATACAGTTAAAACCATTACAAACAGATTAAAACGTAGTGCCTAGACCCAGACTATTGTTAGTGTTGCATTCTATATATGGTGGCATAGCCAGGTCTTCAACTTTTTCCTCAATATGAGGGGGGGGGGTAGTCAAATGACATTAGGAAGGGAATTCCATAGACAAGGGGCCACCACTGAGAAGGCCTTGTCTCTCGTCCCCATCAATCGCACCTGCAAAGGGGGTGGGTTTGAGAGCAAGGCTTCCTCAGCTGATCTTAACACTACCCAGTTCATCAGTAATTTAAGGAAAATTAAATAAGTTTTTATCTTCACCCTTATTTCAACACTCAAAGCCCTCATTCACTCTCTTCCTAATGCAGATGAAGCAAAGGGACAAAGAGAAAAGGGGGCTAGAGAAAATACTCTGTAAAAAGTTTCTATGTAAGCATTATATTTGTGATATGTTGCTCCTTAACATACGAATAACACATTATCGACATGTTGCTTTTCTTTTTTTAGTGACGTACCCTACCTTAATACAAAAACAAAGTTTTCCCAAATTACTTACTTCTTAGATATAACAAACCCTGCTGATTATACGCAGAAATACTTTAAAATTGTTGACATTACATTATTCTAAAAAATGAGAGCTAGGGTCCAATTATCAATTATGACAATGAAGCTTTGCCACTGCACTTACATCTGATTATGTTATCCACCCAAAACCCACCTTTAGAAGCTGACTGAAGCAGGCCTATAGCACTGTAGATCAAGATGCTGGAATGAAGTCTGTAGTGCTCTCCTGATCACAGAGTACTTCAAATCCTGGCAGCAGAGGAGGCCCTTTGGTGTCCTGCAAGAACGGCTTGCTTGAATATGCCCCACAACCAGAAGAACACTTCAGATATCACTAATTTTATATTCCTACTACTAGATATAGTATTGGCCCCCCTGGAAATCTAATGTTAATAGCTTGCTTTTACTTTGGGACCCAACCCTTAACTTGGAGGCACAGGTTTTGGCAACAGCCAAGAGTGTTTTTGCATAATTCAAATTAGTACGCTAGCTGTACCCATTCTTGGATACATCGGATGTGGGCACAGTAACAGATATTTCTATTTCAAATTTATAGGCCGCCACTCCCCGGAGGCTCAGAGCGGCTTACATCAGACATGAGTGACACAATAAAACAGTAAAAACAGTAAAACATAAAACTGATTAGCCAGGTGGGAAGGCCTGCCTAAACAGTTAAGTCTTGCACGATCTCCGAAAAGCTAGTAAGTCTTGGAGCGTACGGACTTCAAGCAGAAGAGTGTTCCAAAGAGACGGGGCCACCGCAGAAAAGGCCCTGCGCCTGGTCTTTGTAGATCGTATGATCTTGAGACTGGGAACTACAAGCAGCATTTAATCTCCAGATTGAAGTGGTCTCTGGGGTTGATAGAAAGCGAGTTGATTTTTTAGATATAACGGGCCGGGGCCGTGTAATGCCTTGAAAGTGAGAACCAGCAGCTTAAAGATGACTTGATACTCGATCGGAAGTCTAGCAGCTGCATTTTGGACCAGTTTAAGCCTACCGATGGTAGACTCTGGTAACCCAATGTAAAGAGCATTGCCATAGTCCAGTCTCGAGGTGACCAAGGCCTGGATCACTTTGGCCGGGTCATCTCCATGGAGGTAGGGGGCCAGGCGTCTGATACGACGCAGATGGAAGGCCGTTCTACTGATGGTGGACACCTGGGCTTCCATCGTCAATCGAGAGTCTAATTGGACACTCTTGATAAGCCGCTCTTGATTACTTTCCCATCTGGATTAATGTGACACACTGTTCGTGGAGCTGCCTTTGGAAACTGTTCGTTGGGTACAAATGCTCCAATTTAAATGCTGGCTGGGTCTGGATATAAGGAGCATATAAGCCACATGTTGAAACAGAGAAATTGGCTACCAGTTGCTTCTAAGGGGAAATTAAAGTGCTGGTACTGACCACCTATAGCACTTTAAATTGTGCCAAGGACAAACCATCTGAGGCTTAAATACCCTGGCCTAGAGGCATCAGATCCTGACTTAGCCAAACAGAACCAGCCCTGGTTAGTACTTGGATGGGGGACTTCCAACAAATATCATGTACTGTAGAGTATATTCCAGAGTAAGGAACTGAGAAAACTACCTGAGTATTCTCTACCTAGGAAAACTGTGAAATTCATGAGTCATCAGATGGTCAGATGCCCTACATATCTCCAGCTCTACTGGCCATCTAACTATAATCTTATCAGCCCAGGATGTTTGCTTTTGATGATCTGGTCATAGAATAATTCAAGAAAACTGACCTGCTTTTATTAAAAGAAATAACTTATTCATACTAGAGGAGACACGTTTCTTTGAGAATTATAGTATTTACACATCATGACTGCTGACTGCAACTTAAGAGCACTAGTACTGTTGTATTATGGCTTTTGTTGCTTAAGGGCTTTAAAAAATATGATTAGCAAAAGGCATTTGCTACTATTTGCAAATCTGGCCTTAAACCATGGAGGATGTCAGCTGTAACACAACTGTTGTGGCAATGTGTTCAAATGTGTAGAATTTTAAAGAAAATGTTAACTTAAGACATCATTACATTGTGTTTGATGTCCCTGATTAAACAACTGATTTTGGTTTGTCTAATGACAGAATAAATTGACTATAATGTAGCACAATTCAGTTACATACCAGTAAATATTTCACTGAGATCCAAACGCTAAAATGTCAGTCTATGCTGAATGTTTTTATAGACACATAAATGTGAGCGTAAATGCCAAATAAACACACACATTTAACCGCATTCCAGTATTTGCAGAGCCAACATTTACAGTAGCTTGTGGTTATTTGAGCTTCATACTTTAAGATACAAAATAAGCAAATGAGGTTCTGCCAAATGAAATGCCAATATCATTCTCATTAACTATTTTAACGACGATATCCTACACAAAATCCTTCTTGATGAAAAAAAAAGTATATTTTCATGTCTCCTTCTAAAAGTTTCTTCTTTTCTGTATTATTTTCATTTCTAAACCTGTTATTCTGTGACATAGTTATTTATTTATTGTATCAGGAGCAAACCAAGGGTACAGTTGTGATGTAGTGGAGAAAACAAAAAAGTTTTAAAACGTGGCATTGTATTAAATGGCATTATATTAAATGGTAAACGTGGCATTATATTAAATGGCGTGACATGGTAAACTTTCAAATAAACTAGTTTCTAAATTCTATGAAAAATCAGAAACAAATTCCCGATGAGATTATGATGCATTTGTCACCTACATGAGATATCAAATACTAAACATAATCAATAGTTGTTCTGATTTTAAAAATCAGAACAGAACCACAAGGACCCAGGTAAAAAAATATCTCAAATCAAAAGCTTTGTTGTGAATAAAAACGGATAATGATGAGAAATCAACATTTTAAAATGTTTTTTGAACATCTTGATATATATTCTCACATGGTAATACAGTCTTTCACTGCCGTTTTCTTTGCTACTGCTAATATAAACAACAGGGTTTTATAGAAGAACAAAAATTTAGTGTGATTTGATCTATTCTGCTGCCATAAATATGTTTTGGGACAGTACTCTGTCCGCTATAATTTTTAAAATGTGGCTAAGCTGTTTTATTACTAAACTTGTTTTTTTCTTAAAAGGATTCTGTTCTTGGAAGGAAGAGACAAACGCGGTGATGGGGTTACTACTTGACACACAACAGTTAATGAAATATTGCTCTATTTTTTTGTAAGGAACACCAAGATCAAAACATTATGCAAGTTAAATTTCCTTGAAAGGTTCCCAGCAGGAGTCTTCCTTTATGTTTGCACAGAGCTTGATTTCCTTTCACCCACAAAAAAAGCCTTGCCCAGAACATCCATGTGCCTCTAACACTAAGCAGCACTTCCTCAATCACTTATTCCCAACAATTTATGGATGATCAGTGGCAAAACTGAGCAAAAATAATGAAAGAATGCCATGAAGCGTCCTTGAGACATACTGGTTTAGACTTCCTACTCATTGCGGTGTCTCTTTAATATTGGGGGCCTGATACAAATTAGTCACGAGGGGGGGAAAAGTCATCTGGTCATAAAATACAGTACATGGTCACTTTTATGTAAGTTTGCCAAAAGGGACATAAACCAGGACAATTTCAAACTGTGACACAGGATAGAAGTATATTAAAACAATCTTTGTTCCTCCTCCATTGTGCTGTCATGTAGCTCAGCTTTATAGATATCCTTAGCAGCAACACAGACCTCTTCACTTCCACCTGGCCTACCTAATTAATTAAGCAAGGAAGTTACCTCAAAATTTTTCTACCATTTGCTTTTATTATCAAAGACTGTCTTTTGATGTTCTCCAAGTTAACCTCTTAATCCACAGACTTTATCTGGTGTGTTCCAAACACTGAAATGTCTGGATGCTTTGCATAATTGGTCAGGATGTTGCTGTCGCACATTGTAAATTAAATGCTAAAAGAACGACAACAACCAAATCAAATCAATATTAAATTTAAAGCAAGGTATAAAATGATTATTTTTAAAGTAGAATTCTATGTTTTTTTTGATAATGTAGGTTCTATAATAATAATAACAACAACTATTTTATTTTTATACCTCGCCTCGATCTCCTTGGAGAGACTTGGAGTGGCTTACATTGGGATGAGCCCAAACAAACATAGTCAAAATATAACATACTCAAATACAAAACAACAGAATAAAACAACAACATTATAACAGAATATAAGAGGAACCATCGAACCAACAATCAATGAACCTGCAATAATAATTAATTTCTGGGCACAGGTGGGCAGACTGGTGCAAATCAATTGTGAGGATAGGGCTGATGGATAAAGTGTGTAAGTCAAATGGCAACATTAAGGATAGAGGGCAATGTAAGATGGAGCATTATAACTTTGGGAACAGAACAGTAGTAAAGTGCGAGAACAAGATTTTATGTCCTGGTTGGGGCCAAAATTATTTGGGGGATTGTCTAATCAAAAGCACAGTGGAACATCTAGGTTCTATCACTTCAGAAAAGCACATTCAAAAATATAATGATAGAAATGCTTTTGTTAATACTTCAAAAAGTTTCACAACTATGCTAGGAAAAGCATGCCAGCCATCCCACAATGAAATCATTTATGTTCTTCTTGTATCATTGACCACTAAGATTCAGCACACAGACTGCATTCCAAATAGCTGCTTAATCAAACACGATAGGTGTGTAGTTCTTGTCCCTTTAAACAGATAGAAAACATGCCTGTCCCCTGCCATCACAATTCCCTCTATCAGGTAACTGATCAGGTATCTTGATATATCTTGTCATAAGCTATTTTGAAAGTTTCAAAGTTAAATGGCATAGCAGGCTGGAGGAATGCTGCTCTTTGAGGAACCCTCTAAATCAGGGGTGCCCATTAGGTAGATCGCGATCTACTGGTAGATCGCGTAGGGCATCCTGGTAGATCGCAGGCAGGGCAGGAGGAAGGCTCAGTCCCACCCCGCAGGCTCCCGACGCCGCCCAGGTGCAGAAGGAGGTTGGACTGGATGGCCCTTGGAGGTCTCCTCCTATTCTAGGAACCCATTGCTATTATTATTATTATCAGAGGCTGAATGGCCATCTGTGAGGAATACTTTGATTGTGTTTTTCCCTTATGTCAGAAGGAGGTTGGACTGGATGGCCCTTGGAGGTCTCCTTCTACTCTAGGAACCTGTTGTTGTTACTATTATTATTAGTAGTAGCAGAGCCTGAATGAATATTATCATCATCATTATTATTATGAATAAATTCAGGATCTTATTATACTCACATTTAGTTGAATTCAGTCTTAAAATATATTATATGGCTCTCAATGAAATAAATTTCCAAATATTTTGCTTTTATGGCTCTCTGAGTAATGGGTAGGTAGATCATTTTGACTTGGTTGTTTTTTAAGTAGCTCGCATGCTGAAAAAGTGTGAGCACCCCTGCTCTAAATTCCTCTGGGTAAAGAAACTAATTTTGTATACTTTTGTACCATGGTGTGATGGCACGGTGAGCGCCACCTGCATGTATGGTTTTGAGTTTGCAAATGTTTGCTTTGTTAAAAATGTGCTTTTGCAGCCTGTACAATTTGTTAGAGGTTTGGTTGCATTGATTTGTCCTTGGTTTCTGTCTATCATCATTAGCAGAGCCTAGTTGTGTTTGTTCCACCCCTTTCCCCAGGGATCTGGAAGCAAGCTACTTTCACATTCAGTATATCACCAGGACTCATCCTGAAAGGACGTGGTAGAAGGTTTGCCACACCAGGCCTTGGTCAGGCCATCTTCCAAAACCAGACTGATATCCTTGGGACTCATACAGAATACTCAGCATATCGGAAGGTTGAGCGACGCTGAGGAGTCCCAAGCGCCTTCAACCAGTCATTTTGGCATTCAGAAGAAGACTCCGTGCCTTCAGTATAGGCTATTTGACTGGGGCTTTGAGTGTCCATACCTCAAGGCCATTGAGGAAGAAAAGACTAAAGCTTCCTGGGCTAAAACTGCATACAGACTATACAGTAAGGGCTTTCCTATGTTATTTTTGGGGAATTAGACAAAGAATCTGTGTGAGTTAACTTATGTTATGGACAATAAAACCCTTTGACTTAACTAGAGAGTCCAGTTTGGTCCTCGGGAGCCCCAAGCCTTTAAAGGAAGGCAAGAAACAATCCAATGGTAAAAAGAGACCACGTCCTTGCCCTTTACTGGGGATATAGAGCCCGGGTGCGACGGCACACATGGACTTTGGATAATGGACGGGATCCAGAGACCCATTAGGGTAGTGGTTCTCAACCTGTGGGTCCTCAGGTATTTTGGCCTACAACTCCCAGAAATCCCAGTCAGTTTACCAGCTGTTAGGATTCCTGGGATTGAAGGCCAACGCCCACAGCTAGAGAATCACCGCATTAGAGTAAGGAGATTCTGCTAGTTGTCTTCCCCAAGAGTCTGCTCAAGGTATCACAAAAAATATTAAAGCATCTAAATCAGTCATTACACTTTTGCTCTCATAATCCTTTTATTTTCTCTTTTCTGATCTTAGCACAAAGCAACAATAGAAGACAGCTTCTGCAAAGTACAGAATATCTCATTTCCAAGAATCACCTAACAGGCAAACTCTTCTAAACCACTGAAGCAGTTTAAAATCTTTATATAATGTATGAAGGAAAATGTTAAAAAAATAAAGTATAAATTAAAGAATCAGAATAGCAGATATAAGACCTCCGGGTATAGCTCCTCTTTGTTGTATTATGGAATTTTATGCTTAGCGCAACATACTAAGTGTATGAATAAGTGAAAGGATGAATTCTAAAAACCTTTGTAAAATAGCTGGGTAACTGAAGTCATTAGGGACTACTGTTAACCACTGAGATTATAATGAACTCCAAAACTGTTAACAAGGTATCTGACTATTGAAAATGAACATTAAAAGTGAAGACTGATCTGTCTAGATTTACAGTTTAAGGAACATAGAAAAACTGCAGACCCAATAAAAAATTAAACAGTGGACTAAGAAAAAAAAGCCACTTAAGCCCTTTTTTAAAAGGGCACAGTTAACCCCCTTGGGCCTAAAATATCCTGTCTGAATTAACAGAATGGTTTAATTAAATCCCTAGACAGGGAATCATGTTTAGTTTGAATTTTAGAACAAGTAATGCATCCATCCGCAGTGAATGGCCAATTTCCGTATCTGTATCACTGTGTAATATTCAAGTGCTTGGAAAAAAACATTTTGCCCAAGGGTATAAATGGGAGCCTACCAAAGGAGCCATATGCCATCAAGAATGAATGCCATCAATTAGAATGAAAATAACACAATAAAGTTACAAGCAGCTAAGTGGGGGGATTAATCCTATTAAAAAGAGCAGAAAATATTAGTCTAATTGGCATGAACATTATCAAGATTGGCTGTACTTTTAGCAAGTTGTGCCACAGCTTTTTATATAACATATTACACTTATAGGGAAATAAAATAATAAGATCCAGCAGGCCTGTCAATGGGCATTAATAAAGCAGACAAAATATACCCCCCTCCTCACAAACGTAGCATTACTTATCCCTTGATGTGAGTGAGGAAAGGCTGTAGGATAAACATTTTGTTCACCAATTGTGAATTCCTCCACCAACTTTAATTCCAAGGTAATCACTGTAGACATGGCCATGCTTAATTATCAAGGGTTCATTATATATGGAACTCTGGAATAATAATAATGTTTACATCCAGCCTAAGAGCAAGGAGAGACTCATTCTCAAAGTGCAGGAGTAAATGCAGTGCACAAATCTGCAAGAAATGTTATGTTCAGGGCCAGTTAACACCTCCCAACAAAGGATTCCCCAAGGCAGGAAGCAGACAGGCTTTGAAACTGCAAGGCCATTCAATGCTAATCAAGGTGGCCAGTTGCAACATTCACACTTGCCTCCAGCAGACAAGACTTCTTTCTCCCACCCTGGACATTCCACAGATATATAACCCCCACTTGCCTAGCTTCCAACAGACCTCACAACCTCACAAGCACCAGGAATGTGGCGCAGCTGGCTAAGTGTCAACTGCATAAGATCTCTCTGACCAGTAGGTCATGGGTTCGAGGCCTGCAGGGGTCGAGGTGGGTGCTCAACCTTTAAGTGTAGCCTGTTGTCGACCTTTGCAGCCCGAAAGACAGTTGCATCTATCAAGTAGGAGATAAAGGTACCACATTAAGTGGGGAGGCAAATTTTGACTGAATTATGAGGCCATTAAAAAGAACTCCAGGAAACGCTGAGGAATGCGGAAGGAACAACAAAGGAGGCTGGAACGCTGAAAGATGAGGAGTGTGTCAGCTCCCCCGGTGGCCAGAGTTTGCCTCTGTTCATCTATATGTGTTGTTCATCTATATGTTGTTAGTCTATATGTTGTATGTTGAAACAGCAGGGATTGACTGCTAGTATATGTATCTGTAATCCGCTCTGAGTCCCCTTCGGGGTGAGAAGAGCGGAATATAAATAAAGTAAATAAATTTCTGAGGATGCCTGCCATAGATGTGGGTGAAATGTCAGGAGGGAATGTTTCTGGAACATGGCCATAAAACCTGGAAAACTCACAGCAACCCAATGTTTTGTTCCTCAGCAGGACCGGTACCCTACCTTCATGGTTAGAGGATGCCTTGTTACATATGTTATCACCCTCGGTTTTGAGACACTGTTATCTTACTTGTAAAAGGACAGGAGAACTTTGAGATTTGTTTGGAATATTGTACATATACTGTACACTGCTTGTTATCACACTCATAATTGCTTCCAAGTCTTTTTGTGCGAGGTCCAGTGATGCTTCCCTTATAGGGCTGAAATACATGGAAGCGAAATTCCCAAACTTGCCTTTCAAAGAGCAAACCTGTGCCAAACCTCATTTTTTTCACACGTTCAGAATCTAAAGAGCTTTCTTCAACAAAACACAGCATTGCCAAAGGTGTTAAGTTTTCTAAACTGACTAGATTATTTGCCTGTCATTTTAACACTCAACAGATTTGAATCATTTTAAATCTTATTTTAACTGCCTTCACTGAATGGGAAGAAAGCGAAAGCAGGCAGCCTGAAGGAAGGTGCACCCATTTTTGGGATAACAAACTATTAATCAAAAGTGGGGAGGAGGAGGAAGGGGGGGAGGAGCATTTCCAAATGCTATCAAACTAGGCATAATAAAGTAAACATGTTTAGATTCAAACAGTTCAAAAGTCATTCATTTCAACACTAGGTCTCAAAGATTCTGTTCTTTATATACTTTGTGTCAGCAGACCCCTAAATAATCAGGAGAGTCTAATATTAGAAGAGTGTTCACTGAAAAACATCTGAAACAGAGGCCTCCTGAAACTCTATATAAGCCACCCTAAGTTGTCCAAGGATGGACACAATAAAACTAAAAACAAATCTTGGCATGAGAATTTGAATTCTTAAAATAAAAAGACAATAAAATAAGAAGGCAACATCACAGGTACCTTCAATCTGCCATTTTAAAGAAAGATCACTAGGAAAAAACAAATAAGAACTTCAAGGATTCGATTAGTGCTGAACAATTAATCAGTTTATTGCATGAACACATAATTGCCGACTCATCAATTTATCTAAAATAAAAACTCAATGCAGACTGATAGGAAGTCAATGTATAGAAAGAGAGAGGGAAAAAAAACCCTAGTGACGAAAATACCAAGATACATAACAGGCAGAAAATGATTAGATGGGGTTGGATAACTCAGAGACTACCTATACACAAAGACAACATCATCATATCATCATAATGACTTTATTACCCGCCTCTCTCTACGGCTCAAGGCAGGATACAACTTCATTAAAACAAGAGATAAAACACTATTAAAAGACAGGCAACATGCCAATGTAGATTTATATAATCCAGTTTAAAGCAGAGGATATGGATTATATGCATTGATAATGTGGATAATATGGCAGTGTAGATCCAGCCCCGGGTTGCCCTAAATCAATACTGTGGAATGATGGGATTTGCAATATCTGAAGAGCTCTACCATTCTGTCATAATTTGTGCTAAAAAGGTAGAAGCGGAAGCACTGTGCCTGGTGAAAATTTTAAAGCATGGCACGGGATAGACAGGATTGAGCATTCCCCCCAGAATCCATCACTATGTCATCTAGCTCATTCTGCACACGTATCCTCACTTATACAAGGAGTACTTAGGTATCACTAGATAAAGGAGAATAAATTTAAATGTTTAATTTATAGTACAGGCAGTTCTCAAGTTAAGATTTTTGCAACTCCCTATATATTTTTCAGCTTTAGATACCATAGGGAGTCTTGAGTTGCCGAAAGGCTGAGAAAGGCAGTATACAAATACAGTAAATAAATAAAATAGGGAGGGGTTAAACACCCCTGTAGTGTTTGTTTTGCCGTCTGTGCCCCTGTTCAGATTTCCCCTCACTTTCTGTCTCTGTGATAACTGGATGTTGAAAAAATTGGCTTGTTCTGGAAACAAGGATTGGTGAGAAAGCTTCAGTGGAGACCCCTCTTCCCTATGATAACTCTTTCAGGAGTGAATTTTCCTTCCTAGACGTACGTTTCTCTCACTTCCTGTTTTCTCAACAACAAAAACCCACCGCCCGCCCATTCTTAATGAGTCATGTGTATGTTGGATGTTTGAAACTTGAGAGCTGCGTACTTGCATTTGTTATCATTCAAATTCTGTCTTGGCTGACCATAAACCAGTGGGACTAAAAATGTATCATCTGTCTGGCCAACCAGGAATTGTAGTGGATCTCCTCTGCCAACATCAGAAGTTAATACCAGGGAAGACCATACCTACCAAGAATTCTCACCTCCAGCTCTCCCTAGTTGCCTGCATTTGAAAGTATAACTGACTTCTAGAGTCCTGCCTGCCCTCTAAGAATACAACCCTAAATATAACAATAGGCCATATAAATTGGGTCATTCTAACTGGGCTTTAGCACAGTGGGTTAAAACCACCAGCTGCAATACATCTTGTCAGTTGAAAGGCTGACAGTTTGAAGCCCAGGTCAGGGCGAACTCCTGACCTTTAGCCCAACTTCCACCAACCTAGCGGATCAAAAGCAAAAATGTGAGTAGATAAATAGGAACCGCTTAAAAGCAGGGAGGTATTTTTAAAAGGCACTCATAAAAGGCCAGGAAATACCAGCGAGACGATCAAAAGGAGGAAGATACGAACAAAGCTATTCAGCAGGGAGATGGAGCGACAGCACGCACCCCCCACCCTTTGGCTGGAACCATGCACAAAACCTCCATGAAGCCATAGTTGCAAAAGCCTATATACCTCTATCTATGTTCAAATTGTCTGTCTTGTTTGTATAAAACTACATTGAATGTTTGCCGCATATGTATGTTCTGTGATCTGCCCTAAGTCCCCTTCGGGTTGAGAAAGGTGGAATATAAATACTGTAAATAAATAAATACCGGTAGCATGGGATAAACTAGGCAACATAACTTAGCATTATCCATAATTACAATCTGTTAAATCTAAGAGGCTGTATTGGTAGAGTCCAAATACCTGGAAGGACCAGATCCTGTTCAGTTTGGAAGCTGGGGTCAGCCCTGGTTAGTACTTGAATGGAAGATCACTATAGGAGCCTAGGCACTGTGGGCCACATTTCAGAGAAAGTGACTGGCAAAACCACCTCTGAGTATTCCTTGTCTAAGAAAACCCTGTAAAATTCATGTGTCACCATAGGCCGAGAGGTAGCTTAAAGGCACGTTCCCACATAATAGTTTTGGCAAAGCAGAAAGAATCCTTGGGCAAAGAAGGCAGAACTAAAGTGAACCCGATGCCAAATTCTGATAAAATCATTAAGTACTGCTTACACATGTGTCTGGTACTAGCTGTTGAGGTCAAAATAAATTGCATTCACAATGAAAGTTCCTGGTGTTTTTTTATCAAGGTTTAAACAAATGTTTCAGACATAATCAATGAATTTTACCAGTAACATTCTATGCAATTTCTTTTCTCCTTGCAAAATATTTTTGTATATACATATCTTTTGCATACTCTACTTGTAATAACAATGTTACTGAACTGACTTTAGTAACTAGTAAGAGAATGAACATAAGTTTTTCACGTTCCTGCTTACATATTGTTGTTGTCAAGCCATTTCCATCACAATTTAGTATACATCCAACAGCTTTAGAATAGTTTTTTAAGTAGCTGTTAGCATTATTCAGCACAGTTTTGCTGGATGTTCATCGTGTTTAGGCATCATTTCCATATACTTAATATCCACACACCTTTTTCAAGCCAGCAAAGCCTTCGGATTCCAGAAAAAAGAACGCAAACGGCATCAATACAATTAAACAAAGGTTGGAAAACAGGGAAGCAAGATTCCATAAACCTAGACAAAAAAAAAGATACAGGTTACTTTTAAAGTATAATAAAAGGATCACTGTCTGAAAAGGGGTGTTTCCACTAAAACCATCAGTTATACTCATTCATTTCTGATGTTTTAAATTTGCAATAGGTGAAAAGGGAGTACATTTTGGGCATGGCAATCTTTAATTTAATTTTTCTTCATTAACAATATGAGAGACTACTCAAACAAGGTAATCATGTTCTCCCCTTTGAAAAATGAGCAAGAATCACTGCCCTTACTTGGATTTGCAAAAAAAAAGAGGTGAGTAATCATGCCTTAAGTATTTATGGTGCTAAAGAAAAAGCTACAACATAGAAAGTATTTCATTAGTAACCACACTATTTTTGCCAGCTGAATTCAGATACTATCTCGGTTTTAAATCGTTTAAGTATAAGAAAACTGCAATTAAATATTTTCCCAAGTCTGGTAAAGCCTCACCCTTGCCTTTAGTACTCTGAGGAACAAAAAGCAAGTCCTGTGCTGTCTTGTGTGTGTGTGTGTGTGTGGCTTGCACTATGTTCTATCTCCATCTACTGGTTAGACACAGCATAGCAAAAGCCTCCTCTTCATATTTGACAAGTTTGAGTATTTCTTGCTTCCTACAGAATTTTGAAAGTGAGCCAAATTTATCAGATGTCAGACATGTTTTAAAGATTGTTTTTCCACTTCAAAAGGTTATCTGTTTTGGACTTAAAGGGATGACTGAATTATTGTATTAAGCTCCACAAGGCATCTCCACTGGGAAGAAGCCTGTAAATGCTAAACACAATTCCAAAATCAGTAACAAACAGTTTGTTAATAACATAGCCATATAAATAGAGTACAACTACAAGATGACAAACACATGGTCTATGCAAACACATCCATGTAGCATTATTTAAAGCAACACTACTACGCTTGGCTATTCGCAACAAACGTAGGATGCCATAAATTAAACCAATTTCAAATTATTAAGGACCCTTGCAAAGACACACATATTTGAATAAACCTAGTGTTCTCATAAAACCAAACCAAGGATAAAACCAAACATTAGTACAAAGCAGCACTTCTTCCTCCCCCACAACAAACCAGAATGCGGTTGACTAATGATGCTATAACCTGACAAATACAGTAAGGATTCCATGATAGGGACTATTTTGCACCTTTTAATATTACGTATGTGAAATTCGTTTCTAAAATAATTAGAAGTGGTTTTTTAACTGAATCTAAGAGCACTTCTGCCCGAATTCTAACCACTACAAGACACTAGCACCCTCTAACCTTGGAAAAGTTGCCCTATCTTGTTTTCCATTGTGAATAAAATAACCTAATACCACTCCACCTAGTGTAACATACTTCAAGAATATTTTAAACTGTAAGATAATGTACCAATATTCAAATTTTAATACTAACCATGTATTAAAGAGCCATTTAGCCACTGAATATAGTAGCTATGAGGAAAGGAAAGTAGGATCTCATTGCTGATTATGGAGAAAGGTAAAAGAAGGACGGCACCAGCTGAAACTGCAAGAGTAAATGTACTCAAGAACAGTCTGAAAGTCAAAAACAGGCATGTCTGTTATTGTCAACGCAATAGCTTAAAACTAATACTAATTTAATGCAAAGCAGCATTTTTATTTTTAAAAAGCTTGAATACATGGTTATCAACATACAACAAATAAGTTATATGGATTGTTTTAATAATAATAATAACAATACTTTATTTGTATACCGCCCTATCTCACCTAGGGGACTCAGAGCGGTTTCCACATATGCAAAATAATACAAAAACATACAATATAAAACAGAAGCATAGACATAAACTGTTAGCACAACATATACATTAAAATCAATTTAAAACCAGTTCCACTCTCTTCTTCATGCTAGTTAAGCTGCCAGGGGCAAAGATTTCAATAAGGGGCCTGGACTATTTGGAACAGGCTGGGCCAAGGAAAAGAAAAAATGGGGCTGGCTGAATACTGTAGCACAAGGATCGGTCTCGGCAATGGCCCTACTAGGGGACCAGGGCTACTAAATTCTAGGGTCAATTACAGGACTATAAAGAAAATCTGGGCCAGAAGAAAAGGTGCCCTCAGATGACTGGGAACTGGGGAATGGATGGGGTACAAGGCCAAGTCCTAACAGTTGGACCAAGGACTTAAGGCTGGAGATTACTCATCGAAGGCCTGATGAAACCACCAAGTCTTCAAGTTCAATATTCAACATGCACGGTTTAATTAAAGAAACAAAACAGGGAAGACATGTCTGACTTTAGCACGCAGTGCAACATTTCACATCATTTGTTAAACATTTATTTAAACAGTATTTGAATGTCAACATAGGTGATTGCTATTACATATGAAAAAGCTTAAGGCAATACTTGAAGCATGCTTTAAGATTTCAATCTTAACAAATAGGGCACAAGATTTTTAGTCATGACAGGTATAAAAAAGAACCTTTAAAATATGTCAACTTGTTTTTATTTTTAAGAGATGGATGGTAATTATATCAATATAGCTGAAAATGAAATGCGATCTTATGGCAGTGCTTCTCAACTTGTCCCCAGATGTTTTGGCCTTCAACTCCCAGAAATCCTAATAGCTAGTAAACTGGCTGGGGTTTCTGGAAGTTGTATGCAAAAACACCGGGGGACCCACAGGTTGAGAACCACTGTCCTATGGGTTCTCAAACTGAGCCCTACAAAGGGTCGATTAGAAACACCAGAACAGAATTCTATAATAGTTACATTTGACAAAAGAAAATGAGAAACAATTGCAAAGATGACCCTGGGGGCTGTTCCAGTGAGACATTTATTCAATGTAACAAACTCAATGAATAATAACAAAGAATATTTTTAATGAAATATTAGCAACTAGAAGGTAACCAATATCCTTGGACACTTTTCCAAGCCACTTTTTTATTTAAAACATTAGTTATTCGGATGTTTTTACTTCAACGTGACATGTAAGCTGCATTTAAAATGAAAGGCAGCATATATTTACCCTATTTACTCAAATCTAATGCTCACATTTTTGGTGAAATGATCTTGTCAAAATTAAGGTGCACATTAAATTTGTGTAATACAGTACTTAGTGTTGAGCCAAAGCAAAGATGAAGCTGCTTCAGGAGCTGCACCTGGAGCTCCTCTTTGAGGGATGTCACCTCTAAGCTTCCCACAGGATGGCAAAACATTCAGGTGTCCTCTGGGCAACGTCCTTGCAGAAAGCCAATTCTCTTACACCAGAAATGACTTGCACTTTCTCAAGTCGCTCCTGACATGAAAAGAAAATCTCTATTTTAATGGCCATGGCTCAATGCTATGGGATCCTGAGATTTGTAGTTTGGTGAGGTATCGGCATTTTTAGCAGAGAAGGCTTGAGGTCTTGTCAAACTACAACCCACAGAATTCCATAGCATTAAACTAAGGCATTTAAAGTGAATTCATTTAATTGCCATAGATGCACCTCAAGGTTTTCTTTTCCATTCCTAAAAGTTCTAATGTTTTGGCACTTTTGTTTTTATAGAATGAATTCTAAGCAGGCAGCAACTGTAATGGACAAATTACACAGAGTGAATATTTTCCTGCTGCACATTACATTCAGCAGCAAATACTTATTTTTATTCCAGGGTTCTAAAAATTTAGGTGTGTATGAGATCGATGACACATTAAATTCAAGTAAATACTGTAGCTATAATTTAAAAAAACTAATTTGGATATGTTTAAAAGAATGCATAAAGTATATCCAATATCCCAGTGCTTCTCAGTTATTCAATAATATTTTCAGTACATTTTGTTGCATGAGAAGAAATGATCACATTCCCTTGCATTTATAAAATAGTGAGAGAAATAAAATGTTGCTGTGAGGCCAACAGTGCTATTCAGGCAAAATACTGAATCACTATATAAATAATTTAATCTATGATATAGCATTGCAGTTGTCTAATCAAATAAAAAAAAGTCTAATCACAAAAAAGGTAAGTGAAATCTGTTAGTTGTAAGGGAAGTGTTCCCTCTGCTGTAGAAATTGAGTACTACTACAAATGTGCTAAAGGTAATTTCATCTGTGCATCAAATGAAAACCAAAAGAGAAACAGACCCATATATACCAGCATCCAGTTCTGCATACACAAGAAGGCACTAGGTTTGTATTTCCCAAAGAGAAGCTCACATTACTGTGGAGCAAGACCTTCACAATCACAATCCAAATTATTATTAGCTGTTGACACCATATACTGTGCAGGGTTATCCCAACATATAGCTACAATGTCCGTTCTTCAACCTTTTAAATAGCAGCAACCAGCCAGGCTTTAAAGCTGCAAGGCCATTAAATGCTAAACAAGGTGGCCAACTGCAACATTCACACTTCCCTCAAACAGACATGAGCTCTTTCTCCCACCCTGGACACTCCACAGATATAAAAACCTCACTTGCCTAGTTTCTAAGAGACCTCACAACCTCTGAGGATGCTTGCCACAGATGTGGGCAAAACGCCAGGAGAGAAAGCTTCTGGAACATGGCCATAGAGCCCGGAAAACTCAAAGCAACCCAGCAGCAAAATAATTTTATGTTTAATACAGAACTATAGCTGAGTCTTCTATAGGTTAGAATCTATTACAATCAATTTCCCGATCAGAGCAACTCAAAACTGTATTTAGTACTGTACATAAGTCTATGAGAACTCAAATGATTTATCTTCTATAAGAAAAATAAGAGTAGAAAGATCAACCATACAGGTTTTAAAGCACACAGTTTTTCCAAAGCACCACTCTAAGGAGCAAATAATTTTACTTTCCTAAAAGAAACTGAAGCTGACAGTAACCTGGTGAAATTTCTCAAATCAGACCTATCATAATAAATATGCAATTATTTTGTGTCAGACAGTTCTTAGGCAGTGAAATACTATCAGGTTAGTTTGACCCATTATATTCCAAAAACCCATTTAACAGAAAGCCAAATGTATTTTCTCCCAATTAAATCTATATTTGCAGATGTCTGGACTTCTTTAAAGTTGTCTAAACTTTTAAGACTGCTTTAAGCAACTCTGCAAAGAAAATAAATTGACTACCAAAACACAGACATAGCAAGGTTTCTTAGAAACAGGACTAAATATGGATACGAGGTATCACAGATAAGGTGAAAGCAGGGGATACTTTCAGATGTTCTCATCAGTGTTCTGCTGTTTACACGACAGAAACTGCCATAGTTTTCTTTAAAAATACCCTTAAACAGCATACAATTTTAGCCTCAGCAGGCACAAAGATACATTTTATCATTCTAGTTTACAGCAAAAGATGTCTGTAAGACCAAGAAGAGAAGAATCTATATATAACCATCAAAGTTTCTATATTTGCAGTACACAATGTTATAAAAAGTGGAAATATACATACGAAATTCTATTGACAATTGCATCTTCATCTTCTTGCTCATCTGAAAAACAGTACACAATTTTATACTACATTTTTCTATTATGACCGTTGATTTTTGTCCTAGTCAGTGACTTGAATGCTATGCTACTGCAAATTAAATCTTTCCCTTTATGCATGCTTCCTCTTCATAAACTAGGAGTGCTCTGGGGCAACATATTATAATATTTCCCAGGAAGGTACCACTAATGGACATACTGGATAGGAATGCTTCAGAAATTCCAACAAAATATGAAGGAACACTAATATGGGAATGCTTACCTATAAAGTAGCAAGCAACCAATAGCCACTCACTCACTCTTCTCCCATGGCTGCTTCTAACTCTTGCGCAAAGGGGAAGGAAATGTTTCAATTCCAAGACACACACATTTCTCGTTCATGAACCAAACCTATTTCAGCATTAAGGGCACTGGCATCTCTTATTTCATTTTCACTTGAGATTGCAGAAGATTGTATTATTAAAGGATACAACAGTCACTGCCATACAGATTATGAATATTTCCACATCAGAATGCAAATAGGAATGTACCTTTTAATTCTCATACAAATTAAAGTAATGGAACCTAGTCAAAGATCTAGATTTAAATTATTATTCGTGCACACAATTAATTTATTATTGCAGTCCCTGATCCAGCAAATAAACCTGCATGTAATCCTGTTACTTCATATAGATCCCCATATCTATATCATGACAAACACATACCTCTATGAAAAATGCTGAAAAGGTGCTAAACATTAAAATAACCATATAGTAATGAAGAAGAAGAAACCAATTTTGCTTTTCACTTTAACTTTAAGAATGTAGTTTTCACTGGCATATTTATTCAGGCTCTTTTAAAATTGCCCTTTATCAGAGTCAGCATTCAATAATAAATAATAATTACTAGAATATCACCCATAGTATTTATAACAGAAGTAAAAAGTATATGAACCATTGAGATGTTTAAGATCATCCGAAGAGGCCCTGCTCTTGGACCCGCCATTGCCGCAGACCTGATAGGCGGGGACGAGAGACAGAGCCTTTTCAGTGGTGGCCCCTCGGCTTTGGAACACCCTCCCTAGGGATATTAGATCTGCCCCCTCCCGCCTAACATTTCGAAAGAAAGTTAAAACCTGGCTATTTGAACAGGCATTTGCAGATGAAATATAACTGTTTAATTAGATCTACGGAATGATTTGACGATGTGACGGAAAGTGTTTTTAACGAGACGCTGAGAATTATATTTTTATGTTTTTATGTTTTTAAATGCTAATTGCTAATTGTTTTATATGGTTATTGTTCTAATTGTTTCAATTGTGTTTTATCTGGAGGGCAGTAACTTCCTTATGTAAACCGCCTCGAGTCGCCTTCGGGCTGAGAGGGGCAGTATAAAAATATAGTAAATAAATAAATATATTAGATATCCTACAACCATAAATTTAGATCATGCCAAATTTAAATTGCAACCATTTATACCATCAGGAACTTACTATTTCATCACACTATACAATGAATCCACCTTAAATCCAGTTTCCACCTCAGAAAGAAATTCTGGGTTTGTAGTTTAGTGAGGCTGTTAAAGGCTCCTCCCTAAACTACAAGCCCCAGATTTCTGCAGGAGGTAGCAACCAGATTTAAAGTGGATTCATTCTAGTGCGATGAAGTCCTTAATCTTGCGCCTATTCATAAAATATCCAGACAACCTGGTTGCTATTTGGCAGCTAGGTGGCAGCATGACACAGACTATCAGCTACACTTTTTTTGCAATAGAACAAAGATCATAAATGGAACATCAGTTGTGTTTTAATAATCAAATGGCAGGCATGTCACAAATTGTGCAATAAACACTAATATCTGAAAATAGCCTTGCATGATAATATTATATTTATATATCTGTCACATAATTGTATACTGGTGTTCAGAAGTAAACTCAGCTGACAGATCATGTATCTGATCAAAAACCAAGACTTAAATGATAATGCTTCCCTTCTGAACTTCTATTCATTTCCTGGACATATAATAAACATTAGGCAAAGCCCTTCCTTCATGGATCAAAAAAAACAACAACTGTAAAGTTATATCCTCAGAGGCAGGAGCACATACAGAATTTCTAAATTTTAAAAAAACAGATCAAAGGTCATAAAATATCCTTCCCTAATCTTTACCAAATACAGAAGAATAGACAATATTTATCTTTCCAGTCGAGGAACAAATACCTGGGTGCAGAAAACATATTTGCTATATAAAATTATGTGCCAAAAATGCGAGATGTCACCCAATATTTAATATTAAATGTATAGAACTGAATAGAACTGATTGCCTTACAATCTATCCTTGCTTTGGAAAGACAGTGATGAAGAAAGACTAAGGAACTCATGACTGATGTTTGTTGACGCCTGCCTTTGCAATATGATTAAAACTGAAAAGACATCCTCTCATGGTGATGGAATGCCACTCCTCAGGATCTATATAGATTCCAAAATTACTGTGGGATCACTTACCCTAATAATATCAACCTGGCAATTTTTGATTCCTACTCACTGTTGAAGAACACTAGCTGCATGTCTACTAATAGAAGTTACAGCACTGTAATGAAACATGGTGTTTCACAAGTGGAAGAAGACTTCCCTCCTAGTCTAAATTCTAGCTTTGAGCTGTCAGACAAAGGCTGAGCAAGTACCGCATCTCCCAAGCCAAGGAAATGTCTCACACTCCACTGATGATTTCACTGAGCCACTCACTGTACTGAACTGAGTTTCACTGTGGAAAGAGAATGAAACTCATAGCAACCAACATATCTGTGAAAGAGGCAGAGTAAAGGGACTGGATATGCATATTTTGCATCAAAATACTCCTCTGCACCTTAACATTAGCCTTTAGTGTCACACGTTGAATCTCTTGGCTGTTGTGCATTAACAAGTAAGAGAGAGAAGTCCACCATGATCCTTATGGGGCACTTAAATAAGTCACTCAGGTCATGGGCTTCCTGGTCTATTCCTTCCAAAAAGGAGAGAATTTAGGATAGAGTGTCTCCTGGATAAGGGGCATGATTCATCTCTTTCTCGCTTTTCTTTCCCTCTTTCTTTTTCAAAATTCAACCAGATCTACAATAAACCTGTCTGCTCAAGACATAAAGGCAAAAAGGAATCAGTGGGAGATTTCAGTTACAGAGTTTGCCCCTATGTTAACGGTGTCTGGCGATAATGAACTACAGAACTTAACCTATGGGGAAGAATGATGGTGAATACACATTCAACATGCTTCTGTCAAAATGTAAATGAAACCAACAGAACCAAATTGGTTTCCAAAAAACAGACCTGATGGTTCAGACTAATGTAATTGAGAATCCTTTTTTTAAAGCAGCTTAACAGATGCTAACAACTTAAGGGCACCAAAGCTCCCATGCTGTTATTTCTCTGCAACTAACATTCAAGCCAAAGCATTGCAAATAGGATGGTCAGCAAGCTAACATGTGAAAAACTCATAATGGAAGCAAGAAATATTGAAAAAAGTCAAGGAAGCATTATTACAAGTTGTTCAAGATCTCAATTATGGCAACTAGTTATTGAACAAATTAGAATATATCCTCTATCTCACCTCAACATTCAAACCACCTTTTTCATATTTGCACTATGCGTTTCATTTACGATCATGAATCAACTGCTTATCTCTCATATTCCAAGAAAGACATGAATAAAAAAGAAGTTACCTCCTTTTCTCTTGTATCTTCTGATAATGAAATAGGAAACAATATATAGAATAGCAAATAGAAGAAAACAGATCTGGAAGAGAAAAGGTTAAAATTTGAAAACATTTGCATCATATAACAAGTAAGAATTACGTTTTTAAACACAAGAAATGTGACAAGTTCAAATGAAGAAACAGGTCATGATTACTGTGGGTATAAAATATGGTATGTCTATTTTGTTTATTTATGAAGCTCTTCCAGGTATGAACAGTATACAGAGGCCAGAGGCAAGTAGACACCACACTGAATATACTTTATTAAGATTCATTAGCAAAGAATGTATTCAATATGTTAATCAAGCTGAAAAGGTGTCACAGCTTTCATGAAGATTGCAGTACATTGTATGTAAAAAAAATCTCCTGTTTCCTGGTAAGTAAGCAGCATAAATCAATAATGCCTGTAAAACACATTTACAAATATCTGAAATTTCACAATTGCCCCAATGAAATTCAATAATGTTATCATAGCACTCACACAAGGCAAGGGTAGGCAATTCACTATAAATGCACTTCTTTTTTTGCATGAGACTTGTTTTTTCAAACCACACACCATGATTTTAACTATAGAAGTGCATACACATTAAGCACAGATTGTTGCTTTGTGCCTTAAAGTTGTTTCCAATTTCCAGCAACTCTAAGGTGAATCTATCATGGGGATCACTTGGATGTCCCTTGGGCAACATTTCTTGTCAACGGCTAATTTTTCCAGCCCAAAAGCATTGCTTTTTTATGCAATGCTTTTGATACGAAATAAAAAAACAAACTTGGCAAGATTTTTTCAGAAGGTGTTCGGTTTTGCCTCCCTTTGAGGATGAGAGAGCCAAATTCACCCAGTGGGTTTACATGACAGAGAAAGAGTTTTGAACCCTGGTCTCCAGTCCAATATTCAAACCACTACACCATGCTGGCTCTCAATACATGTATATGTAACTACAATACCAAGTATAGGTAAGTAACTATAATACCAAAAATATAATACAAAAAGTTAAGCAACATTTTTATAGTTAAAAAAGAACTATTCTGAACTATATCCTGCTGAATTCAACTGAACTTATTTCTGAATACACACACATACATAGGAATATGCTATATCACACTTATCAAATATTAACTTTGTGAAGACAAAATAGAGTTAATTTTTAGGGATAGAGGATAGAAATTTCTCATTAACAGAAGTGTAATAAAGATAAAAATTTAATGAACACTCATTTATGTATATTTTAGGCTTATTTGATCAAGGGAAAAAATGGTTGAAAACTCATTTCGGATGTAGGGGGCACTGATGATTTGATTCCAAAGTAATTTCCAAAATTTTCCCCCCAAAAAGTCGGAATTTTCCGAAATTGCTGAATTGCTTCATTAATTGCAGGCACGACTGTGCAATACGCGAAAAGCTGCAAACGGCACAGGCAAAACTTGGGGGAGATTTCTTGTTTCCAAATGTACAATGTGTAACCCAAAGCCAACAAAGGGGCCTCCAAACTTTTAATGTGTAGTTCCCCAAGGAAATTATAAGATTAGGAGATTTCTGGTTTCTAAAAGTACGTGTAACCCCAAGCAGAGAAAAGGGGCTCCAAAGTTGTATGGTGTGGTTTCCCAAGGAAATTATTCGATTAGGAGATTTCTAGTTTCCAAAAGTACAACGTGAAACCCAAAGCAGACAAGGGGGCTCCAAAGTGGTATGGTGTGGTTCCCCAAGGAAATTATTAACAGAAAATAGGCTTTCCAAAGTCCAAAGAGACTTTCTGGGATGACAAAATTCAAAGTGTAACCCAAAGGGGAGTGAGGTCTGTTGAAAGTTAAAATCACTGCTTCAAAAAGGAAAATTGGCAGTGGCAGGCAAGAGAAGAACACTTCTCCCAGCTGCCCTGCCCTTCTTCCCTCCCCACACACAAGGAAGCCTCGCAGGCAAGGGGCCTGCTTCCAGCCGGTTTCCCCAATTTGTTCCCAACCCTGTTGTTCCCTTGCAAAGTGGTGGCATGGCTCCTTTCCCACCCAAGCAGCCTGCCTATTCCCTTCCCGTTCGCGTCCCCGGCTCGCAATGAGCTCATGAGGCATGTGTGGGCCTTTTTAAAGAGCAATGGCTGCCATGCCGAAACCCCACCCCTCCCCACATGGTTTCCTCTCATTGGATTGAGACAAGCATCCCAGCATGCAAGCTGCTGCTTGCCTCCAAACACTGGGTCTTTTCTGATTCACTTCCTGAGTCAGAACAAAGATGGTGACAGTAGCTTTGAAATGGCAATGATACTTCCGGGTTCCCAAATCGCTTCTAAATCGCTTCAAAAAGGAATTTGATCCGAATTTAATTCGAACTACGAAGATTCCGACTGGACCTAACCCTGCCTAGTATATGTATGTTATAAACTCTGAAAGCCCCCCCCCACCCACCCAGTATGACGTGTTATGCTTGGTGTGTAGTGTTTTTTGTGTCATATAATGAGTATGTAAATTATGTAAATTTTCCCTTGTTTAATATGCATGGAAACTTTTTATATGTTAATGAAATTATTTTAAAAATCGAATATTAATCCACATAATTAGTCAATGAATTTTATAAGAAAGCAGACTCAGAGGACTGGAGCGCCAGGTAGCATCTGATTCCTCTCCAAGTCAAAATATGTTTCCTTTTAGTCTGCAGACAAAAGCAGAAAGAGTTTTTGACATGTTTACTGAAAGTTGTATTTTATTCTTTAAACAGGTGTTTTGGTTATCCTGTTTTATAGAAAGTGCAATGCATTTTACCCTTTATATTACTTATTGGCCTTCTTCCTATTTTTATTTTGTTACAGACCACTTACGGAGAGGGATTTTCAGCATCTCCAGAAATGTGTGCTGTTAGATTAAATGTGTAGCCCTTAAAGAAGACCAATCAATGAAATAAGGACCAAAGTTATGTGATTTGCAGTACTTTCCATCTAAATCAAAACAGTCGTGTGGGAAATTGAAAATACTACTATTCCCTTCTAACAAAAAGAGTGGTCAACTGAAATGTCAAGGAATGGATCCTACTGATTTTTTAAAAATTCATGAGACAATAACTAATCAAGAAACCGATCAAAGTATACTTCATTCACATGTAAAACACTTTTTTCAGGTAGAAGATGTTGTTTAATTCAAGGTGAGGCATGACAAGTCACCTTTGAGTATTCCTTGCCTAAAGAACTCTACAAAAATTAATGGGGCTGCCATAAGTCAACAAGCTATTTGAAGGTGGGCATGTACGCGCGCACACGCACACACATACCTATCAGCATACTACATAATTTGTTCTTTGTATTGACCAATATTAATGCTTTTATTCAAATTGCTCACACAAATGTCAGTGACCAGTTAGATCAAATGTACAGCACCATACAGCTCATTTTACCAGTACTAGTCATACTTTTCAGATTCTTCCAATGCCCTGTATATAAGAAGCAACAAAAGTCAACTTGAAGTTTCTTTATGTAGATACTATTTTAATACTCATTCTCTGCCCCTGCTAACATGTCTTTAAAATTCATACAAAAGCACTTGAGGATTTAAAAAGAGATATATCAAGGACAGATTGCTTGGGAGAAAAAATATCTTTAATTCTGAAAAGGCACTTTTAACCCATCTTGTAGTAAGTCGCTTTGAGTGCCATACCTGGTGAAAAATTGGTAATAAATAAAATAATGAGCACTGCTGTAACCTATCAAAAGAAATAAAAGCTATCCCTTAACAAGATTAAAGACTGCAACTACTTCAGAGGCCAGAAAAGCACTCCCATGAATCTAGCCTCTTCCCAAGGTAGCCAAGGGACAATGTCTTAATTAAGCCTTGAAGATCCTTCTTCACCCCCTCATAGCAAACAAACAGGTGATTAGAATGATGAGGCAATGTTGTGAGATCAAGATCAAGCTCTCTAGGGATTGTAAACATCTAACAAAGAATGAGCAATTTCTAAAACCGAATGATCCAAATCAAACATAGAAAATGTTATAACTTGGTTAACATTAAACTACGAAGGAATACCAGACAAGAAGTTAATACCAGAATGAAGAACAGCCTTATCACTGAAAAAGCACAAGAAAAGTTTACCATAACTAAGTGCAGTTTATTCACTCATCCTTTTGGTGGTGGTGACATGAAATATAACTCTTAAAGTCAAGGTATGTTAATACATGGATGTGAATGGCTCAAATGACTTTGATATTAGCTGTGACAGGGCAGGATAGAGTGATGAAGGAGTATGACAGGTGGCTAAAGATGAGCCAACCCTTTCAGAAGTCTCTTTATTGTCAAACTCGTCAACACTTCTGCAGCCCAAGAAGAGAAATATTAACAGAGGAATGGAAGTGTTTCCTTACAAAGATGCAAGAACCCATACAGCACTACAGGAACATGTATATAGGTAAGATCAGAGGAAACTCAGAAGCTATTAATAACGTAATTTCTTCCATCTATCTCCTTATGATTTCCTTGTTATTACTACTCAATTACAGCTGTAATCTGATTCTTCATGTTTCCAAATGGAGGGACTTGAGATCTGATTGATATATATGAGAGGAGATCTAGAACCTGCAGTGGCCAAAACCATTCTCTGCCACAAACCTCAAGTAACACTATGAGCCATGCTTAACAAGGTCAAATTGCTCAGTAAGTAGCTGGAGAGAAGGGGGGATCCTGATGGAGGGCAACTTGTGCCCAATCTTTCCCATTTCCTGTGCCAATGTCAACAGTCTATGTGGATCAGAAATGACTGGACATCATGAAGACAGCCAGAAGTGACCTTGTGGTCAGTAAGGGCCATTTAGCCCATGTAGACAAACAACTTTCTCAACACAACACAGGAATGGGAAAACCCAGGTCAGGGGCCAGATGCGACCCCTTGTGCACTTTTCTCAGGCCCTCCTCAGTCACACCATCTTTTCCTTCCTTCCCTCTTTCTTTCCTCCTTCCTTACCTCCCTCTTTCTCCTTCCTTCCTTCCCTTCCACCATTTGTCCTTCCTTCCCTCTTGCCTCCTTCCCTCTCTCTCTCTCTCTCTCCCTCTTTCTCCTTCCTTTCTTCCCTTTTGTCTTTTCATCCTTCTCTCTTCCCTCCCTCTCTCCCTTCTTCCATTTCTTTCCACCCTTCCTTCCTTCCATTCTTCCATTCCTTCCTTCTCTTTTTCCTTCTTCCTTTCCTATTATTAATATAGCAGAGAGGGAACATAAGAATCATATTACAAGATTTTTAAAGGTGTTCCATTTGGGGGAGGGGGTGATTATCTGCTGCTCTAGAGACTAGGGCCCAAGGTAGCAATTGTTTCAAATGGCAGGGAAAGAGATTCGACTGAAAAGATTAGGAAGATCTTCCTGGAGAGTGGCACAGGCTGCCTCGGAGTGTGGTGGAGTCTCCTTCTCTGGAGGCTTTTCCGCAGAGGCTATCTATTAGGACTGCTTTGATTGTGCCTTCTGGCATGGCAGGAGGTTGGATGGCCTTTGGGAGTCTCTTCCAATTATAGGCTTGTATATCAGTAGACAATATAGAGTCTAATGGATACACTTTTTCTCTCCCATCCGCCATCTCATCCTGACCAAAAGCAACCCTTTTGGGATCCAAACATTTCTCGTCTTTCCTTCACTTTCTGCCTCCAAAAGAGAAGAGAAGGGGGAGGAAAGGGCAGGGAGGGGACTTGCTGCCCTCAAGCTAGAAAGTTTGCCCATGCCTGCCATAACATCTCTGTTCAAAAATAATTTTACTAAAATTTTAAAGTATCTCACTGCATACATTACTGAAAAAAATCATCTTCATATTCAAGTTGTATTGCAACTCATCTTGACAAGATAAAATGTATAATTCATAATCATACATCCTTTAAATATGATAAAATGGCAGATTTAGCACATCCTTTTAACTCTTTACCCAGCATGCAATCACATGAACGCCTAATTTCACAGTAATGCTATAAACAGAATGCCAACTCAAAAAGGTGTGTGGGAAGGTTCCCCCACTGCAATTTCATGTGCAATCCTATCATTACACATGCTGGTAATTTTTAAAAGAATTTAAGATATCAACTAATTTGTTATTAAGAGCCTGAAAGTATCAGACAACTAGGTCAGACTAGGACTCAGAGCAATGGGTTCAAATTATAGGAAAGGATATTCCACCTGACATTAGAAAGGACTTCCTAACTTTAAGATCTGTTCAAAAGTGTGGTGGAAGCTCCTTTTTTGTAGGCTTCCAACTGTTATGATTCTGAGATTCAATGAAGCCAAATAATAACTGACATATGGCCACAAACCCTAGTTCAGAAGCATATTGGAGGTATATTTTTAGTATTACTTCCCTACATAAAAGAACTCTCACTAGAATAACCAGAAATGTCAGATTGCTATTACAGAACAACTTTATTAGTGTGAATTGATCCTATAACTGTAGTAATTGAATATTAAGATAAAAAATTGTTCAAGGAGGTATGGAGAGCAAGGAAAATCTCTCTATTCTTCCCCTTTTCTCTCCCCCAGAGTGCAACATTCCTTGGGGGAATGGAAGATAACTCAGATAAAATCTTCACTGAGATTAAATTTCTCCTCTGCTCTAGTCCCTTTGGAGATAAAGGGAGATCCCATTTATCTCTGCATTGATTATTCAGAAGGAAATGGACTCAGATACAAGTGGCAAGACAAAGGATAAATGTTTCCTTCCTTGTGAAGAAAAATTATACTTTGTTATTTAAATAAAAGTATTGAAATACTTTATAGTAACAGACCCATTCCATTCTCTGTTCATTAATATTAATTAATGCACAGTGGTCTACAGAGACACAAAGTACTGTATAAAACTTATACTAGGGAGAAGTAAAATTTAAGAGGATACTTGTGACTCTGCACATAATTCAATATGGCTTCACACATCAAATACATGAAAAGGGGAGAAAAGGGCATTCCACTTTTTCCTGCTGAATCAGTATATGTGATGTTTCATATGTATAGGATAAACATCTGACCACTTCTTGTTTTTTAATTTCTCATGCTCCTGCCATTAGAACATAAGAACATAAGAAGAGCCATGCTGAATCGGGCCTCAGCCCATCTAGTCCAGCATTCTGTGTCACACAGTGGCCCACTAGTTGTACACAGGGATCTCTAGCAGAAAGGAGGGCAGAACCCTCACCTGCTCCCGACCCCCACAACCAGTACCCGGGGAAAATCCTTCCTGCCTCCATCAACTCAGAGGTGGCACTTGGATGTCCATTTCAGTAACTACTGATTCCCTTGGTATCCATGAATCTGTCTAATCCTGCCTTGAAGCTGTCCAGGCTGACAGCTGTCACAACCTCCTCTGGAAGTGAGTTCCATAACCCAATGACCCTCTGGGTGAAGAAATATTTCCCTTTATTAGTCCTAACTTTCCTACCTTGGAGCTTTAGGGAGTGCCCCTAGTCCTAGTGTTGGGTGACAGAGAAAATATTTTTCTTTATTCACCTTTTCTATCCCATGCATGATTTTATACACTTCGATCAAGTCACCTCTTAAACGCCGTCTTTCAAGGCTGAAAAGACCAAGGCGTTGCAACCTGATTTCATAAGGGAGCCGCTCCATCCCTTGGATCATTTTTGTTGCCCTCCTTGTACCTTTTCCAGTTCCGTTATATCCTTCTTGAGGTGCGGTGACCAGAATTGTACACAGTACTCCAGATGTGGCCTCACCATAGATTTGTAGAGAGGCAATACAACATTTGCCGACCTATTTTCGATTCCCTTCCTGATCATGCCAAGCATAGAATTTGCTTTTTTCGCTGCTGCAGCGCACTGGGTTGACATCTTCATTGAGCTGTCCACCAAAACCCCAAGATCCCTTTCCTGGTTTGTCTCAGAAAGCTTTGATCCCATCAGTTGATAAGTGTATTTGGGGTTCTTTGCCCGATGTGCATGACTTTACACTTGTTTAGGTTAAAATGCATTTGCCACTTTGTTGCCCATTCACTCAATTTCGAGAGATCTTTCTGGAGCTCTTTACAATCAGTTTCATTTTTAACTACCCTGAACAATTTAGTGTCATCTGCAAACTTTGCTACCTCACAATTTACTTCTACATCCAGATCATTTATGAATAAATTAAAAAGTAACGGTCCTAAAACTGAACCTTGGGGTATGCCACTTCTCACCTCTTTCCATCCAGAGAAGTGTCCATTTATTACCACCCTTTGTTTCCTACAGTTTAGCCAGGTTCCAATCCAGGACAAGACCTGTCCCTGATTCCATGGCTGAAGAGCTTATTTAGGAGCCTTTGGTGAGGGACTTTGTCAAAAGCCTTTTGAAAGTCAAGGTAAACAATATCGACTGGGTCCCCTTTATCTATGTGTTTATTTACACCCTCAAAGAATTCTATCAAGTTAGTAAGACATGATTTGCCTTTGCAGAAACCATGTTGATTTTCCTTCAGCAATGCCTGTTCTTCTATGTGCTTAGTAATTTTTTCTTTAATAATGGTTTCCATCACTTTGCCTGGAACTGAGGTTAGACTAACTGGCCTATAATTTCCTGGATCACCCCTGGATCCTTTCTTGAAGATCAGAGTTACATTTGCCTCCCTCCAGTCCTCCTTGTCCTCATGATAGTACAGATTGAGCATCCCTTTCTTGGAATTTAAAATCTGAATAAATAATCCAATACTGTCCACATGGATAGCTGAGACAGTGACATATTCTACCTTCATCAGACTTTCCTTCTCTAATGTATCATTCCCTTCTCAGCCAAAAAAGTGCTGGTTCTCCAATTCCTAAGACACCTTCACTTGACCCATCTTCTCTCATTATCACTACCTCACTGTCCTCTCCAAAGCCCTCTCGAGTTACCTAGATTTCATTTCTTATATTTCTGTAATGGATCTGTGTCAATCGCTATATCAATCTTTGCAGTTTACAAAAACAGCTCTTATGAAGATCACAGATCACCTCTTTCAGGTCAATTAAAACAGCCAATATTCAGTCCTTACGCTCCGCTCCTCGATCTGTCTTCAGTATTTGACAGAGCCAATCAGCACTCTTTCATTGGATTCACTTCATGACACAGGGTTTAGTGATTCAGTCCTCAGCTACGTAGTTCACACATCTTATCTGTGAGACTAGTTATTTAATATGGTAGTTGGCAATCTAGCTTCTTCCTTTCCCTTTTGGTTAAAGTTCCTCAAGGTTCTGTCTCCTCTGACCTTATTTATTTATTTATTTATTTATTTATTTATTTATTGCGATTTCTACGCCGCCGACTCCCAGGGGCTCGCGGCGGCTCACAAACCACTGGCTCCGTGCCAGGGGAACAGCATAAAAAACAAAGTACAAGTAATACAATTTAAAACAAACAATACAATTAAACAGTTAAAACAGATTAAAATGGCAGATTAAAACAGCAGCGGTGTGAGGGCCTACTCCCCAAAGGCCTGCCTAAACAGATGAGTTTTGCAGGCCCGTCTGAAGGGGAGCAGGTCCCTCAGGGCTCTGGCCTCAGCCGGGAGGGCGTTCCATAGCGTAGGAGCTATCACTGAGAACGCCCTCCGGCGAGTAGATGTTAGACGGGCTGTTTTGGCAGATGGGACTGCCAACAGGTTGGTCTCTTCAGACCGCAGTGATCTCGGTGGACAATATAGGGCAAGACGGTCCCTCAGATACGCTGGCCCCAGGCCGTGAATGGCCTTAAAGGTAAGAACCAGCACTTTGAAGGCGACCCGGTGCTCAATAGGCAGCCAGTGCAGATCCCGCAAGATTGGAGTTATTCGGCAACCTGCTGGGGCCCCAGACAGGAGCCGGGCGGCGGTGTTCTGCACCAGCTTGTTCTGCACCAGCTTAATGTGATGTCCACCACCTTGGACATCACATTACAGCACATCTTTCAGCTATCTCAACATGGATGTATCATTGTTGCCTAATTCTTAGCATGGCAGAAAGAACTATTTTTCTGCACAGACCTTCTTTGCAACATACATACTCCAGTAACATTTTTCATGTGAAAGGAATATGTAGTCATTACTTTTTTATTCTTCTTTGTATTTTGTTCTTCACATTAAAGTTGTAGCAAAGTCATGTTGCTTATTTATTTATTCATTTCATATCAAAAGCACTGCATACACTGGCATAAAACTGATGAAAATAGAAGGAACACAAGCAGCTAAATATCTTTTGACTAAAAACAGGCAACTGCAACCACTGGCTGATAGCCATACAGTGGATGGCTTTCAGAGTGTTCAACCTTAATTCTCTCACAGTTAGCAGCAACCTCCTGTCACATAGCATTGCTTTTAAACCTTTTTTTAAAAAAAAAACATGGTCTCTTTCTTTCTGCTTCCTCTGCTAAGACCTTAGTCTATATCTTGGCCATTTTCCATCTTGATTATTGTAATGTTCTTTTGACTTGTCTTACCTCACCATAGTCCTCTATTTTCCATTCAACATTCTGCTGCTCAGATTATTTTTTGTCCTATTGTTTTCATCATGATACCCCACTTTTGACATTTCTGCAATTGTTTTCCATCCCCCCACACACACACACACAAATGAATTACAGCATTTTTGTTTTAACTTCCAATATCCTACACAGCCCCCCCCACACACACACACACATATATATACTTTCAGCACTTATTACCTTTCATTAGCCTGCTCACGATCGCAGTTCTAGGAACTACTTCATCACACTAGAGGATGAATCCACTTTAAATCCGGTTTCTGCCTCCTGCAGAATTCTGGTGTTTGTAGTTTTGTGAGGCTGTTAAAGGCTCCTCCCTAAACTACAAACCCCAGAATTCTGCAGGAGGAAGAAACCAGATTTAAAATGGATTCATTGTCTAGTGTGATGAGGTCCTAAGTTTCTCATCCAACCAAGGGTTTCCTCTTCCTCAGTTCAGCTTCATCTTTTTATCACTCACTTCTCCATACACTTGGAATTGCCTGTGTAAACATTCAGACTGTTCCTTCTTTGTTTTTATATGTCAATCCATGACAAGATAATTAAATACACACTCTTCTGTTCAACTTATATCACAGGCATGCCTTATGATGCATGTCACCAGAATGTGACTGAAATACATGCATGAATCTTCAATCAAATACAAATACCTGACTAGCAATTGCAAGTGTAATTTACAAGCCTATAACCTGGATGTGAGGAAGAAGCTAATATAGTTCACAATAGTACATACTTAGGAACCTAGAAACCACAACTTGCCTGGCAAGCCTTTTTCTCACCTATGAAACCACTCCATGAACAGACATCTGGAAGAAGAGAGACTAAGCTTTCTTGAGTCAAATGACAGTCAGTCAACACTTTTTTCTAGGACTCAACACAGCTTACAATTGACATACAGTGAAAAAAAATTACCCAATTTTAAAAAACCAAAAATGTATTTAACTATGAATACCTTAAAACCAATTAAAACACAATCAGTTAAAAAAAACAACAGATAACACTACACATTTCTCAAGGGCAAAAAGCCTTGAAGTGTCTTCAAAGGCCTGCCAAACTGAAAAAGCCTTCATCTACCTGTGGGAAAACAGCAAGAATGTAACCCCTACAAAGATAAATGCAGAGAGAGGAGTAACTGCCAAGAAAGTTATCTTGTATCCTCCCTCCAGATGTACCTTGGACAGAGAAAGGGGCTTTCCCAGAAGATCTGAAGATATGGTGTTTCAGATACAATGGAAATGGGCCCAGAATGATCAGAAAAACAAAATATAATTGTGCTATCAAAAGCTTTCATGGCCAGAATGACTGGGTTGCTGTGAGTTTTCCGGGCAGTATGGGCATGTTCCAGAAGCATTCTCTCCTGACTTTTCACCCACATCTATGGCAGGCATCCTCAGAGTTTGTAAGGTTGGTTGGAAGCTAAGCAAGTGAGGTTTATAGATCTGTGAAATTTCCCGAGTGGGAGAAATAACTCTTGTCTGTTTGAGGCATGTGTGAATGTTGCAATTAGCATTTAATGGCCTTGCAGCTTCAAAGCCTGGCTGCTTCCTGCCTGGGGGAATCCTTTGTTGGGAGGTGTTTGGGAACACCCAAATAAAGGGGAATTCCTGACATGAAACAATCAGGGTCAGCCAATATAAAGTCATTAAATTAAGTAATAATAAAATATAGTAATAATAATAGCCAAATAAAACAAAAATAATCTTTAGGCAAGCCTTCAGCGAAGAAACCTAGACTGAACTGTCAGGAAGGTTAATTTTACCAACTGGAGCAAAGTGCAATATAACCTGACAAAAATACCATGTTAACATATGTTGTTTTTAAAATGCTTATTTATGTTTATTGACTGTTATATATGCATTTGATTGCATATATAACAGTCAACGTATTAAACAGATTACATATGTTTAAAATGTTGAAAACCGCTTTGGGTTCCTTTGTGGATTTTTATTATTATAATGTATAAATATTATTATTAATATCAATAATACTCTCGGTCCCACCCCCATCTCAAGCTTGGCTAGTGGGAACAAGAGAAAGGATCTTCTCCGTGATCACCCCTCACCTCTGGAACTCCATCCCTAAAGGAAGTAAGAATGTCCCCCTCCCTTCTCTCCTTCAAAAAACAACTGAAAACTACTTTTGTTCATTAGCACATGGAGAGGAGGATTAAATGATGATATATCACCTCTGATTGAAAACTGTTGTTGTACTTGGGCTTTGTAGACGGTGTTAGTCCAGTTAAGATCAGTGGTCACATAATCAACCTACATATTTTAATGCACCATTCGTCGTTCCTGTAAACTGATGCTGGTGTTGACGTTTATGTTTCATGATTTATGTTAGAAATAATTTACTTGATAGGTTATGTTATGTTAATTTTAGTTGTTATGTTATAATTTGCTATTATATGGCGGGTTATTTTGCATTATTATGTTTGAATTTATTGCTCTATTAAGACATTGAATGGATTGCTGTGCGTTTTCCAGGCTGTATGGCCATGTTCCAGAAGCATTCTCTCCTGACGTTTTGCCCACATCTATGCCAGGCATCCTCAGAGGTTGAGGGGTCTGTTGGAAACTAAGTAATAGATGTTTATATATCTGTTCAGGGTGGGAGAAAGAACTGTTGTCCACTTAAGGCATGTGTGAATGCTGCAAATTGCCATCTTGATTAGCATTCAATGGCCTTGCAGCTTCAAAGCCTGGCTGATTCCTGCCAGATTTTGTTCATTTTCATGGTTTCCTCCTTTATGTTGACATTGTCCACATGCTTGTGGATTTCAGTGGCTTCTCTGTGTAGTCTGACATGGTGTTTGTTCGAGTGGTCCAGCATTTCTGTGTTCTCAAATAATATGCTGTGCCAAGCTAACACCTCCCAACAAAGGATTCCCCTAGACAGCAACCAACCAGGCCTTGGAACTGCAAGGCCATTAAATGCTAACCAAGATGGCAAATTGCAACATTCATACAAGTCTCGAACAGACAAGAGTTCTTGCTCCCACCCTGGACATTCCACTGATATATACAGCTCACTTTCTTATTTTCCAAGAGATCCCTCAACCTCTGAGCATGCCTGCCATAAACGTCAGAAGGGAATGCTTCTGGAACATGGCCATACAGCCTGGGAAACGCACAGCAACCCAGTTATTCCGGCCATTATTATTTTTTTATTATTAAACTGTATACCCCACCATCATCTCCCCTCAGGGACTCGGGGTGGCTAACATGAGGCCAAGCCCAACAAATACACAAAATAAAATACATACAGCAAACAATATCTATACAATAGCAAACAATATCTATATCTATTCTATATTCTATCTTCTTCTTCTCTCTCTCTCTCTCTCTCTCTATATATATATATATACTAGCTGTACCCCGCACGCGTTGCTGTGCCCTATTTAGGAGATGCGAGAAATGCAGACCATGGATGATGGGACTTGCAGTACCTTCCCTCACTTTCCAAGACTGCTGCAAACCTAATCCAATGACTGATCAACACCAAACTTGGCACACAGAGCCCTCATGACCCACTCTACATCCTGGTGCAGTTTTGTGTGAAATGGACCACGGATGATGGGACTTGAAGTACCTTCACTCACTTCCTACAAACAATACAACCCTCATCCATTCACCAATACAGACCAAACTTGGCACACAGAGCCCTCTTGACCCACTCTACATCCTGCTGCAGTTTGGAGGACGGCAGACCATGGATGATGGGACTTGCAGTACCTTCCCTCACTTTCCAAGACTGCTGCAAACCTAATCCAGTGACTGATCAACACCAAACCTGGCACACAGAGCCCTCGTGACCCACTCTACATCCTGGTGCAGTTTTGTGTGAAACGGACCACGGATGATGGGACTTGAAGTACCTTCACTCGCTTCCTACAAACAATACAAGCCTCATTCATTCACCAATACAGACCAAACTTGGCACACAGAGCCCCCATGACCCAATCTACATCCTACTTCAATTTGGGTGAGGCAGGACCACAGATGATGGGACTTCCAGTACCTTCAGTACTTTCATGATACCACTGCAACTCCCAAGAATGATGGATCAAAACCAAACTTGCCACACAGAGCCTCCATGACCCAATCTACATCCTGCTGCACTTTGGAGGAGGGTACACCATGGATAATGGGACTCACAGTACCTTCACTAACTTCCTGAAACCACTACGAGCCACGTACACTTATGATAAGGACCAACCTTGGCACACAACGCCTTTCTCAAATGACCCGGGCACCGCCGGGTCCCCAAACTAGTCTCAAATAAAATACAACAATACAAGAAAAATGCACAATGGGATAACAAACTGGGTATGAGGTAAAATGAAAAGTTAAAAGTAGAAAGTAGAACAAAGTGGGCTGGGACAAATGCAGGGGACATTGGGTGAGGTAGGAAAATGGAGTAGTTTATCTGATGGGAGGTACAGATGGGACAAGTTATGGGGTTTAATTTTCCCGCTAGGGGATGAGGTAAAGTGCTTCAAGAGGACAATGGTATGGGGATTTATCGATCATTCACCAAATACACGGCAGCACAGCCAAGTTTTCCCTAAAGGTGGACAGGGTGGGTGCTTGTCTAATCTCCCCAGGTAATGACTTCCAAAGCTAGGGGGCCACCACCAAGAAGATCGAAGAGATTGTGCAGATTCGTAGAAGGAAAGGCAGGTCCCAAACCATTCAGGGCTTTCAAACAAGGCATTTGAAAGTTTGCATTTTTGTTTTGTCGGAATCTACCCTGAGTCCCCTTGGAGAGATAGGGAGGAATATTAATAAAGTCTTTATATTATTATAACTAATGGCCCCCTGCCATGCGTTGCTGTGGCCCAGTCTGGTGGTCTGGAAAATAAAGTAATGAGAAAGTGTTGGTTTCTAATATATGTAATTTCTTTATGCTTGTGGGTAAATAGTATTTCTTGTTATTTCTTTGTCAGTCTTGATGTGGTGATTGTCTGGTTTGCCTACTCTGAATCATGCAACATATCATTGTCCTTCTTTAGGGGTCCCTTTCAAATATATGATACTGTATATCTGTGTGTGTGTGTGCGTAAGAGAGAGGGGGGGAGGGAGAATCATATCTATCTCTATGGCTGGATGGCTCTTTGTCAGGAGGCCTTTGATTATGTTTTCTTGCCCTGGTGAAGGGAGTTGGACTAGATGGCCTTAAGTATTTTCTGTTGGTCATGTTGGTTCTGTGTGGTAAGTTTGACCCAAATCTGTCGTTAGTGAGTTTCAGCATGCTCTTTGATTGTAGGTTAACTATAAATCCCAGCAATTATAATTCCCAAATGTCATGTCCATTTTCCCCAAAACTCCACATTTGAGCACATTGAATATTCGTGCCAAGTTTGGTCCAGATCCTTCATTGTTTGAGTCCACAGTGCTCTCTAGATGGAGGTGAACTACAACTCCAAAACTCAAGGTCAATGCCCACCAAACTCTTACAGTGTTTTCTGTTGGTAATGGGAGTCCTGTGTGCCACGTTTGGTTCAATTCCATCATTGGTGGAGTTCAGAATGCTCTTTGGTTATAGGTGAACTATGAATCCCAACAACTACAACTCCCAAATGACAAAATCATTTTTTTTAGTGATGGTCACTCCTTGGGTTAGTAGGTGTCTTGTGGCCAAATTTGGTGGCAATTCGTCCAGTGGTTTTTGAGTTATGTTAATTCCACAAACGAACTTTACATTTTTATTTATATAGATTACTAGCTGTCCCCTGCCACGCGTTGCTGTGGCCCAGTCTGTGTATATGTGTTTTGTGTGTGCATATATGTGCTTATGCATGTGTGTATATATTTGTGTATATAGGTGTGTAATTATCTTATTTATAATAATGATATAATAAAATATTAATAATAATAAGAATAACTTTAATTATCTTATTAATATAATAATGATATAATAAAATATTAATAAGAATAAGAATAACTTTAATTATCTTATTAATATAATAATAATGATACAATAAAATATTATAAATATTAAGAATAACTTTAATTATCTTATTAATATAATAATGATATAATAAAATATTATTAATACTAAGAATAACTTTAATTATCTTATTAATATAATAATGATATAATAAAATATTATTAATACTAAGAATAACTTTAATTATCTTATTAATATAATAATAATGATACAATAAAATATTAATAACATAAGAATAACTTTAATTATCTTATTAATATAATAATAATGATACAATAAAATATTAAGAAGAATAAGAATAACTTTAATTATCTTATTGATATAATAATGATGATATAATAAAATATTATTAATACTAAGAATAACTTTAATTATCTTATTAATATAATAATGATATAATAAAATATTACAAATAATAAGAATGACTTTAATTATCTTATTAATATAATAATGATATAATAAAATATTATTAATACTAAGAATAACTTTAATTATCTTAATATAATGGTGTAATAAAATATTATTAATAAGAATAACTTTAATGATCTTATTAATATAATGATATACTAAAATATTAATAAGAATGACTATAATGATCTTATTAATATAATAATGATATACTAAAATATTAATAATAAGAAGAATAACTAATTATCTTATTGATATACTAATGATATAATAAAATATTAATAATAAGAAGAATAACTTTAATTATCTTATTGATATAATAATGGTATAATAAAATATTAATAATAATAACTTTAATTATCTTAATATAATAATGATACAATAAAATATTATTAATAAGTATGACTTTAATTATCTCATTAATATAATAATGATATAATAAAATATTATTAATACTAAGAATAACTTTAATTATCTTAATATAATGATATAATAAAATATTATTAATAATAAGAATAACTTTAATGATCTTATTAATATAATGATATACTAAAATATTAATAAGAATGACTTTAATGATCTTGTTAATATAATAATGGTATAATAAAATATTATTAATAATAAGAATAACTTTAATTATGTTATTAATATAATAATGGTATAATAAATATTATTAATAATTATAACTTTAATTATCTTATTAATATGATATAATAAAATATTATTAATAATAAGAGTAACTTTAATTATCTTATTAATATAATAATGATATAATAAAATATTATTAATAATAAGAATAACTTTAATTATCTTATTAATATAATAATATAATAATGATATAATAAGATTATCTTATTCATATAATGATATAATGAAATATTAATAAGAATAACTTTAATTATCTTATTGATATAATACTGGTATAATAAAATATTAATAAGAATAACTTTAATTATCTTAATATAATAATGATATAATAAAATATTAATAAGAACACTAACTTTAATTATCTTATGAATATAATAATGAGATAATAAATTATTAATAAGAATAAGAATGACTTTAATTATCTTATTAATATAATAATGATGTAATAAATATTATTAATAATAAGAATGACTTTAATTATCTCAATAATGTAATGATATAATGAAATATTATTATTAATAGTAACGGGGTGTTATTGTGACCCTCCCCATACGCACCGTGTACTCGCGCACTTGGCTGTGGAAGTTCTGCTCGCGGATGCTCACTTCGTCGGCCTCCATCCTCTCATCACCGCAATGGCGGCAAAGGCCCCGAGCCTTCCTGCCTTTCCCCTTCTTCCCCTTCCCCGCCTCGCCGCTCCAGCTCCCAAGACGGCGGCGGGCCTGGCGGAGGGAGCATGGCCGGGGCCCCGCGGCGCCTGAGGGAAAGAAAGCGAGAGCCGCGACGGCAAGCACGACAACAACAACAGCGCGCGCTGACGAGAATGACGTCCCGCCTGTGCGTCTGTCACTCCCTTCTGAAGGACGCGCCTGCGCCTGCGCCAACCCTCGCGACGGGGACGGAGGCCCGCTTGCCGGCCAATAGGCTTCAAGGGGGGTGTGGCTTGTCGCCGCCCTCTCTCGTGAATTGAAAACTGGGAAGCCTTTGCGCCTGCGCGCACAACCCTTGAGGAGGCGGGGCCCACTCGCAGAAGGGGCCTCTCTGGCCAATGAGCGTGAGGGAACAGGGATGATCAAAACACAAACTCACTCTCCTCTAAGGAGAGGGGAAAGTGGGCGGGGAGGAAACGGCCAAGTGGGCGTGCCGCTTTGCTCGGGAGGCGTGGCTAAAGGTTAGTTTAGGTTTAGGAACTAGGAAGAAGGTGGAGCTACATCTACCTACCTACCTACCTACCTCTATCTATCTATCTATCTATCTATCTATCTATGTATATAATAAAAGTCAGCGTTTGCAGGCGGTGGGTGGGTGGTGCGACCGAGCGAATATGTGCCAGCGTTTCGATTGGCTGCAACTGTGGGATTATTTGCATAAATGGCTGTGACTGGCCAGCCTCCCAACATTCCAACACAGCACAGAGAGGAAAGGAATAAGCCAGGCAGGAATAAGGAATTACTCTTATATTATTACACATTGTTGTTGTTATTGTTATGAGGTTTAGGCAATTGGAAGGGAACGCCAAAGGCCATCTAGTCCGACCCCCTTATTTCTGCCAGGCAGGAATGAGGAATTACTCCTATATTATTATACATTGTTATTATTATTATTATTATGAGGTTTAGGCAATTGGAAGGGAACGCCAAAGGCCATCTAGTCCGACCCCCTTCTTTCTGCCAGGCAGGAATAAGGAATTACTCCTATATTATTATACATTGTTATTATTATTATTATTATGAGGTTTAGGCAATTGGAAGGGAACGCCAATTGCCTAAAGGCCATCTAGTCCAGCCCCCTTCTTTCTCCCAGGCAGGAATGAGGAATTACTCCTATATTATTATACATTGTTATTATTATTATGAGGCTTAGGCAATTGGAAGGGAACGCCAAAGGCCATCTAGTCCGACCCCCTTCTTTCTGCCAGGCAGGAATGAGGAATTACTCTTATATTATTATTTATTATTATTATTATGAGGCTTGGGCAATTGGAAGGGAACGCCAAAGGCCATCTAGTCCAGCCCCCTTCTTTCTCCCAGGCAGGAATAAGGAATTACTCTCATATTATTATACATTATTATTATTATTATGAGGCTTAGGCAATTGGAAGGGAACGCCAAAGGCCATCTAGTCCGACCCCCTTCTTTCTCCCAGGCAGGAATAAGGAATTACTCTTATATTATTATACATTGTTATTATTATTATGAGGCTTAGGCAATTGGAAGGGAACTCCAAAGGCCATCTAGTCCAGCCCCCTTCTTTCAGCCAGGCAGGAATAAGGAATTACTCTTATATTATTATACATTGTTATTATTACTATTATGAGGCTTAGGCAATTGGAAGGGAACCCCAAAGGCCATCTAATCCGACCCCCTTCTTTCTGCCAGGCAGGAATGAGGAATTACTCTTATATTATTATACATTGTTATTATTATTATGAGGCTTGGGCAGTTGGAAGGGAACACCAAAGGCCATCTAGTCCAGCCCCCTTCTTTCTCCCAGGCAGGAATAAGGAATTACTCTTATATTATTATACATTGTTATTATTACTATTATGAGGCTTAGGCAATTGGAAGGGAACCCCAAAGGCCATCTAGTCCAGCCCCTTCTTTCAGCCAGGCAGGAAGAAGGAATTACTCTTATATTATTATACATTGTTATTATTACTATTATGAGGCTTAGGCAATTGGAAGGGAACCCCAAAGGCCATCTAATCCGACCCCTTCTTTTTCTGCCAGGCAGGAATGAGGAATTACTCTTATATTATTATACATTGTTATTATTATTATGAGGCTTGGGCAGTTGGAAGGGAACTCCAAAGGCCATCTAGTCCGACCCCCTTCTTTCTCCCAGGCAGGAATAAGGAATTACTCTTATATTATTATACATTGTTATTATTACTATTATGAGGCTTAGGCAATTGGAAGGGAACCCCAAAGGCCATCTAGTCCAGCCCCCTTCTTTCAGCCAGGCAGGAATAAGGAATTACTCTTATATTATTATACATTGTTATTATTACTATTATGAGGCTTAGGCAATTGGAAGGGAACCCCAAAGGCCATCTAATCCGACCCCCTTCTTTCTGCCAGGCAGGAATGAGGAATTACTCTTATATTATTATACATTGTTATTATTATTATGAGGCTTGGGCAGTTGGAAGGGAACACCAAAGGCCATCTAGTCCAGCCCCCTTCTTTCTGCCAGGCAGGAATAAGGAATTACTCTTATATTGCTTTGTGCTGGTCTGTGACCGTAATAAAGTTTTGATTGATTGATACTCTTATATTATTATACATTGTTATTATTATTATTATGAGGCAGGCATAAATGGCTGGAGTTTATTTATTTATTTATTTATTTATTAAATCAAACTTCTATCACCGCCACTCCCCGAGGGCTCGGAGCGGTTCACAAGTCTGGTCCACAAAACAATGGTCAACAAACAGACAATACAACATCAAGAGAGGAAGGAAAGAGGGGGGGGGGAGAAAGGGGGGAAGAGGGAAGGAAGGGGTAGAGTTGAAGTTAGCCCGTTGACAGTTTTTTCTATTGGAAATGGAATGTTCAGTACCTTCACCCAATACACTTCTAAGGTGACTCAGAGGGAAAGCAAAAGGCCTCAGGCAGTCAGCCACTGCGGCCCACAGCAATGACCGATCAGGACCAAACATGGCAAACAAGGGACCAATGGCCCACTTCACAACCTGGTGTGGTTTAGGGCAGGATGGGCCATGAATGATGGGATTTGCAGTAACTTCACATCATTCACTTCCCAAACAACACTGCAGCCCCTATAAATCACAGACCAGGCCCAAAATTGACAACAAGGCTTCCTTAACTTGATTTTCCTGACTAGGCCTCAGCTCATGGGATATTGTTAGGCTTCCTCAACTTGATTTTCCTGACTAGGCCTCAGCTCATGGGATATTGTTAGGCTTTCTCAACTTGATTTTCCTGACTAGGCCCCCAACAATGACAGAACAAGACCAAACTTGGCGCACAGACCCCCGAAGATGCACCCTACATCCTGGTGCAGTTTGAGGAAGGATGGACCATGGATGATGGGACTTGCAGTACTTTAATTCACTTCCTTAGAGCACTGTGGCCCACACCAATGATGAACTATGGCACACAATGCCTTCCTCAAATAACCCGGGCACCGCCGAGTTCCCAAGCTAGTGTGTAAATAAATGTAGTCTGTCTGGGCTTCTCTGGCCAATGGGCGTGAGGGGGCGGGGATTATCATCTCTCTCTCTAGGAGAGGAAAAAATGTGAGAGGAGAAAACCTCCAGGTGGGCGTGCCTCTGCTCAGGAGGCGTGGCTAAGGGATAGTCTAGGAAGGAGGTGGGGCTAAATATGTAAATGAGGTAGCCTCGGGGGCGGGGCTTATATAAATAAAAATGTAATGTTCGTTTGTGGGATTAACATAATTCAAAAAACACTGGGCGTATTGCCGCCAAATTTGGCCACAAGGCACCTACTAACCCAAGGAGTGACCATCACTGAAAAGAATTGATTTTCTCATTTGGGGAGTTGTAGGCTCTGGGATTTATAGTTCACCTACAATCAAAGAGCATTCTGAACTCCACCAATTGTAGCGGCAAATTAGGAGTCCCAGAACTCCCGGTGGCAAGTTAGCTTCTTACCAACTCAGCAACGTGGACGTGCGGGCACAGGGAAGCAGATGACGCAACAATTTTACTGTTTCAAAGTGAAATCAAGTTTATTGAAGTACACCATCTGGTGGGAGTTCACCCACAGAACGAGCTGCTCACAGGCAAACGCCCCGCAAAATCTTAACACATTCATTATATACCCCTCATGGCGGCAGATGTGCGCCCGCCCTTCTTCATCAGTTTACATTGGCTGGTGCCCTCAAGATACATTTCATTATCCAATTAAACACAATACTTTATTAGCATCACATCATAATCTGCTCCTATTTGTTAGAACACAGTGGCGCAGCAAGAAATTCATTTTTCCACAGTACATTATCAGTGGCCTGACCATCCTGTACTTAAACTGCAACATTTCGGTTCAGCCTCCTCCATGCCAGCAAAGGAGGGGCTGACTCTCTGCGCTTGCGTAGTTCTTATCCTACCAGCATTGAGGTAAACAAAGCCACGCCGTGTACTGTTTTGGCCAATCAAGGCTTTTGCTATCATTAGAGATACATGGTGTGCCTTAGCGAATCAATGCGGGTGCCTGGCGTACCAATCAGGGCACTGCATTTACGGCCTGAATGCTAGCGTGATTTCTAGCACCGAAGCCTGCTATTTCTAAAGCCTTTTGCCTGTGCATCACTCTCCTCTGACTGTACTCCTGCATGGAGCACCAACTCTGCTTTATTCCAATCCTTTTTTCTTCTAAGTAACGAAACACGTTGTTACTTAGACCATATGCGTGGGCCACTCACTGGGGACCCCAATTAACCTTCCAATCACGTATTACCACAGCTTGCACAGTTTTCACCGCATCTGTTGTTCCTTTCACTGCAGAAGCACAACATTTCAACATTAAAGGTAAGCAGCATAGCATGACCATTACAGAAGAGAAAATCATGATTATTAGCATGAAAACAGACTTTACCCATCCAAGATCTGGTAACCAATTTGTCAGAAAGCCCCAGAAATCACTTGGGGTCTCATAAGTCTTCTGAATTTGACTAGCCACACTCTGAATTTTCTCCACGTCCTCCTCAATCTGTCCCGACATGTTTATGTAGTGACAGCAGGTGGTATTTAACCATACGCAGAGCCCTCCTTGCTTGGAAAGCAAATAGTCAAGTGCAACTCTCTGCTGCATTACCATTTTGGCTAGGGAATCTACCTCTATTTGCAGAGAGGACATCCCTAACATTGTGTCATTTCCCAGTGCTTCTAGACCATATGACAACACACGCAACTGTTTAACATTCCATGCCACGCCCACCCAAGGGGCTGCAATGGCAAGAACCTTCTGGCCCTTAGTAAGAAAAGTCTTGTCCGAATCATACCCATCTCGCTGAATCGACTCTGCCGACCGCTTCTGGATATGCATATGTAAATTTGTGACTGGGGTCATCTTTGGAACCACTCGGAGCCCTCCGGGCCTCAACATTCCTAGGGTACATGTACCGCTCCAAGCAACAGGTAAAACTGGACCAGCCCAAATCCCACAGACCCAAACAACCCCTTGGGGAAGGTCTGTGGCCCTCTCCCCAGTACGGCTGGCTGGCAGATTTTGTACCAAGTTGACAATGGCATCCTGTTGATGGTTTCCATACAATATGTGAGTGCATTCCGATTCTTCCCAACCCCATGTCCAAATGCCCTTTCTCTTTTGGCCACAGTGTGACCTGTGTCTGTCACGTATGGTGACTGTATAATTGCATGCAGGATTGGACCCTAGCTCAACCTTGTTGAAGAGCTCATATCTTCCATGCTTTTGACTCCCTGTTTCATATATCTGTCCATCGTTCCTCCACCTGAAGCACAGCGGTGCCTCCAAGGCTGGGGAACGGTGCGTGAGCATGAACTGGGCTTGGGCTGTGCCTCTCTCTATGTG